>JAWNNJ010000483.1:0-148774 GCA_035045125.1 Hypselothyrea guttata | reverse complement strand
TAATATCGCAAATTTTTTACATAAATTATTTCAACTTAGTGTTTAAAATTTTCTCACTGTGCACATGACTTCACCTGACTTTTCAGTTGGCGCTCAACTTTTTGCCCTTTGTAATTGCCCCGCCTTGAAATATTGTGCAGCTTTAACTGCCACAAGAGCGACCACAACTACAACTACAACCACAACTGCAACTGCTGCTGCTGCTTTGAGCTGCAGTTTTTTCACAGTGCACACAAAGTTGAGCTGATTGAGGAAATTGTGTCAGCGGGTTAGCGATAGCATAAAGCATAAAAACTGCATGCAGCGCAACTAAAAAGCCATTGCACAATTTTAATGCAATTTTTACTGCATTCGCTCGATATGTATTTTTTAAAAAGTGTCTAATAAAATATTTATTGAACTGTATTATTATTATTTTATTATTTTATTATTGGCATTATTTTAACTAACTTTGTCGCAGCACAATGCCTAAGGCCAATTCACACTTTGCTACAGAATGATTTATCAATTTGTCAATCTTTGGAGTTGTTGAAAAATCAAATTGAATTTCTATAAAAATAATAAAATATTTGATATTTTTATAGAAACAAAATATAACAAAATAAATTTAATTGATGAACTCAATTGAAGAATCTGATTATAATTTGTAGAAATCCGAATTTTAACAAGAAAAAAATACTATATATAAACTTTGCAGAGATATAAATAATTGTAATTTTTCGATTTTTGAATGTAAGTTAGAAGCAAACTGTCAATCATGTGATGAGGAATTTATCTGGATTTTCTTCTGCAATTTGGTAGAGCAGTGTCAAAATGCCCATTGGCAGGACAATTGCAGTTAGCATTGTATGCATAATATATGGCTGCATGTCTGTGAGAATTTGTGTGAAATATTTACATGTATTTGCAGAGCAACAACAACAATGCAAGCGGACAGAGGACAACAGAATGCCACATAGTTGCAAGCAAAAATATACTGTGGATAGTCGGGGCAAATGCTCTCGAATGCAACTCGAATGTTGTTTAACAAATGTGCCGGAAGCGAGCAAAACTAAAGCGACATACACAGTGAAAATACACACACACACTCTCTCTCTCTCTCTCTCCCTCTCTTACTTTCTCTTTCTCTCTATGTCTCTTTCCCTCTGTATATGTCTATCTCAGCTCACAGAATGCAAAGTAACCAATTTGAAAGTTGAATCGTTTAGTGAAATCACTTGAGGCGATTAAAATCAATCACAGACAATCAGCGCCAGTGCTAACAACTGCAACAATAACATCAACAACAACAACAAAAATAATAATAACAAGTGTTACAGCAGCAACAGCAACATCAACAGCAGCAACATCAACAGCAACAGCAGCAACAGTTGCTGCCGTCTCGACTCCGACAGAGCTCTTGGGTAAACGGACAAGCGTCTTTTCTATGGACATACCATAGACTCTATCTGTCCATCTGCATCTCTCTCTCTCTCTCCCACACACTTGCCGTCTCTTTTACTCTATCTGCATATTTTCAGACCCTGTACTGTGAAAAAGAACACAAGGGTATATTAGGATAGAGAAAATGGAAAGGATAACCAACCTATATATAACTTTAAGTTCGGATAAGAAACAGAAAGATATGTAACAGACAATTAGCTCATCTGAGCATAGGGAGGCTATGTGTGGGTGAGTGTATTAGTGAGTGTGTGTGTGTGTGTGTGTATATATGGAAATGTTCCTACATACATACTTATATGTACATAATCATGCAACAACGAATTCGAGCGAAGAAAAATATTAATTAATTTGCAGTAATTATTACAAAGTACTGGGGCTCCTACTGTCGGTTACGTCCGACTAGGCTACTTTTCCAGCTGTTTTTTCTTCACTTTAGCTGCTTCTTGGCATTCTGGCATTTTATTTAATTTGCACTCGAGAGCCAGAGTCGAGAGTTCTGCGTAGTAGAAAATTTGATTTTAAATTGGTTTTAGCATCGATGAGCGTAAAGTTTGTTTGACTGAAAACTAACAAAGTCCATTTCCATATAAACGTAAGAAAACGAGACAGCTGTAAGGTGTAGAAAGAGAGAGACAGAGAGAGAGAGAGAGAATAGAGAGAGAGAGAGAGAGAGGGAGAGAAGGGCAGAGAAGCTTAGGTGTGAGATTTTGCGTGTTTTTGGCACACAAATAGCCACAGGTGTTATTACTTCTGTTGCTGCTACTTTCCTTATTTTTTTTGCCAACAATTGGAATATGCAACAACAACAACAACAACAACAACACCAACACCAACAACACCAACAAACAACAACAAACAACAAACCGAGTTTCATAAACAACATGCAAAAGTGTCGATAAATATTTGCATTGAGCAAATGAAATTGAGAGAAAAAATATATGCACGAGAAAAAAAGTAATACGAAATGAAATGTAACAGAAAAAAAATATGCGCAAGAAAAGCACAAATTTAATGAAATGCAAATGGGCAAAAGGCAAAGGAAAATGCCAAATGGAAAATGGAAAATGGAAAACCAGCAGCAGCAGCAACAAGAACCTCAGCCCTTTCTACTCCAAATGGCTTAATTGGAAGGCGTCAAAAGGAAGCAAATTGAATCAGCAAGAACAAGCAAAAAAAATATATGTATATACTCGACAAAAACCCACAAAAAAGTGTAGAAAGCAAACAGAGAGCAGAGAGCCCTCAAAATGGCGGCGGTCAACTCATTAGGCCATTAGCATAAGTTGTATTACTTTATCAGGAAATTTGTAAAATGCACTGAAAGCACTAAAAACGAGAAAGCAAAAGGATTATATAATTTATTAAAAATATTTTAAGCATAAATATTTATTTAATATCATTTATTATAAGAGAAATTCGGCTTTTAATTTGTCACAGCATTAATCAAACTTAAAATAAAAACATTACATTTATTTTTAATTGAAAAACAAAAAAACAATTTGATAACAAAATATTTTTTTAAATTTATTTATATATTTTATATAATTAAATATACAATACTTCAACCTTATAGTGAAGATATTATACTAAATAAAATTGTTAGGGTATATTTATAGCCAAATAGGTCTGCAAATAGCTTAAAAAAAAATCCCTTTGGACCTTGTGCTTTTAATAGGTTTAATATTTTGGCGTTTTGAGTGGCACTTTGCCTGGTTTTAAATACGAGTTTTTTGCCGAGTTCTCGTTGTGAATGCAAGCCTTGAAGTGTGAATTCAATTAATCTTGAAAAGAGATGTACAAGCGTATTAAAAACTTCGTCATGCTGACAACAAGTTCTCAATTGTTCACTTATTCATCCGCACTCACACTCATTCATTCATTCATTCATTCATTCACTTGCTCATTCATTTATTTATGCTGTTGGTTCTCTCTCTCTCTCTCTCTCTGAGAGTTGGCCCTCCAACTGACTTCATTTGAAAACTTTTGCCATATTTCACGGTGCCGCAATAAATTGTTGCCGCTCTTTCTCTCAGTGTTGCCCTGCACTACCCCCTGCCCGCCCCCTTGGCACCCACTTTAAACTCACAACGATTTACATTTTATTCAAGTTGTTGGCAACAATTTTTAGTTGGTGCGTAGGGTCGGCTTATGCATGTTATTTAATTATGCGATGGCGCAAAACATAACATGATTTATTCAATTAAATATTTATTAAATTAAATTTAGGCCCAGATAAACCCTAACTCGATTGGCAACCACATATTAATGCACTTGGAAAATGCAATTCGAAATAATGATAAATATTGAATTAAAGCAATTGCAATTGCAATTGCAATCGGAATCGGCAAATGCAATTGCAAATGCAAACGAAACATGCAATGAAATGGCTTTTCACTATGCAAATACCATGTATTTACATTTATATAATTATACCCTGTAAAGCGTTGCAAATGGGTATTTTAAGCTTAAGAAAATTTATGTGAATATATATATATATATGTAAGCTATAAATTATTTAAATAGATTTTATTATTGTTGTTAATGAAGTTTGTCCTGACTTTCATTTACTATTATTAATTCGAGCGTCTGCCAGTCTATCATTTGATATTTTTGACTTTTTTTTGTCTATTTTTCAATTAATCTTTTCTAATTTATTGAGACTGACACAAATGCGAAATGGCTTTGTGAAATATTCGCTGGCTTACCGTAGAGTTATGTATAATTTATGCAAATTTTGCTAAATCAATTTTTAATTAAAATCACACATAAAATGCCAATATTAAATCATACACAAGCCAACGCACGGGGTCAAACAAACAATTTAATTTTCGGTCTACGCATTATGGCCTCGAAGGCGTGGTATTTCCTTCCCCTGCCCCGCTCCACACCCCTACATTTTAGATGGCTGCAAACAAATCAATGTGTCGAGTCATCCATCCATCCATTTATCCATCAAGCCATGCACTCAGGCATTGCAAAACGATAATTCTATTTGCATAACACTAAAAACACAAACTAATATCAGACGTTTCTATGGCAAATATGGCCCAACATTATGCAGGCGTTAGTAAATGTTTAATATGAAGGCAAAGCCTGGAGTTAAACAGATTCTTAAGGCAATGAATATATCATTTTAATTTAAATGTAATTAATTGTGAATTAATTTATATATTTTTGAGTTTTTTATTTATTATAAATAATTATGTAAAATGTAATTAAAAGAATGAATGGCACTTCTTTTATATAATTTATTGCATACTTTTCGGAGGCATAGAAAAATCTAAAAGAGTGCGGATTCATGGAAAAAATTCAGTTAAACAGCTTCTTAAGTTAAAGAATATATTAATTCAAGTTAAATTATTTAATTATTTTTCAAATTAAATTAATTACACTTTTGTTTATATTTTTTAACAGTTTATTTATGCAACCTCCGTGTGTTTACGATACACTCCATAATTATGTGAAATGTATTCAAACGGAAAACACTTATTTATAGACCCAGCGGCCATAAAAATAGTTAATTGTTCAAGTTAAATTGTGTGTAAATATTAGCGGGCAATAACAATAAAAATGGCGCTTGTAATTGTTGCTGTAATTGTAATTGCATAGTGTCAAACATATGCTCAGAATATTCCATAGATATATATATATATATATATATATATATAGGTATATATATTATACAGGATACAGCAGCTCAACACGTGCTATTGCAAATTTCTGCTCAATTAACGTGTCACGCTTGCTACTATTACTGCTTTCCCCTCCTTCCCACCGACATTATTGCCCCCCGCTCACTTACAGTCTCGCATTTCCGTAGCTGGCGTTTCCGTTTCCGGCATAGTCACAACTATTATTGTTATGATTATTATAATTGCTATTGCCATCATGATTCTTTAGCTTGTTTTTTCTACGCCTCAGCTTGGCTTTCTCTTTTTACATCAAAATTAAATTAAATTCTCTTTGTGCGCTCTCTCTCTCTTTCTTTCTCTGTCGCTCTCTCTCGCTCTCTGTAATCCATATCTGTTTGCAGCGAGTTGGCCTTTCGATCTCGACCTGTCAATGGCAGCTATAATTAATTTGTACGGAAATCGGATGGCTGTCGACAATGCAATCTCAGCGACAAATCTGTTTTCAATTAATGGCAAATTGTCGAGCACATAAAGCTCTGCCAAACACCCAACAAACACACTACCAACAACTGCTCAAATATAGCATAAAGCTACCAACAAAACTGGACTTTGGCAGCAGACTCTGCTGCCCTCAGTCTCAGAATCCTCAGTCTCCTCAGCCTTAGTCCAGACTCGGCTCGAGAAACAATAACAAAACAAAAACTACACACAGCCAACATGGCATGGTGTGTGTTAGTGTGTGTATTAGTGTGTGTGACTGTGTGTTACTTAAAGCATTTTCTATACAATTTCACTTCGCAACTTATTGCATACTTTTCGGAGGCAGAGAAAAAACTTAATAGAGCGTAGATTTATTGAAGAAATTTTGTTTCCCGCATGCAGCAAAACCAAAAGAAAACTGCGCCTGATGGACGCAGAGATACCCTATTTATACCCCATTTCTATAAAAATTTGTTATAATACATAACATTGCTAAAAATTTATGGTTTGAAAGCTGAACTGAATTTAATTTAATTAATATACACGTAAGTTTTGTTTTCGTAATCATACTCTCAATTGTTTAGGGTATTCCCAACTAGGTAATAACAATAACAAATAGAACTGCTGCCCATATTCAGTCTGAATCAGAGTTTTATAGTTATTCGTGGAGCGCACTCTATCAGGCAGAATGCAGAGAAAAGAAACCGTAACATGTTGGAAATTGTGCAGTTATCATTTGTGGAAACACGCACTCTTGTTACAAGCACAACTTGTAAATGGCATAGAAAATGGTAAATGGAAAATGGAAAATGGAGAATAGAGAATGGAAAATGTGTAAATGCAAACATTGAAAATGAGCACAGAAAAACTCTCCAGAGTATACAATTGGCGATAGGCCGAGAGACAGACTGGGAGACAGAGAGACAGGCATCAGAACATAAGTAAAATAGTTAAGATAAGCCTAAAAGTGATGCCGTTTGCTATGCCATACAGTCATAACCATAAGCAGATGGGACAAACGGACAAGCAGGACAAAGGGGGAAAGCAGGGACATCGGGGAGAACAAGGACAAACAAGAACATTCCCGGAAAATCCCGGACAACAACAATGTGCGAGTACTCAAGGGTGCTATTAACTAAAGGGTTACGCAATTACATAAAAGAGTTGAGGGAGAAGGGGAGAGAGTGTGAGAAAGAGGGGAGTAGAGAGGGGAAGGGAAGCCAAAGGACACTCGACAGCGGCAGCTGCCAGATATCTGAAACAGATTTCGCTGCCTGCCTGTTGTTGTTTACATAAATTGTTTACCAATCTGGTCGAAAATCGGAATTTCAAATTTTACCAACGCAAATTTATGCACACATTTATACAATTTACATTCAAACCTACACACGGACAGAAGCACACTTGAGCCTCGGCTAAAGGATATGCATCTACATTTCATTTCATTTGCTTTCGGTCTAAACAAAAAGTAGAATCACTTGGCCTCTGACAGACGGAGAGACGGACAGACGGAGAGAGGCCATTTTGGCGGCTCTGCTGTGCTTTCTATCAGCTATCCTTTGGGCAAAACTACACTCCAGGCGATAAGTAGCTGACGGGCATGCCAGACAGATAAGCACAATTTGAGAGATACACAGAAAGAAAATATTAAATAAATAAAATAATAAAATTTAAAATTAAAAATTTGTTCAGGTAATTTTTTATACAATTTTTTCGTTCAATTGCTAAAATTTGAATTTACAATTATACTTTAAGAAGTATATACAAACTTGTTTTCAATTCCAAAATACTGTTTTTAATATCTAATAATGAAATTTATTTTAAGATAATAATTTATCTAGAATGATTCCTATAGAAGACAAATTTTTAAACTTAATTTTAGAATACAATTTTTTGTTTTTTTTTTGCTCTGTGCAGAAACAGACACCGAGCAAAGAGAATTACATCGACTGGTGAGGCAGTTTTAGAGAGGGATAGAGAGGGGAAGAACTGTGACAATGTGCTCTGGCCACAGGGACATTAAAACTGCCCAATTATGTGCTATCCTGTGGGATACAGAACTTGAGCCCACACGCAGACAGCTCTGGAGTGCATATGTCAACGTGTATCCAGGTCTGTCTGTTGTGCTCTAGCCGAAGCCTGGCACCTGAAAATGTGATTTAAATTGCAAAACTAAACTACAATCAGAGACCAGTACACAACCAGCTTGCTCCTTGCCTCCCCCCGCCCCCTTCTTGAATTTAGGCGTAAGCAGGCGATTTGCAACTGCAACTGCAACTACAACTTCAGCTGCAACTTCTGCTGCGGCTGCTGCATGTCAACAGCGCCGCCGACGCCATAGATTAAGATGCAAATGCTGCTAAGGCAGAGCAACAATAAGCAACAACAAACAATAGCAATCGGACCAGGGGAGCAAAGGGAATAGGTATAGCTCCTACACTCAGAGAAAAGCAGCCTGCAATTTGCTTTCGTTTTCAAGATTAATTCAATCAAAATTTCTAGTAAGTTTCGTATTTCATTATTAACTTAAAAATAAACAGTTTATATTTAAATACCAAAAAAAAAATTTGTCTCCTGAATTTTTCTGAAATTTTTCTCGCAGTGCATGCAGAGGGAGGACTAAGAAAACACCTGTATACCAAATCCGTGTCCGCAAAGTGCAAAGTGAATATTCATGTTGCATGTCAGAGCATAATACAACATTTCTATAGCGCTCGGTGTTTGTGTGTAGGATTGCCAAACGAGCAGGGTTGCCACCATTCCATTTACTGCAGCGCACAATGCCGTAAACAAGCTCTGCCAAGAGCAAAACTTATCAAGAATAATTACCTTGAAAACCATACAAGAGAATCTTGCTAGTTGCTTTAGCAAATAAATATTCAAATAAATTGTATCTTTTAAATAATATCGAGTATAAAATATTTTAAAACATTGTTTCTTAGTTACCAAAAAATTCTGTAATTTAAAATTAGTTAATAATATAAATATAAATAAAAAAAATTTGATTTAAATTCAGTTTTATGCATTTAAATAGAAATCTAAATTAACTATTGGATATAATTAAATTTGAGACAATTAATTAAAAAAGAATAGAATTAGTTTTATTTTGTATTTATTGCTTTAGTAACGTTTTAAAGACATATCATATTTAATTTAAACCAACATTATTGTGCTAATATCAAAAAAGATTATCGTTATTTTATTTTCCTCTAATATTTTAGCAATATTTTTAAAAGTTATTAAAGCATAATTCTACGCTCGAAATTGCTCAGCTTAGTTAAATTATACGGTAAGGTTTTATGGCTCAAACTAACTTTTATAAAGCAATAATTGCCTCTTGCTGCCTCCGTTGCCCTCCCCTCTGCTCTCCGAGTGCGTTTGCAATTAATTTTAATAATAACCAGAGACATTTTTGCATCAAAAGGGCAGCAAAATCGCTGCAGCCTCTCCCACTTTGGCAGTCTCTTTTGCTGTGGCACACTGGGCGTATGCGTATTTTACTTAATTTCAATGATGTTGTTGGCCTGGCTGTGCACATAAATGTTTTATTATCTCACACTAGTGCACAATTTTGGCTGCTGGCCATCGAGAAATGGCCAACTCGTGTCAACTGACTTTTAAGCCATATTTAATCCGACCAGTGTGAGGGGGAGGGAGGAGGAGAGAGGGGGAGAGCAAAGCGAGTGCGAGTTGGAAGGAAGTGCGCATCAGAAACTCTTAGCTCTCGGCTTTCGGCTGCACAAGATTGGAAGAGAGAACAGAAAGAAAACACCATAACAAGCTGGCACTGAGTGGGTGCCATTTGAGAGGGGCGTGGCAGGGGGCAGGGGGTGTTTGAGTGTATGCAAGTATAAACTGTTGCGACAATGTCAACATGCGAAGTTCTTCCTACCGCAAAGATGACAGATGACCACTTCATGAACCCATGCATTTTAATCCACACAGACGCGGACGCCCAGAGCCGGAGGCAAAAACAATGCAGCAATCCTTGTGTCCTGTGCACACCAGCATCCGGCCAAGAGAGTAGCCATTGTTGCCCCTCGCCTCGCTCCCCTCCCTCGGCGCCTGCTCCGTCTCTCTGGATAATGATGGAAGTGCATTCTGTAAATGCAAAATATATTTTGCCATGTACAAGTTAAATGTGCGACACATAAATAATTTCGTACAACGTTGGGCCTGGGCCAATGCATCAACAATGCACACACACACACACATGCACAGAGAGAAAAATCTAGAATTCCATGCATTTCAAATTGATATCTCACTAAGCCCGAAAATGCTAAGGTTCAGTGGACAAGCTCGTCAAAACTCTGAATTTAAGCTTATGCAAACTTTAAAAGGATATAAGATAAATTGAAAAATATCGTTTTCTTCAGTGTAGTTTTTTATTTGTATTTTGAAAGCTAATTTGTGTTTGAAAAAGTTTAAATTTTACTACTACAGAAGTTCGAACTAAAAACTAAAAATTAAAATAAAGTAAATTTAACAACATAGTTATTTAAAGTGTAATTTTTACTATATTATTATTTTTTTAATTTTAAATTTGCTACGCTTGGTTTAGTTCGCATTGAAATAAATATATATATTAATAAGCAAATTTTCTCGTTGAAATTACAGATTTTGAAATTGGGTTTATTTAAATAAAATTAAATTTTGGAGCCCAATTTTTTTTTCTCTGTGCATGCGCACACCAATGCAGCGGGGCGAGCGTTCTTTTCTTTTACGTTTTAATTTTGCAAAAATTTATTTAAATGCGAGTATAATGTAATGTAAATCTGCAGTACGCACTGTTACTGTAACGTGGGCGTGTGGGGCATGGTGGGCGTGGCTGGCATAAACATAAGTAGCTTTACATGGGTTGCCGCTACTCAAATTAATGGATTTTTAATTGTCTCTTTCTCACTTACGCCGCAGCTTCGCGTTTTCTCTGTGATTACCCTGCTCAGACTTTCTCTCTCCTCTCTCTTTCTTCTCTCTCTCTCTCTCACTCTCCCTCTCACTCTCTATCTCTGCTTGATTATGTCTCTGCATACATATATATTCCGCTGTTGTTTGGGCTCTGGCAAATTACCTCCCTGGCTACACGATATCCTTTCAGTAGCCGACTGCCGGCTTATGAGAGGTAGAAAATATATAATGCGAAAATTGCCACAAGCAATGATTTCGCCTCTTTCGTTTTTGGCTCTTAAATTTTAAAAATTTAAGAAAATTTCAAGCGAGATTATTACTTTTATGGCAATGCCGCTTGACTTATAGCGAAGCTCATTATCTGGGCAAATAAAATGTATAATTTATCTGCGAAAACAAAATTTATTATTTACCATGGTTCTACGAAAATAAACTTTTTTAGCCATTTTTGCAAAAACAGCTCTGTGGTATGCAACACTAAATATGCCTTCTCCCATGTTTAGCAATATTTAAAGAAGCGCTCCATGGTATGCAACAAAATATTCCTCATGTATTATTGCTTTAGCGAATAAATTCCATTAATTATTCTGTTATTCGGGATTAAATAGTTACATTACAATCACAAATAAAATATGTTCTTTTATAAAAAATTCATAAATTAATTGCAATTTGTAAATATATCACTAAGTTCACACATGTGCTACATAAATTCCATTCAATTTATTTCAATTGAATTTGATGCTATTGCTTTTTCTGACATTTAGCAAACATGTTAATATTTCTTCCAATTTTTTCGACATTTTTATTAGGCAATACACACACTGATTTGTCCATCCCCGCTGAAGTTTTCCTTTTCTAATTATAGCGAAATTTCATTTTATATTTTTTTTTTATATTTTTTGCTATTGATTTCTAGAAAATGCCAAGTTTCGTTCGCAGTCCTCATAGGAAATTGCTTAATTTTCACTTCTGAGTGGGGGCGTGGTTGCAGCAAGTCTCACTTGTCCCCCTGTAATACATGTTTGGTGTCCCCCGGGGCAGTAATGGCTAATATACACGTATGAGCCAAACGAAATTTTCTGCGCTTTCTCAGGTCCCAGGCAAATGTGTCCCACGGAAATTAGCTTGATTAGATTGTCTGATGATTGCCAGACAGAAAGTTATTAGTGTAATGAAAATGATGACAGTTGATAAGTTGCTGTTTTATGCATACGATTTTAGTGTTTGGCATTAGATAATTTAAATGTAGGAGAATCTCTTTAAAAAAATACTTATTAAAATGCTAACAAAACATAATGATACATGGAACCTCTAAGATCTGTCAAGTTTAGTTTCTCTCAGTTTTCTATCACACTTATCAAGTGTTTTGTTGCCCTTACAAATCACTCGCCAATAGAGTTATATCTCCATAAATTCTACGTACAAAATATGCGCAAATCTATTAACAATAAAGGCCCGAAAAAAAAAAAAAGTATATTACGCATACGCTGCGTTGTCTCGCTCAGAGTTGCTAAATCGTCAATATATGGCGCTCTAAAAATAAACTCAACTCTAACAAAATCCTCAAGCTGAGCCAAATTCTCAACCATGTATATGTGTGTGTGTATCTGTGTGTAAGTCGTTGTGTGGAAATCGAAAAAAAAATGCTAGGCAAAGCTGTCGTTCTAAGCCGCCATAGCAATAAAAATATCAACGCCAGACCGAAAGCGGATGCTGCTGCTTCCACTTCTTATTATTATTGGAAGGTTTTCTTGCTCATATTTTATATACATTTTTTGCATATATTATTTTCTAATATTTTTATGTACTGCTGAGTTTGGCAGCTCAGGCATAACAAGCAACAACAAATTTTGACTACAAATACCCTGCAAGCATAGTTAAAAGAGCATCATGATTGTATAGTTTGGGATGACTGAAGCAGTCTAAGATCATAGTCTAAGCTTTCCTTATTAAATAAATAATTAAAATAATAATTAAAAATAAGTTTATAAAATAAATACAGAAAATACAACACATAAAATAATATAATATAATAATACACCAAATAAAATAAATAAAACATTTTAAAGTAATAAGAAACTTGAATAGATAATGTAGCAAAATCAATCATAACCCATAAAAACATTAATCAATAAAATAATTAAAGGAAATTAAATAAAAGAAACCAATAAAATTAATTGTACACATACATTGAACAAAAAAAACTTAAATAAACAAAATAAATGAAACAAATAAAATAAATAAAACAAATCAAACGAACAAAAAAGTAAAAAAGATAAAATATAAAAAATTTAATAAATAAACCCTTGAATTCTATATATATCAGTTGAACTACACTCCACTCTAACGGTATATGTTTGTCCAGGGCTTTAATAAATTTCCACTTAATAGATTCGTTACAATGGCTGCTTAGCAGTGGGTGTTCCACTGAAGCAAAACCGTTGCCAGCCGAGGCAAATGGAGGCTGGAGTCGGGCACACGCCAAACGCTCTTTAGGTTTGTCTATTTTATCGCCTTATGCGGAAACTTCAGTGGAATTTTATGGCATATTAAATGGCAAAGGCAAAAGCGAAGGGAAAATAAAAATATCAGAATAAGTAGATGTTTAGACAGCCCTCGTTGGGGCTGACTGGAAAATTTGATTAGCGGCAATTGTGCAAATTATAAATGACAACATTTCAGCAGCTTTAATTTAATCTCAAACCTTTTTTTGAAGGCTAAAGAAATGCGCTTAAATGTAAACACAAAAATTAATTTCATCGTATTTTTCACTTAGAAAAAACAGCAGCAACAATGCCCCTGCTTCATAGGTAGCGGGGCAGGGGCAGCTGGGATTAAGGGGGGTTGAGCCACGCCCACTTTTTTAGCTTTTGGTCTGAGGCGTTTGTCGGTGCCACGCTTCGTTGGATTTTGTTTGTATGCCATTGCCAGGGATAATATGCTGTTAATGTCTTCCCTTTTTTCTCTTTCATCTACTCTCTAGTCTCTGCTCTCTAGCTGATGGCCTCTATGAATGTATGGGAGTACACTGAGCGAAAGATTGCGTTAATTCAATGATATTACAAACTGAAATGGGAATCTTCTATCGAACAGATTAAAGAAACATTTTTTTAAAATAGTATTATAGAAATATAAACTAGTATGGATTTAAACTTTATAAATATAATAAGTCTAAAATCAATTGTTTATAAAATATTAAACAATTTTAAATTATAATAATAATAGTAATACTTATTAAAGTCAAATTTAATATGATTTTATTTCTAAGTACGCATTTCTTTAATAAAAAAAAAAACAATTACAAAAAATTTAGTTTGTTCGGAATTTTTCTTATTTTATTTTTAAGCTCGCATAAACTTGAATCTATAATTCCTACAAATTCACGATTATTTCTCTCTGTGTAGCAGTGTGGGTATGTTACGAGCATGTGGTCTGTGTGTGTTTGTTTTCAACACAAAAAAAAAGGATTGAAGCAGGCGCATTTAGCTGGAATTGTTGTCATTTATTATGCTTGTTGTTGCCGCTGCTGAGGATGTTGCAAACTGGCTTAGACGCCGCTTTGGCAATAATTAGTAAAAGATATCAAAGCAAATGACTTTATCTGCTTGCAAACTTTGCTCATACAAACACTCTCTTTTTACACACACACACACACACCTACTCAATCACACACACGCACACACACGCACAACAATAGCCAAGCACAATGGAGCTGCTTTAATGTGTTGCCGACGACATGTCTTGGCTGTAGAACCATTTTGTTATCAACCCTTCGGCTGCGCTGCTTAATTGCTGCAGCTTATACCCTACAGAGTAGGGTATATCTGAGTTAAGATTAATTTCAAATATTTTGTAGAATATTACTGTAAGGATGTACAGAAAAGTTAAAAGCAGGGGGAAATATAATTATAGATATACATAAAAAATATTAATTAACCAAACATCTAAATATAAAAATAAGCCAAATTAATAAATATTAAAACGTTTAAAACAAATATTAAGTCTACAAATAATAAATGAATATATCTGTAAACCTGAATTATTTAATTTTTCGGAAATGCTAAAAAAAATTATAAATAATTACAATAAAATTAATTATAAATCCACAAATTAAATATTAAAAATTATAATAATAAATTGAACATCTACAAAACTTTATTTTCTGTCTGAGTACATTTAATTTACATAAATATTTTTAATATATTATTCAGTTTTTTTGATATGTATAGAATATTAAAAATACATTTTAAATACAAAAAATTTTTTGATAATTTTTAAAGATATCAAAAATTTTATAAAAATACTTAATAAACTCTATGCTCAAGAGTTCCTAGCTTAATGCTGTCTGCATATATTCAATCAATTTCGCTGAATTCTGCAATGCGGAGAGGAGAGTGTTGTAAATGAAATTTAAATAATGCACAAGCGTGTATAAACTTCAAATATGGCTAAGGCAACACTTGAGTGAGAGTGTGTGTGTGTGTGTGTTTTTGGTTGCTTTTAACTCGAAGAATATTCCAGAATATTGCAAGACAAGAGAGAAGACTTCAGCTCCTTCTTCAGCTGCCGCTTCCACTTGGTCTGCTGCTACAGTGTGATTTTGTGGCTTGGCTTTGTTTAAATTTTCAACCACATAGACTTATAAAATATGCCAGCAAAATGTGTGCAGCTTGAGTGTGTATGTATATACATGTAGATATATTTATCCATTACAGCTGAAGCTGAGGATGAGGATGAGAATGAAGCTAAGAGTAAGATGGCTGTCTGTGCGTTCATTTAAGCCATTCAGCTCCGTTTGGCAGACATTTGAGCCATGTGCCAGGGCAATGCTAATAATTTATAACTAGTTTATATTTTGGCAATTATTTCCGGCGCCGGCTTCAAAAATTCAAGGCCCACAAAAGATTTGTGGCGAAGATACGGCTCAGGCTCTGTCTCTGGGCTGAATGTCAGCAGGTTGGAATTATCGGGCTGACAATTAAAGTCATTTTGCGTGTGGCCAAAACACAACTTTGATATGCACAACAAGAAGTCAGCACATGAAATCAAGCAGCCAAACATCTGCAAAGAAGAAAGACGAAACTAGCAGAGGGTAAGTGGGGGGCGCGATAAGAGAACTTCATTCACGGATAACAATAAGCATGCTTTGGGGAGTTGCCAACTTACAACACATTACAACAACTCATGAATATAAATTGCCGCCGACTTTCGGCTCGCAGCGGGTGCCTGTGGCAATTATAAGAAGGCCCAGATTCTAAATACCCCAAAAAACGAGAAAAAAAATAAAAGAAAGCAAGCAGGTGAATACACAACGGAGACACCGAGACAGGCAGACGGATGGACAGACGGACAGTTAGAGTTCAGTTAGTGACCAAGTTTCATTCTTCCAGCACATAAAACTTTGTGGCAAAATATAATTTCAATGCACCGAAAATTCCCTTTGACCCGGTCAGCTTTTAGCCACGGGTGGCGCTTAATCTAACAGCGGGTGAGCCTTGACAGCATTACGCCCACTTTGGCCTAGCTCCAGGGCTCTACACTCAGAAAAATTCAGCACAAGTTGCACTGCAAAATAAAGCTTGTTATGTGCTAAAATATTGAATGCAAAATATTTTGATTAATATGCAGAAATGTCTAATAAATACAAAATAAAGCTGGATTTCACTAAAATTTAATATACAAATAAACTTTTTATTTTTATAAATTAAATTTAAAGTTGTCTTGAAGAAAATTTAAGAAATTCAAAGAAGCGCGTGCAATTTCCATCTTGTATCCGGAATTTTCCAGCTGATTGAGCTTTTGATTCTGGAAGTTCTTGATTTAAGCATGAAACCTTCTAATTTTTCACCTCAGTGTAGCAAAGTGCGCCCTAAGCAGGCAGTTAAAATTGTTGCGTATACGCCGTGTTGAACGTGTAATTTAAATGCAATTAAAATAATAATTTATCTTACTCGCTCGCTTGTCAAACAGAGCCTTTTGTCGAGGCAGGTGCAAGTGCAGCCTAGTCGGGAGGAATCCAGAGCATGGATATAGCGAAAGACGCGAAACACATATGCGAAAAACAAACTCTGGAAAAACGAGCCATTTTCCTGGTGATAAATGAATGTTGCGTGGCCTGACAAGCCAAATGAAGGTACTCAACAGGGTGAAAAATGCGGGGCGAAAGAGGAAATGTAGGTGGTAAAGGCGTGCTAAAGAGCAGCCACATCATTTGTATAGAACTGGCAATTAAGTGGCAAAGCATGGTAGACCACATAAAATAAATTAAATACAAACCAGCAAGGCTGCAGAAAATTTCAATTGAAAACTGGTAAATGTTAGGTAAAGGATTCAAAAACATATTCTAAAATTTAATGTGCAAATTTAGTGCAAAATATATTTATTTTAAGGAGTAATTAATAAAATTAATTAATTCTGTGGCATACTTTTTGGCTGGCACAAATTATCCTATGTATGGATTACAATAAGTAAAAAGTACTATACACATATATATAATTTAATTGTTTTTGGTAAAATTTTTAATAAAGAAACCTTTTTAATTTATTTAATGATTTAATGTGAATAAAAGCTGCCAAAAAAAAACATATTTCTTCTCTAAAAATTAAATGTGAATTTATTTAAATAAAAAATGTAATTGTGTGCAATACTTTTAATCTTGAAAAAATATTCTACGTATTATATATGATTTATATTTTTTGTGCGCTCATTTTAATATTTTATTAATTAAATTAAATTGCAAATAAAAATTGTTACAATAAATCAAATTACAGAAAAAAACCTGAGCTCTGCCTGCTTGTTGCAGTTTTTTGCTGCGCTCGTTTCGTTTTAATTTTTGTTGCTTCTTTGTATTGTTTGCGGCGTAATCAGAAAACAATAAACAAATAAAATAACAATTAATTGGATTTTTATGGCTCCTTCATTGTTGTACAAGCCAGCATGCCGTCGGGTGTGAAGCGCACACACATTTTTCATAATAAAATGTAATTTATTGCATTTGCATAAACCTGGCCAGCGATGCGATTGAATCAACAGCAAGTTGCAAATGTAAGCAAAGTACACAAATTTAATGCACGTAAGCGAAGATTGAGCCAATAAAACGGCAAACGGACTGCTTGCAATCGCCAGAGGCATACTCAATAAAGAATTTTAAAACCACATTGATTTATGGCCGCTTTTAAATTAAAGCGAGTTAAGATGCAGTTATTAATTGTACAATTACCTTAACAGTGCGGCAACAAAGGCACAAATTCAATTAAATTAAAATATAACAAATTGGTTATTAATAAAAAGTTTTAAAACGTATCTCTCACTATGACTGATTGACGCACTTTCAATCAACATACATTATTAATAAAATAAATTTAATTCGAATATACTTATAACAGATGAGCGAAATAGAATACGTTTTTATTTTTTTAGGATTTCGACATTAAGTAATAAGTAAATTAATATTTAATATCTTTAAGATTTGTTTTGCAAAATTCTCTAATAGTTTCAAATATTAAATTTCAGTTTCAAATTCTAAATTTATATAATTATATATTTCTTACAAATATTTACAACATTCAACTGTGCAAAACAATTTCAAAGCGTCATGCCGCTTAGTGATATTCTAAGCTGAAATAATACCACTTAGGAGCCTACCTATAAGAAATATTTTTGATAACACCAACTTGTCAATATTTACATTCCTAACAAAAAGCAAATAAGCTCAATGCATGATTAAAACACATCTCTGCACTCAGAAAATTGAAAAAATGCGTCGTTTTACAACTTCAAGTACTTAAACTAATCTTGTTATACCCTGTGCCCATTTAAAAAAATGGGAAAAACAGGGTTAATAACTTTGTCAGAATGTATGTATATATATATGTATATATATTCTTGATCAGGGAGACGAGCTGTGTCGATTTAGCGATGTCCGTCTGTCTGTCCGTCTGTCCCGGAGGTATGCTTGGAGAGCTAGCAAGCAGAGCGGCTAAGCGCTGCCTCGGAGCTTATGCATAGAGAGCAGTCGATGTGTTCTTTATAGGCGAGCCGGCTACCCGCTGCATTACTTGTAATGCAGGAGGTATGCTTGGAGAGCCACCATGGAGAGCGGCTAAGCGCTGTTTCGCGGCTTATGGATAGAGATCGCTCGATATGTTATTAATGGGCGAGCCGGCTACCCACTGCATTACTTGTAATGCAGGAGGTATGTTTAGAGACCAGCAAGGAGAGCGGGTTAGCGCTGCCTCGGAGCTTATGCATAGAGAGCGGTCCATGTGTTCTTTATAGGCGCTACCCGCTGCATTACTTGTAATGCAGGAGGCATGCTTGGAGAGCCAGCACGGAGAGCGTCTAAGCGCTGCCTAGCAGCTTATGCATAGAGAGCGCTCGATATGTTCTTTATAGGCGAGCCGGCTACCCGCTGCATTACTTGTAATGCAGGTGGTATGCTTGGAGAGCCAGCACGGAGAGCGGCTAATCGCTGTCTAGGAGCTTATGCATAGAGAGCGGTCCATGTGTTCTTTATAGGCGAGCCGGCTACCCGCTGCATTACTTGTAATGCAGGAGGTATGATTGGAGAGCCACCAAGGAGAGCGGCTAAGCGCTGCCTAGCAGCTTACGCACAGAGAGCGGTCGATGTGTTCTCTCACCACAGCTGCAGATTAGTGGGTGAGTTTTCTTGGCTCTTTCTCTTTCTTATTCTCGAGAACTGATAAGAGATAGCGGCTGCGCAGCCTGCCAGCACTATAAATACAGCTGCTGCAGAGCTGCTGATCACAGTGTAGTGTCTGTGGTCAAGTGGGTAGGATGTGTCAAAGGCGCTTAAGTAGAGTGGCGAGTGTGATTATTATCTCATAATCTCATTAAATATTGCTGCTACGCTTCGTGTGACAGTTTCATAAAATTCTATTTTGAATATAGGGTGCAGGGTATTTTGCAGTCGGGAATGTTCGACTGATCTGCCCCGTCCAAATTTTTTTTGTTTAGAATTTAAGTGCAAATCGTACTGAGAACGAAGTCAAATTAATTTTGGCAATAAATGGAAGTCCTGGAAAATTCTTGATAAAAGCACGAAAACAATCAAGTTTTCTCTCAGTGTAGCATTATCTTAATACAGCTCTTAAAAATATTTATATTATAACAAAGTGAAGTGCCGCCTTTGAGGCAGAAATGCTGACTCTTAAATGTCTATTTAACACTCAATTGCAATAAGTTCTTTAGTAAATATTGTGAGCTGTCTCTTTAGATAGAACTCTCCCGACTCGAACTATGCGTAAAGTAATCCTTACGTAGCTTTTTAAATTAAATATAATTTGTATTTTATTTTTTAATTAGGCAGTTGACCCACTCAATGCTTGCATTTGCCGACATACTTGACTAATGGCTAAACAAGCAACCAGTTTCTCTCTCTTTCTCGCTCTCTTTGTCCCTTTCTCTCTCTCTATATATATATTTTCCTGTTCTTGTCTGCAGTATTCATCTCATTTGATGACATGGTTTGTGCTCGGTTGCGTGTGCTGCGTGGTGCACCGTGAAAATGTAAAATGTGCTGGAAAAAACACACTTGTGGCGCCCTCTACATGTCATCACGTGGCGTAACGCAAATGCAATTTAAAGCAAACAATTTTTGAAATGACCTACATCCGGTGTGTGCTGTCCACATGATACACTCTCACACACACACACACGCACACGTACACTCCTACTCCTATATGGCACACGCATTCAAGCAGGCTTTGCTTGCAAAAGATAGTCCAAATGGGAGTTGTTTGCGCTGCGAGGCAGTGGCAGAAAGAGAGAGACTGACAAGCAGACAGAGACAGCGCTCACAACATCATTAAAAATTAATTCACGCTCGATGTGCTGGCCCAGTCGCTAATGTTGCCCTGGGTTGCACGCAAAAACAAAAAAAGCAACAGCAGCATAACCAACAGATACCCTAGATACATAAATTTTAAAGAGTTAAAAATAGTATAGCATAATTTTTGGCATACGCGAAAAACAGCATTTATATGAAAATTCAAAGAGCCTCATATAATAAAGAATAATTTACACATACACATTGTTAAACATTGACAACCGCTTGACTTGTGCTTTTACAGGGTATCAAAAATGAAGTGAAGTACCACTAGGAACAACAATACTAATAATAACAGCTGCAGCAGCAACAGACAACAGCGACTAGACAACGGGAGCAAATGAATGCACACACGTTTGCGGTTCAGTGCTGTGCACTTTATAATGTTATACGCTGGATATAGACTGTACAGATGCTAGATATGGCGTCCAGGAGGGGGCGAGAGGGGCGCTGGCCAGAGGTGCTGACCTGTTTTTGTTTTAACAGGCGTGAGTTCTGGCCAGAACGGTCTGCTGCTGATGACTTAATGAGCATAATAAGCTCAACGCCGAAATTACCTTTTTAAATTAACATGATGCGCCCAAACACACACACACACACACACACACATGGACCCCCACACACACAGACATACACACGCACATGCCCACACACATGACGCCAAATGGAGATTATAGTGCTTATAGTGGCATAGACAAACCCGTTACATATTCAAATTAAGATTTTAATGCGCACACAAAAGGCAAATGCAGCTGTGACTGCAGCGAAAGGAATACAGGTTTAGGGGCAGGGGAGAGTAATTAAATTGCAAATTAATTAGTGCGCCTTATGATTAAGTAACTGCTAAGTAGCTTAGCGAAAAGAAAATTTCTGTTTTTCTTCTGTGCAAATCGTCGACAACTGTGAGGTAAAAGAAACGTGAAATAAAGAAATGTAGAAAATGTATTGTAATTTAAATAATTAATAATACAAATTAAATAATCACAATAATATGTAATAAATAATTACTAATAGATAATAATTCAGATGGTATAATAAATAAATAATATATGTATGTAAATAATTGACATTTTGAAAATCATAAATTTTTTAATTAATTAACTCTAAATTAAAACAAATTCTATTTTAGTCAAATAGCACTGATAAAATAAATTGTTCACATAAGTGAAATTTTCAGAAAAATATTGTAATATAAATAAAAAAATTGATCCAAATTTACTAAATCTTTATATTGTTTTGCTATTGATAAGTTTGCTTAATCAAACCCTAGAGATAAACGTATAAATTCTCCCACTTCCCGCAGAGTGCACAACAAAAAATTGCAAAAAATCTGCTACTCAGAGCATGAGCTTTACAAGCAATTATAATTTTTTATCAGCGCACTCAGCTGTAGCAAATAGTATAGAGATAAAGAAACGAGCGTATAATATTTCGCCAGTCTTGTCAGTTTTGGCCAAAGTAAAAAGTTAAAGTGCAAGTCAGGGCTTTCACTGGCTTATCGTCTAAACTCTAAATTCCCGATGAAAGTCAGCGCAATGCTCTGCACGCTTCATTCGCTGCGCGCGTTGTGTTTGTCAATAACTTCTTGGCTAACGAATTTCTAAGCAGACACGTTGCGTATACGCAGCGTGGCACACACAAAGGCACATAAACATAAGTCGCTCTCTTTCTCTCTCTGTTTATCTCTCTCTGTGGCAGGCAACGAATGTTGAACATCATAATCAAATTAAAGCATAATTTTTTACGACGTCATAGTCATAAATATGAACGATGCAAAATTGTTGGTAGCCTAAACAAGGAAATGCTTATAAATAAGCAAGCACTTGAGCGGAGTCCCTGGCTCCGAGTGATTTTCCGTTAAGTCTGTGCGAGGCGTGAAAAATAAAATCAAATGTATAAATCATTTATGCCAAGCTTTAAAATTGAATACGCATTCGTCAGCAATAAATCGCAGCAAGACCAAACCGGCAGCTCTAAGGTCAGCTCCTGCATTCTCCGCTGAGCTGGTCACATTTGCGTGTCCGCTGCCGTTTGGGAAATTGCTACAATTTGTTTCATATTTCATATTTCATGTGGCTGCCATTCGCTTTGCTCTGTGGAAAATTTCTGCAGTTTTGTGGTACTGCTCAAAAAACCGCATGCGAGTTTTTCTTGGCGCAACTTCCTTTGTATATGAATTATTATTTGAATAACGCAAGCTAAACCCAAGCCAAGACCAGACCATATCACAACGGTAATGCCGAAAAATTGTTTTGCTTTTTTACTATTTTAAATAAACGATTTGCATATAAAATGCAATTGGAGAAGGTGTTATTTATGGAAGCGACAAAGCGGAATTTTTTACGCTATTGCTGTACGCAAACTTAAAGTCAAAAGTATCTTAATCAAATTTAGTAAAAAAAAAAAGTACTTTAATATATAACTACTTTCTTTTATAAACTGCGCATTAATATCCTTTTAATATCATTTTTAAATTAAAGTTAAAATTTATTCCATTTCCCATTGACAGTCCCAAAAGCGTTGTAGTAATATTCAAAGTTTACGTAATACCGAAAAAACCAAACAAAACAAGTTTAAGGTCAGAAGCCAATTATTACAATATATTGGTTAGTCGAATAAAACCACTTGAAATATGAATCGGTTGGGATTTCATAAATTTCCAGCCTTATCTAGAGAGCAAAGTTGTATGCAGTCCGAAAAACCAAATGAAAATAGTTGAAAATCACTTTGGGATTTATAAAACACTCGAAGTTAGTTAGCCAAAGCACAAACAACTTATTATTAACTAATTTTAAACTCATATAAACGCAAACAGTTTAGTATTTATGGCCACAATCACAAAGCCATAATTCACAATAATAAATACTTTCCTTTTCTCGACCAGCCAAAAGGGAGAGGGGCAACTTGAGCACGAGTCTCACTTTCCATGGTTTAATTTACAAACTTATGAAACACAAAAAAGAACTGTGACAATTTCCCATGACAAGAAATTATCTAGAGCATATTTCTGAGCAATGAATTGGACAAACCCGATGTATGATTACAAAAAGCCCTGCAGTATGACTAACTCAAGAGTATTTCACAAAACTGCTAAAGCGAAGGCTAATTAAAACTGACTAAGCATTAGTTGCTGTTATTAGCACAAAAACTAGCAGTTTCTAGCAGCAAAATAATAATTCAATTTACTATTCTATACACAAGAGTTGGATTTTTAAATTCAAAAGCTTTATCTTAAACTTATCATTCTTTTCTTAATCGATTTAATTTCAATATGTTACTAATTAATTATAGGTCTGTAACTTATATTGATGCTTAATTTTACTATATGAAACCAATCCATATATGCATAAACTAAGAATTAAGTCGTTTTTTGAATAAAAACAAACAGCAATTTGTCTGTAGATACCCTGTAATCAGCTGATAACATACGACAGCTGAATTCATTTGCCATGCATCCAGAATTTGTCATTGCTTGAATTGTAGGCTATGCTAATTCCGACACAGCTGAACAGTTCAGTGTGTCTTAATTCGAAATGAAACAAGACGAAGTGAGAGAGACAGCAGCAGATGAATAGAGAGAGAGAAGAGGCACATTGTCAGTGCAGAGACGACATGTCGTCGAAACGAGAATCAAATTTATGGTCTTAACAAGCGCTGTCAAAATGCGAGAATTGAGTGCCAAGAGGCGCAGACATCCTAGTAGGAACAGCCTGCCAAAGGAGCCCAAAAATGCAGTTTCTGATGCCGTTGCCGTTGCAGTTGCAGCTGCTTCTCGTTGCCGTTGTCTCCGCATTTGCATGCCGCATATAAATCGCATTAGGGGCACGCAATTACAGAGCTGGAGACATGTGCACGTGGTTAGAGCAAACATTCTGTAGCTGCTGCCATATCCTATGTAACCGCAATGAATCTACGTCTAATTGATGTGCAAATTATTCATAGGTAATAATGGCAAATAGACACAATTTAAGGGCTAGTATTGGCGCAGGTTTTGGACACCCAATACACTCTGAGAAAATGCCAGAGTTCTACTATAAAATCCATTCGAGCAGAGATAATAAAAGGATTTAACAAGTTAAAAAAAACTCAAGTTAATGAATTTAAAAATAAAATTAAATCATTTAAAAAAAATATCAATTTTGTTAGCGTAATTGTTTTATAATTTACATATTCAAATATTTTAAAAAAATCTATTAATTCAATTTAAAAATGGTATAAAGTTGAATTATAAATGAAGATACAGAAGATTGGGTTAAAAGTGATCTATATAAATTCTGTCTTTAGGGCTTTGAAGAAATCATAACTATAGTATATAAATTCTTTAAATTTTATTAAAATCATTTTAAAAAAATAAAAAAAACATTTTATAGGCTTGTTTCCCATTGTAAAATGCCAGTTTATTAAAATTTTATTCATATTGAATAATATTATTTTGATTGAGTTCATAAGTACTTATTCTAAAACCATTTTACTCTTGTGTACAGACAGTTCAAGGGCCAATATTGTCACAGGTTTTGGGCACCAAAAACGCTTTTAGCTTCGATTGTGCGATTTTCGATTGTTCGGCACTTGAGATAAAGCAAAAGAGAATCAAATGCTTATCAGAGGCAGGAAAAATTCGCAAAAAAGGTAAAAAGTGAACACTATGAAGTCAGAGACAGCTATCGTAAAATATATACAGGGTTTAAACTTTAATTTACGCAATTCACAGCAGAAAGTTATAAATACATGCACAATCTAGCCATTAAATCTAATGACCAGGGGAAATATCACATTGTTGGTATAATACTATAATAAATATAAATATTTAGACTATAAATTTAAATCGGTCGCGGACACTTGTACATAACATTTATCTTCTCGATGTCCTTTTTGCTGAGTCCGTCACGCTGACCGATGACCGCCGATGAATCCAGAGGAACTATCGTATCCTTGCCATTGACGGAGAAGGCGCCAGGACGATAGTGCAGGCAGCTATCGTAGTCGTAACCCACATCGAAATCGTTGATGATACTGGCTGCATACTTCTTAAAATTGAACTCTTTGCCGGGCACAATATTATCCTCCACGACCTGCACATAATCATCCCGAATGGAGGAACTCTGCTCGTGATAAAATCCCAGGGCATGCATGAACTCGTGCAGAATCGTGCCAGTTCTGAAGCAACCTTCGCCTATCGGATACCTCTCCAGATTCATCTGCTGAGGAGCCGCCTGATAGCCCACGGCTGTATAGCAACCTCCCTCATCGGCCGTAATATTCAGAAAGTTCTCTTCATCCTCTTCAGCCTCGCGGAATCGCAGGCAGGTCTTCTCCTGCAGAGTCTGTATACCCTGTAAAATCGCTGCCCTCTGTGCGGTGTTGAAGTCCGTGGACATTTTGTAAACAACCACATTATTTGGCCAACGTTTGGTGGCATCCACTAGCCCATTGCGACCCATTGGACCATCTGCCAATAGACGCTTTTGTGCCGGATTCAGCTGCATATCTCCCTCCTCGTATCCCGCTAATTCCTCGGCATCCACGAACACTTTCCGGTTTATAGGTACAGCTTGATTCGTTGGCAGTTGATTGAATAAAACCATGAGGACTACAAATGTTAGAGACTGCATTTTGATCGTGATCGCGGCGTTGCTCGACGTTAACTAACGCCTGATCGCAGCTAACTCTGCACATAAATATAGAGCTCTGGACTGTACCGAGCTGAAGATTAGATACAAGCAATCGATCGTGGGCAGATAATGACAAGGGGAAGCTCAGCGAAATACAAAAATAAAACACGCTTTTGGGCAACCATATTCTCACTTTTTTTAATGGCAGATCTATGTTTAATCTGCTTGCCGTAATAGATAATTTATTTAAAGAAAATCGTGAATGTTCGCGAAGAGATCGCTTCTACTATGTGACAAATAATTTAACGCTCATTCAACAAAATTTGTTCTACAATTTTTCTTATTTGTATAAAAAATATTTATTTATCACTATTGATTTATTTATCAATTTCTTATTGAATTTTTTGTTTTATCATTAGCAGACATGTTTAAACTCTCTATAGCGAAAAGATTGATTTACTAGCTTCCAATAAATAACGAATATTTATTCAATAATAAATTCTCATAAATCCCAGAAAATTACATAATTGCAGAAAAACCATTATAAATATTTAAAATATATTTAAAATTATTATAACAAATTTGGCACAAATTTTGCTAACATTTCCAACAATTAAATTGTTTAGTATTATTATTATTACTAGTTGCCAAGTGTTTTTCTATCGCACTTAATTATTTCGCAGAAAACCCTATGATATTCATAATATATTGATAGTAAATCAATGTTTAAATCTGATTTTCGGGTAAGAGATAAATTTTGAAAGTACATATTGAATTTATTACTGGACAATGAGAGCTTAACACTTGTATATTCTGATAAATTTAACAATTAAAAAATTCCCAAAAATGTTTCTGTTAAATTTTGTTAAAATAAAACGTAATTGTATTATTATTTATAGCTGCAAAGAATTTTCCTATCAGGCTTGATTATTTCATCCAATTAATATAATCTCCATATATTAATAGTAGATCTATGTTTAATCTGACTATGGGGTAATCGTTTATATATATAAATAAAAAATGGTTAGTAGTTGCGAGAAGATTGAAGCAACCTTAATTTCTAATCAGATACGTGTTTGATAATTCTAGAAATTTAAATATTCCAACAATTGCGTAATAAATTTTGTTTTATTAGTCTTTCATAAAACAATATTGTATTATTATTTATAGCCCCAAAGTATTCTCCTATCACGCTTGATTATTTCGCACGATTTTTTATGATAAGCGAAAGTTTGCTGCGATGAAGTCATACGTCAAAGTTCAGTTAGAGCGCCACGAATTCAACGAATCCATAAATGAAATATTTCCTTTTCTTTTTTTTATCGAATTTCTCAGGTTTGCCCTTTTCCCTTAAAGTCTCTGCTTAGGTGTCAAAGTTCCGTGCGGCGTACGTCATGTGGCAAATAACAGCAATCCGGTATTGATTGAAATATTATCATTATTATCAGTGTTGTGATTGGCTTTTGAAGTGCCCAAAGCAGGCAATGTGCTTCCCGAACACCATAGTTAAGTGCTAAGTGTCGTATGAGTAATGAAAATGGGCGTTCGATACTTGCCCGATAAGTTCCAGATACGAACACAACACGAGTAATCGAGTCGTTAAATAATCTTCAAAACTTAAACGCCGCTTATCAATTGCGCTCTCTCACTTTTCCTCTAGTTGTATTGGACTCTCTCTAAATATACCTATATAAGCAACTGATCTAGGTCTTTTCATAATACATTTATATAGACTATTAGCCTTATTATAAGTTGACGGATTTATAGCTTATGACGCCATCTGCCATATGTAGCCCAAACAGATTAGGGTACTTCATTTTATCACTTTGGCTTATCATCTAATTAATATTTTACCAGCTGCCTTGCCTTCAATTGAGGCTACTTAATGACCTAGCAATATCTACAGGCGATTTAACGATTTAAGTCATATGAAAGTTGTAAGTTGATAATTCATAAAGCACACGTTCATTCATTTTATTTATATGCACACGTTTCGCATGGATTTTGGCGATAAGATAAAGAAGCGAGCTCTAGAAAACATAGCATGCTTTTAGGCATGCGAGATATTTAAATTTATTTATGATTTATATTTAACATATATATAACATATATTTATTGTTTTATTTGTTTATTATTTTTTGATTTGTTATATATATTTATTTTTATTTTTTTTTAGTTTATTATTATTTTATTTAAATAATAATTATATATACTTTTTATTTATTGTTTATATTGATTAATATTTTGAAAAAAGATTTTTCTTTGCAGATCCAAACAGTTTGTGCTGACTGATTGACTGACTGACTAGGCTTGCTATCAACTTCCTTACCAGCCAATAAAAGCCACAAGTCTGCAAAAAAAATTCCTCATAAATTAGCTCATATACACATACAGATTTCCCCACATTAATAATAATAATAGCTCATATCCAATCACAATTAATCATTTCCTCAATTTACACTCAAAATCCCTTTATTGGGTTTGGACACTTGTACATAATGTTAAGTTTCTTGATATCAATTTCACTCAACTGAACTCGTTGTCCCATGACTTTTTCCGCGCCCTCTTTTAGAGGCACAATAGTCATTTCTCCATTCTTGGAAAAACCATAGGGTGTGTAATGCATTACACTCTCATAGTCGTAATCCTGGTCAAAATTATCCACTTGACCCTCGGCGTATTTCTCAAAGTTGTGCTCCTTGCCATCTGCAATATTTTCTGTGGCAATTCGCACAAATTCATCACGATTCCAGGTGCTCTGCTGATGTTCAAATCCCAAACAATGCAAAAACTCATGCATAATGCTGCCCAGACGATAACAGCCCGTATCCAGGGGATAAGTTTCCAAATTCATCTTTTGCACTCTGTTCTGAAAACCCACTTCAGAGTAACATCCACCTGCCTCTGCGCTGATATTCACATAATGTGAATAGTCAGCAGATACCTCCTGAAAGCGCAGGCAGGAGTTGAGCTCTATGTAGTAAATGCCGAGTTCAATGTGATCCCGATGAGCCTGATCTGAAATTAATTATATAAAAGAAATCAGGGAACGTTAAAATTAGTTATTAATTTGAAAAATGAATTCTTAAAAGGGTTTGGGGAAAGGTAGGAAAAAGACTCATATCTAATTGTTTATCGTCGAATTCAAGAATTAAATAAACTCCTATACATAACAATTATTAAAAATATTATTTACAAAATTTTGAAAATGAAAATGAAATGCAGATATCTTTTGAAAATATCTATGAGTTTTCTTTTGTTTATTTTATGCATAAATTAACAAAGACCTTTTACTTTATAATCACTATTTTAAGAATTATAATCGGTCGTTCTCAATTAGAAATTCCCGTTGATTTGCTAAAAATGTACATAGCTCACCGATATTTTTATTGATGTAGTAATAAACCAGCTGATTCGGCCAGCGATATTTCTTATCAATCTGTCCATTCCGCAGTTGTGGGGAGAGCAGCATGTCTCCCTCAGCATAGCCGGCAGTGAGTTCTGGATCCATTTCGATTCGATCGATTTCAATTCGATCACTTCGATCACTTGGAGCTGCAAGTAATCCTTTGCAGAGCAAAAGGATTGAAATCAGTATAGAGAACGTTTTCATGTTGTCCGTTGAGCTGAGTAAACGCGACTGATTAAACAACTGATTTTCCGCAAATTCAATCTGCTCTATATATAATTATTATCTTTATTGCGTTTGTAATTGCATTTTTATTGTGCACAGAGGAAAAAATTGCGTACTTAAATAAAGTTCGCATGTACTCAAGTTCAATGAAAATTTGCAAAATGAACAATGAAGAACAATCTTAATATATTTCTGTTTATATATATTTATAAAAAATCTATAAACTAAAATTTTAGAATTAGAAAATTGATATGAAAAACGAATAGATATTTGGGTCTTCAGAATTTTGGTTGCTAGTAAGATATCTAGTTTAACGGCATTTCTAAATTTTTTTCTGTGTAGTGCTACCACTAATTCCTCGGAAATAGATAATCAATTGTCGGTAGATCTTATCTAATCAGCAATAGACACAAACATATTATCGATGGTGCAGCTGATATAGCTCATAATAGCTTCCTGTAAGTTGTATAAAATTAAAAGCAATACGAAACCTTTTTGGTATATTTTTCAATTTGATGTTATAGCAAACGTTCCAATAGTTTAAATTAAATAAATATTTTTCGAAATGCAGCATATTATTAATTATTTGATTTGATTTGAGGAGCTTTCTTTAGATCTTTCATTGGAAGTTTCGCGGTCACTTGCATAAAATAAAAATGCCAGGTTTTTCGTTCATTTCATTTAATTTCAGGATCTTTTTTTTAACATTCAGGGATAGTTAAAATTACAGCTGAGGTTCCCATACTATTTATAAGACAAACATCCATAACATTTTACTAGTTTCCGTTAATTTGATTGAATGTCAATAAGTTTATTTAGTTCTTTCTGGGACACTTGTACATGGTGTTCAACTTGTTGATATCCGCATCGCTCATTTTCAGACGTTGCCCCATCACACTCTCCATTCCCTCAACCAGAGGCACAATGGTCATCTCTCCGTTCTTCGAGAATGCCGTGGACGAATAGTGAAGAACACTGCCATAGTCGTACTCCTGTTCGAAATTATCTACCGTTTCATTGGAGTACTTATTGAAGTTATTTTGAGTGCCATCCTGAATGTTTTCCGAGACAATTTCCACGTAATCATCGCGATTCCAGGTGCTCTGCATGTGATAAAAGCCCAGAGCGTGCAGGAACTCATGCACAATGGTGCCAATTCGGAAACATCCAGTGTCTAGAGGATAAATCTGCAGATTCAGCTGCTGAACCCGATTCCAATAACCCACAGATGAAAAACATCCGCCGGCATTTCCTGTAACATGTATATAATAATCCTGATCGGTACTCGCCTCCTTGAAGACAAGGCAGGAACTGTTCTCCAGCAAGCGTATGCCACGAATGATATGATCGCGATGTTCCTGATCTGTAGAAAATACAAATTTAATATATTATCCATTACATAACTGCACTCAGAGAAAATCAACGAAAAACTCTCTTGAATTTCGGGGACTATATTAATACAAAAATTTCCTTAAAGTTCTAGTATTGTTCGCACTTGATATTTGAGTATTCATTTCAAATAAACTAAACAGATTTATTTCGCTAGACAAAAATTAATATTATTTTTAATCATTAATATCATATTATATAAAATTAAGTTATGATCAAATAATACTGGTTTACATAAAGAATCCTCACATCCTTTTAGCTTAAATCAAGCAAGAATATATTGGTTTGTTTAAGAGTGTATACTCACCTATGGTCGCATTGATGTGGTAATAGACAATGTCGTTGGGCCAGCGATAGACCTCGTTGATCATGCCATTTCGGTTCTGCTCATCAAACACCATATCCCCCTCAAAGTATCCAGCAGTTAGCTCCGGATCGGTTTCCACACGTTCCTTCGGAGCAGGGGCTGCTGAGAGGCCATGGGCAAAGAGAATTACGGCAAGAATTGTGGATAGAACCCTCATGTTGGTCGACACGTTGACTATTTGCAACTGTTTTAAGTCGACCAAGAATTGAAATGTGCTGAACACAAAAAGTTTATGGCTTTCACTGCTGATACAACAGTTTTAGGTTTACAACTTGAATTTATGACTTGGAAAACACTAAAGCGCGATAGACTTCAGTTAAGTAGCACTAATCTAATCAACCAACTGCAATTATATTATTTAAAGGTTGTCCATGGACTCAGCAAGACGTGCTAAAATCAAATTGATTCGATTAATTCATGGCTGTCTGGCAACGCTCACAAATGGCAATACTAAAAGGCATTTCATATGTGGAATAACTAGAAATTATAGCAAGAACTATAGAATACTTTTAGGTCTCTGAAAGATTTGTATATTGTGCAGATATTTTGATACGTGATTTTTTGATGATTTAATAGAACAATTTAAAGCAATACAAGAAATATTTTTTGTTAATTAAAAATTATTTAAAATTTATATAAAAGGATCTGACTTTCCATTGGATCATTTATTTGAAATTATTTATTTATAAATTTATTTGAATGTCAACTTTAAATAATGTTAATTAAAAACTTCGAGGTGAGCTAAGAACACATTGATTTGTACTAATTTGTTGAAATATATATCCATTCTGATCTTCATTGAATCAATTCAAGTTTGATCAAGTTAAAAATTCAGTGTAGTGTCAGGAATATTTCCAAGTGTTGTAGTTTCAGGTACGCTTTCGGTAGTTGTAGTTGTAGTTGTAGTTGTAGTCGTGGATGTAGTTTCAGGTTCGACAGTGGGACAGTTGTACATGGCATTCAGTTTTCTAATATCCGATGGACTTAAGGCCTTTCGTTGTCCCATTTTAGACTGAGCCCCTGGTTGCAGGGCTACAATGGTATTTAGTCCGTTCTTGGAGAATGCGTTGGGCAAATAGTGTAAAATGCTGCCGTAGTCGTAGGGCTCTCCAAAGTTGTCTGTAAGGGGGTTAATTTCGAAATTGGACTCTTGGCCAGCCTGAATATTTTCTGTCAGGATTTGCACGTAGTCATCACGATTCACGGTGCTCTGCATATGCACAAAACCCGTGACATGCAGAAGCTCATGGATAATCCTTCCTTCAAGCCAACATCCAACGCCTACATCATTCATTTGCAGATTCATCGCTTGAGGCGAACCCTTGTAACCCACAAAGGAAGCGCAGCCTCCAGTAGCCTCCGCATTGATTTGCACATAATCGGTTCGTTCGCTGGATGCCTCCTCAAAGGTCAAACAGGAATTGTCCTCGATTTTGCCCATGGCACTCAGAAGTGCATCCTTATGATCCTGATCTGTTGGTTTTTAGTTTTAGCAAATATTTATATTAAATTATTGCAGATAAAAACTCTCACCTAAACCTGAAGGGATGCGGTAGTAGATTATCTTATTGGGCCAGCGACGGTTCAGATTGGTCAGGCCGTTTCTGCTCTCTTGATCCATAATCATATCACCTTCAAAGTATCCGGCAGTTAACTCTGGATTCGTTTCCTCAAGTTCCTCCACAGCAGGAGCTGCTGAGAGGTTCTGGGTAAAAAGAAATACTCCAAAGATTATGAGTAGAGCTCTCATGTTGATTCCTACGTGGTCTCTGGACAACTGTCTTGATTTTTGGCATCGAGGGGGTCTTATATAGCATGCTATGACTTTCGCTTTTTTTTTTGGTTTACAACCAAATTGATTACTTGGGAAACTAAACCACGCTAAACGCTTGCCAAGTAACCCCAATCTTATCAATCAGATTGACCATAACCTAATGACTTTATGTTTATTGCAGCAACTAAATTTTATTTAATTTCATTGCCACGCGCTTTGTCTGCACATCATTATTTGATAAAGAATTTGTTTTCCCAAAAATATTCCATGAAAAAAAACGAAATTGGAATTTAATTTACAACAAACATCCATTAAATTTTATATGTTTATAATTAGTGTAAAACGGCAAGACAAAATTTATAACAATTAATTTCTATGGTTATTAAAATTTCAGTTAAATTCAATCAAACAATTAAATTTTGTAAAATAAATAAAAACCATCAAAGGATCATAATTTCAAGTAAGATTTTGCTTGTATAAAATATACAATATTTTAATTAAATATAAATAATGTAAGAATATCTACAGAATTCAACTGAATTCTATTCCACGTGCCTCATATATTTTGTTATCAACCATTATATAGGAATTTATTTCCCCAAAAATATTTCATGAAAAATTAAGGAAATTGTAATTTAATTTTGTAAGCGTTTTTGTTATGCGCTATTGCGATTTCCAAAATGTTGTTTAAATTAATCTTAACTGAAATGACAGCCAGGCAGAGCTCACCTAATTACATTTGTCAGCACAGTGTAAGGTGATTAGATTTGCGATGGAACCCGATGCGAAAATGACAATGGGGCAACGAAATTTATCATCATTAAATTGCAAAAGAAAATACCCAAAAATAAAATGAAGTTTTATGAAATGAAATTCATAAAAGACATTAATGCAAACTGAACAATATGTTAAAATGACAGCATCAACAAATTATGCAAAGATTTGTCGTTAAGCGAAATTAAGCCAAACAAAATTTAAGTTTTGCAAGCATTTCAAGCTGTCAAGTCATCAAAATCTCTGCCAATATATATAGTATTGAAGAAAACGTCATGAACTGGGGCGAATAAACCCTTATCAACTTATCGCTGCTTATCTATAATTGACTTCAAAAACTCACAGGGTATAAAAGTCGCTGGAATCATGCAGTCTTTAATCATTATTCCCAATGTCGCATACCTTTTACATTCTTTGTGTTTTAGTCAGCTTAGCAAGAGCTTTGCCTCTGCTACAGGATGATATGAGGCTCAGTTCAAGTCAATTGCAGTATCTGAAAGGCAATATAAAGTCCAGAAATGCTCTGACTTGGTCGGAATACTATTGGCCCAATAGCACCTTGGTATACAGCGTGGGAAAAGGTCTCAGTAAGTAAACAGAAAAATTTAAATAAATATAATTAAAATTAATTATACAAAATTCATAGATTTTGGGGACTATCGTCTGGTGTTATCAGCCATGTCAGCTATATCTGCCCAAACCTGCATACGATTCCGGCGTACTTTTAGTGATAAGGAACCACGGGTGATCATTCAACGCATAGAAGACGGTTGTTGGTCCCATGTGGGCTATCAGGGCACAGATCAAATACTTAATCTGGGCATGGATTGCATGTCGAAGGGAATTATAGAACATGAAATTCTACACGCCTTGGCATTTCTGCATATGCACAACGATCGTCATAGAGATAGGTTTATAAAGATTAACGCTGAAAATGTCTTGGAGCAGGAGAAACATAATTTCGAAATCTACGAAACGCTTGACTTTGGCTTGAACTATGACTATGACAGTTTAATGCATTATGGAGCCTTTGCCTTCTCCAAAAATGGCAAACAGACCATAGTTCCCCTAAGGAAGGACGTTGAAATTGGACAGCGTAGAGCTCTCAGTGCACAGGATGTGTTTAAATTAAATAAAATTTACTGTAGACCTCTAAATAAGTTTAAGTTTTAGGTATTTATGCAGTTTATTTAAAAATAAATTAATGATGTGCATATTTGATTGTAATTCCTAAATATTTTAAATTGCACAATTATTGAAGAATCGATATCAGCTGAAGCTCTGTAATTTTTGTATTTTATTTAGAAAAAATTATCAATCAATTGTATTTTTAATATAAAATAAATTTACGTTCATATATAGATATGTATAGATTTCAGTCAACTTTCAAAACTTTAGTAAATTTAATTTAATATTATTTTAAATATGGTTAATAGTAGTATTCAAGGCATGTTTATAAAATATATAGAATTAAATAGAATTCCCTGTTGCATTTAAATTGTTTTTCGATTTAAATTAATTTGTTCAATATAAAATTTTATATAATTTATATAAAATTCGATCATACATATTCGATTGTAAACTAAACTTTACTTTATCTTTCTTTATATCTAAATATATAATAAAATAAAAATAAATAATAATAAAAATATCGTACGTAATTCGTTCGTTGTTGTTTCTCGATTCCTCAGTCGTTCCAGTTCCGATATAGCGCCATCATCATAATTTCGAATGAGATCAATTAACCCTCGGTTGCTCAATAAACACCTGTGTCTCACTAGTTGGGACCAAATATTGTACACTAGATTTTTCTGCAGCTAAGAAATAAGTATTAATTAGATTTACATAGATAAGATATACATAGATATATAATAATACAATTATCAACAATTATTTAAGATGAATCTAGAAAATGCTTGGTACCCATCTATTATTTAAATATAAAATATTGAAAATTAAAATATTACTAAGAGAGACAAGAAAATTATATTCATATTATATATCTCTAATAAACTGAATTGAATATATAGTATAGAAAAAATACCTTCAAAATTCATACTAATCAAATGCAAATAAGACCTTTTTCAATGGCTTTCATCTAAATAAATTATTTGTTGCATTTAACACAATATTTTCTTATGAAAATGAGTTCATAGGTGCAACAATATACGTTGATTCATCAATGAAAATGAATAAACTAAAAATAATATGACCCTTAGCACTTTTTCAAACTGCAGAGTCCAAATGCGATCGACCTGATCAGCAAAACTAGTTACATATTAACAAGTATATAAACCAAACCAGTTTTGCATCGTATTGCATTATAATTAGAAAATATTACTCACCTTTCTTCTTCTTGTAGCAACAGCACATATATGAGGCCAATATGCCGATCATTATCAGCACAACGATTCCAGCTAAAGTCCATATCTGATGCTCCATGCTAAATGTTCTCACCGATTTTAGGAAATTGTCGAAACTTAATCTGTCGACTGGCAAACAAACGTTATCAACGTCTTCATATCCCTTCAGGCAGCTGCAAGTGTTGGGGGCAGAGCAGAAACTATTCTTATCACAAGTTGTTTCGCAGACGGGTAAACAACTCTGATCGGTTGCATTGCCCTCCCTCCGGTACCCCTCTAGGCACTCGCAGAAGCCGGGTGATAAGCAGCTTCCATTCAAGCAGCCGCTGACACAGTGGGGAGCACATTTACCCGATGACTCATCGAACAGAAAACCCGCTTCGCATTGGCAATTATTGGGGCCTATACAGCGGCCTCCGATGCAGCCCCGAGAGCAAACCGGCAAACAGCTAAAATGGTGAGAAAAACTTTTGATTAATTCTTCTATTGATAGCAACTATTTATAGTATAATAGATCTAAAACATGCAAAACAATTAAAAGATAAATACAAATGAATCATGGCAATTATAAATAGTAAAATTATTGAAAACATTAAAACAAAATCAAGTAAGTTTTATTTTAAATCTGCATTTAATTTAGGTCACTCGATGAATAATATTTATAAAAAAAAATGTTATGCAATAACTACTAAAATTAGATGAAACCAATGTTAATCTTCTACAAGAAAAAATGCATAACAATAATTTATTTTTATATTGAAGTAATGCATACTCTTGAAAATAATATTTATAGCAAGCTCACTGTATAAGAAATATTTTTAGAAAAGTTATATCAAATACACAATTTTTATTTTGAAGCTATTTTAATATTTATATTTTAAATAAGTTCACTTCATATAAAATATGATTCGGTTAACAATATAATTAAATAAAAAAAATGGGTGCAGGGTATTCAAATTAACGAATAGGAAAAGAAAAATTTGATAAAATACTTGTAAAGATAAACCTATCTACTAAGTTATATTTTAAATTCACTTTTAGCTTACCCCATGCTCTGGTCTTGATTTATATTTGCATATCCTTCATGGCAACTGCAAACATTTGGCTTTGAACAGGTTCCATTGTTACATTCATTGGCACATTTAGCCAGACATTGACTAGTGCCCGGTTTATTTTCATATCCCTTGCAGCAATGTTGGATCGGCTACTTAAAAAAAAAAAAATGCATTATTATTGCGGTCTCTATAAGTAATTCGAAAATTCACCGTCATTCTGCCTGTTTGTGGATTATATTCGTTACGCGAGCACACACTTTGCCCCATTGCAATGGGCAGTAGCAATAATAAACTAAAATACTGGAGCTGCATCGCGACAATGTGACTTGCTCAGAGATCGAATCGAGACTGAGCGAAATGGAGCTGAATCGGTTAATTTATACGACGACTCTGTCCAGATCTGAGCTTTTTGTGAATGAATTCGTCACGATAATGCGATCGATTCGGACAAAAATTTAATTGCCGATAATGTCTCTTTTAATGATGTCATTAGTAGCTGATAAAATTTTATTATAAATAAAAAAAAAATTAAATTATAAAATTATAATAGACTTCGTTTCATTATGTCATATTCGTAAATTTGGGCTAGGCACATAAACTGCATTTTTAATAGAATTAGCGTAGAATTGATAGAAACTTCACACCGCTATTGAGCTCTCATTTTACGAGCTTCCGATAAACTCGTCATGCGTTAGCTGAAATGAATACAAATTAACCAATTTGGAAAGACTACAGTCGAACTCCACCGACAATAACGAAATCTTGGCGTAGCATTTATTTTCGATTTCAGCTAAACACAATTTAAAAAGCAAAATTTAATTGTGTATAATTATCATATGATTATATAATTAATTATTTATAATTTATAGATTATTTATAATACATATTAATAATTAATTGTAATAGGTTAATTGAAATTGTTGTTCAAATTATAAAAATAAAAAAGTTGTAAGATTTAATCCCAATTTCCTTAACCTGAAATACTCGTCTATGATAACAATAATTATATAATTATGTCGGATAGAACTAATATACCTTATTTGACAAAAGTGTTTGTTGATAAAATTTCTTGGCCGAATACGCTTGACAATATTTTGGATAAATATAATAATTCCGTCATCAGTTTTCGTTGCAAAATGACGAAGCCCTTAATAGTGCAGCTTTTGAACTGATATTTCAGTAGCTTATGCTAATATATGGCATAGCTGGTAAATCCCATTGCAGAAATTTTATCACTTCCATTGGTGCAAGAATATATATTATTTTTTAGAAGCCTGATAAAAACTGGACTTTCCGAGGAAGTTTATTAATAACAAAGTTAATTTTAGCTAGACGCGAGAGTAACTTTTAATGCGATTAAACTGGTTTTATACATCTTTAATATGAATATGTAGCTCAAAACAAAACAGAAGCAGCTGAATCAGTTATGCAAAGTGATAAGGGGTTCATACATAAGTGTGGAATTAATTATTATATTATGCAAATAAACACTTTATCAGTTTATATGGTATACAAACCTTCTAAAAATTCCAAATGAAAGCAACATTTAATATATATGTTTATATATGTTTTATTTATTTTATGGTTGATTAGACTGGAACACACTGACCAGATTGTACATTTAGTTTGTAAGCGGGGTTGCAGACACATACATCCGGCGATTTGCAGCGTCCATTTTTAGGGCATCCGCCATGACATTTGGGGAAACAGCTAATACATTAATGCAAATAATAAAAAAAATTATAAATAAATATATAACATTTTGGGATAACAGCTTTTACATAAATATATAAATATATAAATAAATAATATATAATAAATTATCTCGAGCTCAAGATCGCACCCAGTGATGTTTTAGGTGAATAAGATTGTGACACTTATTTCCTACGTCACCCCTGGGGACGATCCCAGCTACTACATTAAAATAGGCAACAAAATCTCACACATAAACCTACCGATTACTGAGTTTCGTGGGGTCGAGCTCATAACCAGCACGACAGGTGCAGGTATTTGGTGCAGTGCAAGTTCCGTGAACACAGGAAGGATTGCAGATGGGCAAACAGGTCAAAGTTCGTGCCCGTACCTTCTTGTAGCCCACACAGCAATCCCTAACAATCTGTTGAAAGCGACATTAAGTTCAAGTTTATAGTTATTTGAAGCTTTGAAACTTGCCATTAGTTTGGTCTTGCGAGAGTTCACTCTACGAATTTCCCTTCTGGTACAGAAATGGGCCAGCAAGAGGCTGGGCAACATTATAAATATAATCAAATAGCGAATTTGCATGACGAACTTCGATTGTCAATTGACGAATTTAGACTGAATGCGATTCACTTATTTTCAACACCACTTATAGAGGTGTTATATAAAATTAATTTTATAGAAACATATATATAATTCAGTCTTTGTTTGGCAAAATACAAATTAAAAGAGCTTGAACTCGGGCTAGGCTACTGATAACAGTCTTATTGTGCAAAGCGATGTTGTGAGACAAACAAAAACCAAGCTTATAGCAATTAACGTATTTAATATTATTATATATTTATTTTATCTCTTTATTTGTTTTATAAAAAATGTTTTCATTAACAAGTATATTTGCAAGACGCTCCATAATTTTTAATAAAGGTTAATAATGATTTTAAAATAGGGGTAAATTTTTTTAAAATTTGTTTTTGATTCGTTAGAATATATTTATATATTGCCATACTGAAAGTATTAAATGAACATGGGAGGGTGTTTGGTATTGAGGTACAATCGATTTATTTATGTTTTATTACACATCAAAATTTTATAGAATTTTGAAAAAAAAAAAAATTATATATTCTTTATTACAATTACTTATAGCCACTTGCTCCTTACAGCTTTAATGTCCAATAGTCGGCCCATGTGGCCAATTTGTTTGTAATATATCCAAAAATATATCTAGATTTTTAATGCAAATTTTACAACAATTTCTCCACTAGAAGTGGTCATAGCCGCGGCTCCATATAAGAGATGGTCGATCTTATCCGTGCGCTGATAGAGTGGGGCACACATTGACCTGATGACTCATGGAACAGCATACCCGCTTGGCATACGCAATTATTGGGGCCAATACACCTGCTGCTCACGAACCGCAGCCGGCGTGCAGCTATATTTGCGAACAAAAAATATTTGATTTATTGCTCCATTGATCGAAAATATAAAAAGGGAAAATAGATCAAAAATGTAACACAATCAATAGATAATATAAAAATTAAATCAATTAAAGAAAAAATATATAGACAATTTTGATTTAAGAAATAACTATAAAGTTAAGTCAATGTATTATAAGTCTACATTTAATTAAGTTCACTCGATGAATAATATTTATAAAAAGAAATGTAACGCTATTAATAATTAATTAATAAGAAATCAGTGTAAATCAATTACAAGAAATAAGGCAATTTATTTATATTGAAGTAACGCATATTCTTGTAAATGTAATTTATATTAAACTCTCACCATTTTATTTTAAATATATTTTTGTATATTTCTTATTATACTTTTATTGACTTTACTATATATTAAATATATATGTTAATTACATTTTAAGGTTAAATTGTCTATTTAAATTAGGTTGAACATAATCATTAAATAGAAAATTATTCAAATAAAAAAAAAAAACTAATAAAATACATGTAAGGTTAAACTTAGCTATGTTGTATTTTAAATCTACTTTCAACTTACCCCATGCTCTGATCTTGATTTATATTTACATATCCTTCATTGCAACTGCAAACATTTGGACTTGAGCAGATTCCATTTTTACATTTATTGGCACATTTCGGTTGACAAAGACTTGTGCCCGGCTTACTTTCATATCCCACACAGCAACGTAGGATCGTCTATTGAAATAATAATAAAATTAATAACGCGGTCTCGATGAATATTTTTTTAATTCACATATTCACCATCATTCTGCCTGTTTGTGGATTATATTCCTTATGCGAGCACACACCTTGCCCCATTGCAATGGGCAGTAGCAATAACAAAATGAAATACTGGAGCTGCATCACGACAATGTGACTTGCTCAGAGATAAAATTGGGACTGAGCGAAATGGAGCTGAAGCAATGAATTTATACGAGTTTATGCCAGTTTATTTATTTATCGATATCAGCTTTTTATGAATGAATTCGCCACAATAAAGCGAATTATATTTGCAAACAAATCTGCCAAAAATTTAATTGTATATAGACTTGTTTTTTAAATAACGTCATTGTTTGTTAGTGATTAGCGTATAAAATTAAATATTTTTCCAGCCTTTTAACAACTTTAAATACTCTAAACTTTATCTTTAATAAACGTTTTATATTTATGCTTAAATAAACCTGAAGACCCTTGGTTAGTAATATATAAATTTTAAATAAATCTCCTTGTTTTTTTAACCACAAAATTATATTTTAGTTTTGTTTGGTTTATTATCAATTCAAAAAGATTTATATGTTCTTTTTACTTTTAGTAGCTTAAATTTGTTATTATTTTTCTTAATCAAATTTTGGCTTTAATATATTGTATATATATTAAATAATATAAATAATTAATAAATTAAATTAAGTGCGCTATACTCTACAAATGTGCTATCTTTGAGACTCTGTAGCTTTAGTTAAACATGAAAAAAATATAAAATAAATATTATCTAAAGCCAAAGCCACAAGAATCAAGTGTCTGGCTCTCACTCCAGCTGGTGGCAACTGCTAATTTGCAAAACAAAAAGCTTTTCCCCGGAAAAGGATGTGTTTGCATTTGCTTTTGCCTGGCAACTAAAAATTGAATATTTAGTGGTCGTAATTAAAAATTAGCGCACCAGCAGCAGCCACAAACTTGTAGTCTAACAAAGAACCATGGCCATAATCCCCAGTGTGCGTGTGTGTGTGTGTTGCTGTGTGTGTGTATAAATACGACTACATTTTGGCTTTTTAATAGCCAAGCTGCAGCTCCAGCGGCTAAAACTACCTGCACCAACTATTCAGACCTCCTCCCCCCTCCTTCACACACACACACAAACATAGCCAGAGCGGAAGTCGTAAACATTTAATTTATGCAGGCAATGCATTTGCGTTTTAGTTACAGCTAAAGATGGCTAACAGGATGGCCAAAGGGATAACAGTATACTAGCATAACTGTAAACCCCAACTTGACTGCCGGGCAAACCACAATTTTACCTGCTTGATATACATACATAAAGTTTAATCTTTACTACAGGAAGAGCTTTAAATAAATTGGTCAGTAGAAAAAGTGAGTCAAGCATTTATACAAAAAATTTGAAATAAATCACTTACAAAATAAAAATACAGAAATTAAATAACAAAATAAAAATGTTAAAGATTTTTTTTTTTAATTTGGGTATTTAGAAAAACTTACAATTTGAATACAATATACAAATATATAAAATATTTACAAAAAAAATATAATGAACGCTTGAATTAACTAAATAAATAAGCAAATTACGCATTAAATAAAATACGCAAAATAGAAAGTTCATTAAAATAAACAGATTTCAAATTCAAAGTTTTTACATATAAAAATCTTTTAATATAAATAAAACTATATTATTGCAAATAATATATATACAAAATAATGTATAATTTAAAAACATAAAAAAATTGCTAAGCAAATAGTTGTAAAAAAAAACAACAAAACTGCATAGTTTTTTATTAAGTAAGAAATGTATTTCCGCTTAAGTTAGTACTACTAAAATCAAATTTATTGAGCACTGAAATCTTTTATTTAACGATAAGCAAATGGAATTTAAAATGCAGCACATTTGGCACTTAGCATGCAGCACATTATGCCTTGGAATTTCTAATCTATGTTGTTATCTATGTATTTATATAATGTTTGTGCCATTTAATATATGTCTGTATGTATATTGTAAAAATAATAAATATAGCTGGCAGAATTTAATGGGTTAAGGCGGACGCTGGCGCACGCCTGCCCATCAAGTTTTTCGCCAAGAGCTGTAAAAAAGTCAGCGCGTGTTGGCCAAGTTTTTATACCCTACACTCATAGAAAATGGGTACAAACGGGGTATAATAACTTTGTAAAAATATATGGTTAAGAGGCGTGGCAGTTCACATATTGTAATATGTTCCTTATCAAGCAGTATTAATGGATTGATCTCAGGAACTGTTTAATCTAGAGCAATCAAATCTGGACTTTAGATAGACGAATACCACACACAGATTATGTTAATTAAAAATGGAAGATCTAAATCCTTTTTTACTTTCTAATCGATAAAAATCGCATAACAAGTTTAAAATTTAACTCTGAAGTTTGTTATTAAAAATGTGTACTCTTTATCAATACATTTATCCAAACTGTTAAGCTCATTAAAATCGGTTAAAAAACACCAAAGTTATAAAAGAAACAACATTGATTGCTTTGTCCCGCTCGTAATCTGGCAGTGCGCCCACAAAAGCATGCTACAAAATAAATGGAAGTTTATATGATATTGCTACTTTCAGGTGCGTCCGACTGCAGTCTTTCCGAATTTTTGCGGTTGTTGTTGTTGGTTTTTTGCTAGACGAGCACGATGCGTTCTTGCTGCCTCCCTCTGCCTGCTGTGCTGCTTATGATCGTTCTAATTTTATGACATTCTACGTTCATGCATAGCACACTCTGTCTATGTGTGTATGTGTGTGTGTGTGTGTGTGTATGTGTGCAGGCAAAGCCATTTCATAGTCAGACATGAATGCTGCGCTTTGTTGCTGCTACGCCTTTGTTTGTATTGCCCTCAGGGGTAAAGTTTTTAGGATAATAACTTCCTGCGACTTTACGAGCCAAGCAAAAACCAAAACCCAGCAGCAACAACAACAGCAACAACAACAATAATAACAACAACAGCAACAACAACAATCAAAACGTCAGCTGCTAAAGGGAAATGAGAATACTTAAGCCAAGAGAGCGCAGCGCATATGAGCACAATATCTTAAGACCGCACTTAAAGCAGACAGCGCTCTCCAAAAGCTCCGATGAGACTAGCAGGCAAATTGCATTTTTAATATTTATTTATAGAAATTTATATAACTTATTTATATTATTATTATTTATTTCAATTTAAGTGCATCTTAGAATGGGGTTTTATTTGTATGAATAATATCTATTGATTACTTAACAAATATTTAAAGTTATCCCAGAATGCATTTTTAATATTTGTGTGGGAAGCTTTAAAAGCTCAAGCGAGTCTAGAGAGCTGCTTAAACGAAAATCAATCCAGCTTAAAAAATTAAAGAACCGTTAAAATTTTTCAATACATCGAACTAGGTCTTCAAGCTTGTTGGTCAAACTTCCTATCTAACTTATTCAAAATTTATGAAGGTTGTCAACATTGTCAAACTTGTTCAACGAACTACTTCTTCGAACATCTTCGAATCGACAATGTTCGACGTTGTTGTAGGTTCGCCGAACAAGTTCGTGTTCTAAGCTTATCTATAGTACAATATATTGTACGAAATCAAATCGACAATATGCTATGATATTTTAACAATATACATTTTGTATATATCGTATGAAATTCAAGTTTATTGGAAAATTTTACCGAACTACCGATACTGATCAATGTCCTCATATACCTATAAGTCCAAGATTTTTTTGGCTACGGAATATATTGAATAAGAACTCTATATGTTTATATAGATAAAATATTTATATCTATATTTAAGTGCTTCTGGCTTAAAGCTTGAAGCTGCTTCGCTTTCAGCTTGTCTCATCAAGGCACAGAGCACAAAGCAAATGCAAAAGCAAAAGGCAAAGACTTAAGCACATTACCACAGAGAGAGCGAGATACTCTCAGAGATTCATTCGCACCCGAGAAAACCACAGAAACTTTTGACGTTGAGTAAGGCCACAAGGACAACCGTGTGTGTATACGTGTGTATAAGTGTGCATAAGTATGTGTGTCTCAGCCTTAAAGACAGACGATAGCGTCTCATGACTGTGGGCATAATCTCAGACATAATTACACACAACTCAGCCGCAAACACAGACAGAACCAGGGGGGAAGGGAGAGAATGAGAGAGAGGGAAGGAGAGAAAGAGAAAGAGAGAAGTGAGTGAGACAGACCGTCTGTCCAAGCACCTTGGCCACAGTTGTAGTTTATTTGCTTTTTTCTTTCAGCCATAGCGAAAGTTGAATTAACGAGCGCCTTAAAGGTGTCACGGGCTGAAAGAGAGGCAAACAGAGAGACGGAGAAAGAGACAAACAGAATGAAAGATAGTCAAAGACGGCGAGGAGTCAGAGAGTTATTCATTTAATGGCATTCACTTGCTAACTTGGCGCAACGAAACTATTAAAAGCGCATTTAAAATTAATTAAGCATACGACGTGTTGCCATTTGCACTGGACGCGAAGAACACGCCGCTAAGCAGCAGAAATGGCTTCCAATGACTTTATGATGTAAAGCAGCTTTTAAGGATTCAATTCTAAAAGAAAATAAAATTTAATCTGTGCTGTTTTATGCGTCAAGAGTTTTATAATTAGAAATTAAAAATACTTTTATTAGCATAAATAAGAAAATTCAATTGCTTAAAATGCGTTTATTCTGTTTACTTAAAAGTGTTAACAAAATGCAGCTTTAAATATTGAAATCTTAAAACTTTTTCAACTCAAACTTTCAGATCAACGCCATTTTGTTTTGAACAATAATATGTAAGGTAATTAAAGCTGTTTGTTGAACTTTTGTTGTTTATCTTGCAGGAACTTTTAATATCTAGTTTGTAGCCTCCTAATGTAATTAGTTTAATCACAGCATTTAAAAATAAATTGCTGAACTATAAAACTTAAAACAAAAAGAGTTTTTACAAAAAAAAAAATTATTCAAACTGAAAAGAAATTAATGAATTTAAGCTATTGTGAAGTTTTATCCATTAAGTTTTTAAGTTAAATTATTCTTAAATGTAGCTCCTGCTAGTTTTAGTTTATGAGCTTTATCATAGTTTTAAGTGTCATTTTGTGCATTTTTTGCATTATATTAAACTAAAACTTTGCTCTTTTTAGTTTATTAGCTTAATAATAAGCTTAAAATGTTCCAAGTTTAATTGTATTAACAAAATTTATTAGCAAAAATTATTATGAAAATTTTTGAAAATTTATAGAAATTAATATGAAAAGTCTTAAAAACAATTGCATTGCAATTAAAAGTTTCGCCTTGGCCAGCAAGCCGTTTATTTGCCGTGCTTAATTTGATTTAATGCCGCTGTTTAAGCAGTTTCGTTATCTCTCTTACTCTCTCTCACTTTCTCTCTCTTTCACTCAAACTCTTGCTCTCACTCTCTCTCTTCACACAGCTTATCAGTGAGCATTTGCTCGCTTTGTGGGTCTCTGCAATCAAATCAAAATGCCAAGTTAAATGAAGCCAAAAGTTTCAATGTGTATGCGCTTTTTTCCGGCATAACTGTGAATGCCACACCGAGGGAGAGAGAGAGAGATTGTGTGAGAGAGAGGGGAAATGAGAGAGGCAGACAGACATACTCACACACATTCGTTTTGCTACCCATCCATTTGGCATTCAGTGGCTCAGAGGGCGCTTAATACGCGGCTTCAAAACTTTAGACACAATATCGCTAATGATAATTACAAGCTAAAACTTTTGCTACATTTGCTGCTGCCCCTTGCCCCCCTCTGCCACATCTCCCTTAACCTCTCCCCACTATCAACTGTGTGTGCTTTTGAGTTTGTTTGTTTTTCAACTTCAGCTGGCAACACCAAAACATAAATATGAAATTTTTCAGTGGTTTGCAAACAAAGTTTACATTGAGCTGAGGCCGAGAACGAGGAATTTTTGAAATGTGTTCATATTTTATAAATGTACAATATATAAATATATATACACAATATCTCATGGTAAACGCTATTTAAGCTTAAACAACAAGCGTGAAACGCAGAATAGTTTACAATATTGAGTATACAATTGACTGAAAGACACAATGAATGAAAATCAACGCCTAGCAACAATGGTTTCATCTAGAAAATAAATCAGATAAATTTAAATTTATATTTATTCCAATTTAAATTGAAATTTCTTTAATTTATAATGGAAAATTTAGAGAAATTATCAAATTTTGCAATAATATATGATAAGCAAATCAAGTTTTGCGCGTGGGATAGAAAAAAATGAAATTTAGTTTCTGCAATAAAGATAAAGTCATGGTCAATCTGCTCGATAAGATTGGGGTTACTTGGCAAGCGTCTAGCGTGGTTTAGTTACCTAAGCAATCAATTTGGTTATAAACCAATAAAAAGTGAAAGTCATATCATGCTATATAAGAGCCCCTCTATGCCAAAAATCAAGAAAGTTGTCCGGAGACCACGTATCAATCAACATGAGAGCTCTACTGATAATCCTAGGAGTATTTCTCCTTGTCCAGTGCCTCTCAGCAGCTCCTGCTGTGGAGGAACTTGAGGAAACGAATCCAGAGATAACTGACGGATACTTTGATGGTGATATGATTATGGATCAAGAGAGCAGAAACGGCTTGACCAATCTGAACCGTCGCTGGCCCAATAAGATAATCTACTACCGCATCCCTTCGGGTTTAGGTGAGAGTTTTTATCTGTAATAATTTAAAAGAAATATTTGCTAAAACTAAAAACCAACAGATCAGGATCATCAAGATGTACTTCTGAGTGCCATGGGCAAAATCGAGGACAGTTCCTGTTTGACCTTTGAGGAGGCATCCAGCGAACGAACCGATTATGTGCAAATCAATGCGGAGTCGACTGGAGGATGCGCTTCCTTTGTGGGTTACAAGGGTTCCCCTCAACCGGTGAATCTGCAAATGAATGATGTAGGCGTTGGATGTTGGCTTGAAGGAAGGATTATCCATGAGCTTCTGCATTCCACGGGCTTTGTCCACATGCAGAACGCCGTGAATCGTGATGACTACGTCCAAATCCTGACAGAAAATATTCAGGCTGGCAAAGAGTCCAATTTCGAAAAAAACCTCAATACAAACAACTTTGGAGAGCCCTACGACTACGACAGCATTTTACACTCTGTACCCAAATTATTCTCCAAAAACGGACTAAATACCATTGTAGCCCTGGAACCAGGGGCTCAGTCTAGAATAGGGCAACGAATGTCCTTAAGTCCATCGGATATTAAAAAACTGAATGTCATGTACAACTGTCCCACTGTCGCACCTGAAACTACATCCACGACTACCGAAACTACAACTACAGAAAGCGAAACTGAAACTACTGACACTACACTGAATTTTTAACTTGATCAAACTTTAATTTTTTCATGGAAGAACAGAATAGATATATATATAATTCAACAAATTAGTACAAATCAATGATTATTAACTCACCTCGAATGTTTTAATTAACATTATTCAAAGTTGACATTCAAATAAAAATATAAATAAATAACCTTAAATAAATGATCAAATGTAAAGAAATGTTTTTATTTATTATATTCTAAAAAAATTTTTTCAAATACTGTTGGAAAGTCTGATTCTTTTATAAAAGTTTTGAATTATTTGTAAATTAAAAAACGTATTTGTTATATTGTTTTAAAACGTTCTATTAAATCATCAAAAACAAATCGCGTATCTACACATTTGCCAATATACAAATCTTTTAGACACCTAAAAGTATGCTATATTTCTTGATATGGTTCTTAGATATTTTTAAAGAAAATCATCCAATCATATAAATGTATACAAATAAATGTATTTTGTTCATTCCAATATTTTGTAGTTGAGTTATTTTGTATTTAGCTCTAATTACTCTGGTTCAAGACGTATCTTATTTAATAAACTCAAGAATAGTATGCTTCTCCCCAAGAATCGGAGTTCATTTTGCTTAGCATTCCGTTAGGGCTTAAGCTCTCTATTTATAAAGCTCTTCAAGACAGAATCGCCAAAAGCTTTTTGCTAATTCCCACGTATTATGGCCGAATAAAAACTCATTAAATATCCTTTAAGCCAATTCTGCGGTTGATGCCAACTTCACTGTTAACTCAGTTGCTGCTATTGATTTCGCTATCTCTCTACATTACTCTTCTATACTCTCTTCTCTCCCTCTTCTCCACTTCTCCACCTTTTTCGCTACTCCTTTCCCGTTATTCTCTACGATTTCTGTGCGAACAACGCGACGCTAATGAAGTGCAAATTGGCTAATGGGGCGGGATGAAGTTCCGTCTAATTATCGATGAGGCTGACGCATGTCGTGGTTCGAACCACAACGAAATCGAGCCACAGTTATAATGCAGAAAGAGAAAGAAACACACAGAAAGAGAGAGGAAGAGCAAGAGAAAGAGAGGGAGAATGAGAGAGCGAGGCAACAGCCTGATTTTTTATGTGAAAAGTTTTGTTCATTTCATGAGCAAAACTTTAATGGATTAATTTTCGAAAAACGTTCGTGCAGGCAGGAAATTGAAATTGAAACATGGCTCAAGTGATAACTGAGAGTGAGAGAAATAGCAGAGAGAGAGAGAGACAGACAGGAATACAAGGAGACAGAGAGACCGAGAGAACTTCTAGAGATTTATGACTTTTGATCAGCTGTGTTTAGGCGAGCATTTCATGCCATTTCCACTCTACAACCCAGAGGCAAAAGTTTTATTAACTTTTTTTGGCAAGTTTTTGCGCTATGCACTCGTTGCCTATAGCAGAAATCATGAATATTTTATTGCACACAAATATACATATATATATTTTTTGGACCCACATAAAGACAGAAATCTATACAAACAAAGTCTGGCGTCGACAGCAGCCAGCGATGTGTGAACGCTGGCTTTTATCAATTTAATTTGATTTCAATTAATTTCACCATTAATTGACTTTTAATATGCAATCATTTGTATGGAAGAGCGCGACAATTTCCCATGACTCAATTCGATACACTCTGATATATGCTTCATTAAAAAATTACAATATATTAAGGGGAGCAGGTAAATCATCTGAGATGCAAATCGAAAATGCAAATCAAAAATCAGCCAATTTTCCAGGTGACGATGGACTTTATACAGAGCTCAAAACGGCAAATGAAAATAAATTGTGTTGAGAATTTAATGTGATATTTAATAATTTTATAATGTGTAATAAAATATAATTGAATAATCATTAAAAAAAATTTATAATTACATTTTTTAAATGTATTTCAATTTAAACAAGAATATATATACTTTGTGGGGTCTGCCACGCCTCCTTCTGCCTGTTACATACATTCTGAAAAGTCTAGCGCATGGAGGTGAGAAATGTAAAATAAGAGAAGGCGCCTTGAAGTATCTGAGGTGAGAAATAAATTATTAATAATAATTTCAAATAAAAAGTTTAGACTAAAATACTTACCTTAAGCACCGCCTGAACGCTGACTCGAAAATACGTTAGGCCCGTAAAATAAAATGGCTTATAATTAACCTCAATAGCCAAGGCAATCATTTTCATCAGACGCAGATTTTCTTGAGTATTGCTCGAATAGTAAATGACCTGTTCCCATTTGCTTAGATAGTACATGCTGCTCTGAAAATCAGTCTGAATTTAGAAATATTTGAAGAAAATAAATTAATAATTTGGAAAATACATTAAAAAATTGATATATCTATATATAAATAATAAATATTTGGTTTAGAATGATTGAAGAAATATTTTACAAAATAAATGTAATAAAGTTACAAAATGTAATTGACAACAATTTATTGTCACTGGAATTAAGAAATTACTGTATATTACAAATTATTAATAAATAAAATATACCAATTACAATATATTTAATTAAATATTTATATATTTAAAAACAAAATATATGGTAATTATTAGATATTAACAGATAATCATAATAAAAAATTGTTAATTGAATAGATGGATTCAAATGAAATAAAATGAAAATGAAATTAAATTATTAAAAATTAATAAACAATATTAATCTATAAAAAATAAAAAATAAATTTAGTTTGGTTTATATTGAATAAATAATATTTATTTCTAAACGTCTTCATATACATTTGCTTGTACTTCTAATTATGGATAATATTTATAAATAAACATAAATATTGATTTCTCAATATGTATTTCTCTTTGGAAATTATATAAAATAAATTAAAAATATTATCAAATCAATATAAATATTGTGAAAATGAAATACATTTCTAAAAATATTTAAATCTAAAACCAGCTTTAGTTTACTTACCATATAAGCCAGATCCGTGCCTATTTGACCCAGGGACAGCAGCTCCACAGTCTTGGCGCCGAACCAGATGGGGTAGATGTAATCGCCCGAGGGACTCTGCCAGCCAAACAAACATATTACAGTTAATGTGATTTACTCAAATTCCCCTGCTCCCCCCCCCCCCCCTTGCTTACCGCATAGGTCTTGAAACCGAGAGCACAGAGGAGCGCAGCACTGAAGGCGAACATGATGAAAATGCGCATTGTGAAATGCTCCTCGAGCTGTTCACTGAACCGTTGCAGCTCCACATTAACCCGGAGTGTGCGAACAATCACCTGTCGCATTTGTCGAGCCATCAGCGGTCTTTGACGGGCCTTCAATATCTGCTCGATGGATGCATTCAAGTCCCGCTGAAGCAGCTCGTAGCGCGATTTCAGATGCGCCATCAGTTCGCAGAGCAAAGCGGTCTCTCCGAAAACCATCGTGACAATCTGCATTGCTACATAGACGCTGCTCAGGGTCAGGGGCACAAAGACGTAGAGAGAGCTGTCGTCCAAGCCCGGTACCATGGAGAACAGATAATCCCGCCGTTGTCTGATGAGCATGACGAATGGCGACAGTATATAGCCAGAGACTGCGGCCAGATACAAACCGGAAACCACGCGATTCAGCCGCAACTTCCGCTCCACTTTGCGGTAATAACTTGGCTCCATTTCCACGCCCACATAGATCTGACCGAAGAAATTCTGCAGCAGTTTATGCAGGTTTTCCCTGTGCAGCAATACATGGAGGCTCCTTAGTTGCCCCTCGACCAGTATTAGGTAGGTGGGGCCTCCAGTCAGCAGCAGATCTACATTATTGGTATGATTCCGTAAATAACGCAGTTCCGCATCATTATGCAGCATCAGTATCATGCAGCCCAGCACTGCCAGCCAATAATCCAGGCGACGCCACTTGTCTGAGCTGCCGCCATCTAGCGGCCAGAAGATGTGATTGAGTCGGAACAGAGCCAGGGGCCAGGACAGTTTTACCCGTTGGCCATTCGCCAGCAGAGGCACGTAACGAACCATGTTCGGGACTATAATTTACGTGCGAGTGGAAGCGACTTTATATAGAATCATTTGAGGCATCTTTGAAAGCAAATGCAGTGGAGTTTCCCATTGAAGAAATTGATGGGCAAAATTTAATAATATTATTAACAATTTTAAGACATCAGATTCATCTTTAAAATCGAATACAAAGAAATAAAAACAGATAGACTCAATGTTATATAATTTTTTTACATAGAATCTGAATCTAAAGTTTACCTTTTAGAGAAATGCATTATTAAAAATATTTTACAAAAATAAATAATATTTTACAAATATTGATATGATATTAATTTTCCAAGTTATAATTACGCTTAAGTTTTAATTTGGACTCTCAGTGTTTAAAATTAAATTAAATAAATTGACGTAAAAATTTATAAATAATTAACTCTATCCAATATTATTTAACTTATCATAGAAAATAAATAAATAAAAGGTTGCTTTTATTTTGCTAATTTCATTACAAATATTTTAGTAAATTGTGCGCTTTATTCTCGCATCACTGTACAGCATTAAGTTAACAGTCTCAAGGCAATCTTTCAAAGTTTTTAATGAGCTCCTCGATGCGTGCACTGAGTCAATTAAGTTATTATGCCCGAAACAGTGAAAAGTTGTACAATCGTTTTGTGGCTTTAATCGGTTTCTCCTTAAATATTTAAGTAGATTTTCCACTTTTCTTATATCAACATCAAATTGCGTAAACATTAAGCGAGTGTTAAAAAAAAAAACAACTAAAACAATTTCATTGAAAAGACAAGGAAAGCTTTTTAATGAGCAAGGACTTATTGGAAAATTATTGATATGCCTGACAAGCTGAAATTTTTTCTAATATAAAAATGAACTTAACCCGAACTCTCGCTGGCCGAACTCCTGCTAAATATTTATAAAATAAAATATTTTTCTAATAATTCTCAAAAAATCAATTAGTTGTGACGCCTTCAATTTCCCACTGCACTCGCTTGAGCCGACATTTTGCCACTTGATGCTGCCTCTTGCCTTTGTGGCTTACAACACGCTGCCACATTTGCGGCTTGGCAGCAGCCAGATAGTGGCAACAGTTTGTGTTATGAATAATTTAAGAGCGAAGCCCATCAAAGCAGCAGAGACAAACTGCAAGAGACGCAAACAGACGGACACACATTGTTGCAACACAGACATCAAAAACAAAACGCAAGTCAAACGCAGTTTTGTGAATCCCCCTCTAAGCTCTGCTTTCCTCGCTCTCCCCTCTATCCCTCTTTTCTCTCTCTCGGAGCTTCAACTGTCAGTGGAGCTGCAGTTTGTTCGCCACATTCATCTTAATTTCCTGTCACGACAATGACAACGACGTTGGCACTGAGCTCCAGCCTGGACATTGGTCAGGCCAAGTGTGCGTGTGGCAACGATTCTCTGCCCCTCTCCTCCACCCCCTCTCTGCTACTTCTCAGCACTCTCCCGGTTCCCCTCCCTCAGTCTATGCCCAGCAAGCAGAGCAAAAACATTTCACTGGCTGCTGATTTTCTGTTTTCTGTTGTCTTTATTTTTTTGCTGTTTTGTTCGCCTGCTTTGCTCCCACTGTGCGCAGTTTTTAAGCCTTTGTGGCGACTGCCTTTGGCCAGAGCAACAGGGGCAGGGGCAGGGGCGGGGGCAGTTGCAACTCTGTGTCTAGTTCATGTGGCAAGTGTTGCGTCTGTGTTTGTGTGCAGTTCATGCCGAATGGCGAATGCTGCCCATCAAACGGCAAAAAGGGCCGAAAGCGTTTTGTTCAGGCAGCCAAAACGGCGGCATAAACAACACTCAGCTCTTGCCTCTTATTCCCTCTCCTCCCCCCCCCCTCTTTTTCCCTTCCCCTCTGTGCAGGCAATGCGATGTTATCGCGTGCCACAGGATATTGCACTCTAAGCCAGTAGATGGCGTCATGTAAAGCTGGACAACATCCGATTAAAACTTTACGATGTGCGTGTATCCCACATGACTCTCTCTCTCTCTACCCCTCTCTCTACCCCTCTCTCTACCCCTCTCTCTACCCCTCTCTCTACCCCTCTCTCTGTCTCTCTCTTTTTCTCTATCTCCCACACTCCTTCCCTTCCTCTCTCGCACTCTCTGTTTGTGTGGTGGTCAGCAAGTGGATAAATTCTCATTTACTGCTCTTTTAAGCATGTTGTTTTTCGTGCTCTTCTTGCTTTGCTTTCACTTTGCAAGCTTTTTATGTACAGGGTATTTTTTTGCGCTAAGCGGGCTGTAGGGTATACCAGATTTTGTGGTGCACTAGCTGACAAAATAATAAGACATAAAATGCAACTAATTTAAAGTGATATAAATTGATATAAACTGATTTAATAAACAAAATAAGGTACAAATTTAATTAAAACAAATATATTACAATATCTATAACAATTAAAATAAATATAACTTAATCAACAAATATAAATATTTAATTAAATATACAATTAATACAATTTTATGTTAATATATTTTTATTAAAAATAATAAAATAATAAATATTCAAATAAATTCATAAAAATCTGTAAAAATTTAATAAATTGTATTTATTTATTATTTATAGTTGATTTATATTATTTTAATATTTTCAACTCATATTTGTATATACAAAGTTATTATATTTAAAGAGTTCTATATTATATTTAAAGATATAATAATATTTATTAAAAATATTTACTAAAATTTTGCTCGCAGTTTTCTTAATTTACATGCTTGCTTTTATAGCTTGTTTTACAGTGTACATTTTTACTGCAACGCTCCCTCTGTTGGCCAGTTTCGGCAAGTGCGTAAATTGTACACTCGTTAGAGGGGGTGTCAGGGGGTAGATTGAGAGTCAGAGGGTGTTGAAGGGGCTGTGTTGAGTTAGCTGTGTTTGGGGTAATAGCGCGGCATGTTAAACTGACCGCAGGCATTGTTTATCATTAAGTGCGCCTGTCCATCCCACTGTCCACCCCACTGTACCTCCCACTGTGCCTTACCCACACACATCACACACTTGGCCCATGTATATGTATGTGTGTGTGTGTGTGTGTGTGTGTGTGTGTTTTCGGGCCTGACTCGTTGCCACATGTGTCACATGACATATTGCGCCTTGGTGCGTGCTGTAGCCTACTTTTTGCTCATTTTTATAGTTCGTCTCCCTTGTTTTGTTGTTTTTTTTTTTTCAGTGTAGAAACATGTGTCAAGCGCTGCGTGTCTTCAGTGTTCACTTAATGAAGTCGTTAGTTAGCCGTTTAAAGTCTTCACTTTAAGCAGCCGCACATTAAATAAACCAAATAAAAAAATAAACTTGCAAGTTTTCGCAACAAAAAAAATAATAATGGAAAATAGAAAATGACAAAAATATTCAAAAAGCTCCAACTCTCCATAAATGCAGCAAGTGCATGGAAAACTTTTGTAATTAGGAAGCAATGTCGGTCATTAGTGCAAATGGCGAAGCCCAGAGTTAGTAGAAAACGGAGTTTCAGGCCAAAAGAAAGCCAAATGGAGCCACCAACTGCTGGCTACAAAAAACCGTCAGCGGTCAAAACAATAATGCAAATGGGAAACTGACAAAAAAAAAACTATAAAAAACACTCAAAACTATTTCTGATATCACCAAAAAATAATAATAAGCTTAATACATTTCAATTGAAGTTAAGAAAGTAATTTAAACAACGATTTAAAACAATAAAAGTGAAGAGAACTTTAGAGATAAGAAAATTTATTTTGTTACAGATTTGGTTTTATAATAAATAAAGCAGATTTATTAAAAATATCTTAACAATCAAGAATTGTCTGCGCTTCAAAATTTTACTTTTTAATAGAAATAATAAGAAAAATTACCAGAGCTTACAGAAATAATTGGATACTTAAACACTGCAACTATGAAATTTTGATTCAAGAACTTGGAATAATGATGTGAATAAATTTTTCACTTATCTATATTTTGATTTTTGTAACCATTTATTAAATTAAAATTTAATTCTCGGTGATGTTAAAAATCAAAAAGAATTCCCACAACTTCTGAAAACAAATTCAAAAGGCACAGACTTGATTGGAAGTTGAGACTTTTGGCTATTCTAGTTTATGATTCTATAGCTTGGTCATATATAATGCAATCAAAAAGTCAGCTAGACGCTGGTCAAAAGTAATGTTGGGCAGCGAGGAGATAGTTTTTGGCTTGCCATCAAACGTAATTTTAATAAAGTTTGAATGCAAAAAGTTTCTGATTTGAAATGCATATAAAAGTTAACTATTTCCGATGATAACAAAAAAAAAGACAAAAAAAAAGAGAAAAACTCTGAAAAGCTGTCTGAGTGTGTGTATGAAAAAGTTTGTGATTCTTCTGCCTGATCAGAGGCATGGGGAGGTGCAGAATAATACATACCCTGCACAACAAACAGCGGATATGCCCAAGAAGAAACGACGACGACGACGACGACGCCGTCTGTCACTAAGGCGCGCCAGGGCATGGCCATAAATTAAAGGCAACAAACCGAGTGCGGAAACAAGTCGCAAACGGATGGCCTGCAAAGGGGCAGTGCGGAGTGGGGAGGGGGTTAAGGGACAAGTGGATTTGCGGCCATTACATCTTCGGTCTGGGACTGCAACTCCATCCTGTAGACTGAAGCGGAAGCGCAAGCTGTGCTGTTAAGTAGCCTCGAGTCAACGTCGCGTTCCTGGTTAACGATCAACTTGTACCAAAGCCCTCAGGCCGAACTTGTTACTGCTTACTTGCTTCTTCTTCTTCTCCATCTTCTTCTTCTTCTTCTTTTGCTGCTGTTTCTGTTTTATACACATTTCTTTTTCGCTGTTATTTTTGCAGATGCAGATGCAGCGGATGCAAGTGTTTCATGCCTTCAACTGCGCTTTAGCTATGTCGGAATATGTTAACATGGCATGCGACTTGAGTATATATCTTACAAGGCAAACAGAGTTTCTTTATGACTGTGCTCTGGACACAGCTTGGCAGGCTTTGTAGCTTAGGGTTTGCATAAAAATTAGCTTGGAAACCGCTTAAAAAGCCGTTGTATTCAGCGAACGAAAATAAGTATGTAAAACCGGGCGTATACTTGATGTAAAAGACATAGCTATATTTCGCTTTAAAATTTTATACAATCTGGCGTATACTTGATAAAAGAGAATTATTTGATTAATTTACTGAATTAATTTATTAATTTTAAAACTGTGTACAATCAGACGTATACATGATGTAAAATATATATCTATATTTCGCTTTAAAATTTATACAATAAGGCGTATACTTGATGAAAAATAATTATTTGATTTTGCTTAAATTTCAATGTGCATTTTTAACAACTAGGCGTATAATTAATATAAATTAAATATGTATAATTTGTGCTTCACTTTATTGATTTAATTTATTTATTGTAAAATTATTTACGATAGGGTTCAATAAATATCTGTCTTTTGCATTTCTAGCTACTACTTTTAGCTTTTTTTACCAAGCAATATCTTTAACAAGCTACTTATTAGATATTTATTATTATTTTTTTCAAGTTATTCCCTCAACAAGCTACTTAGTAGACGTCACATCGATAACCGAATCAGTTTAATCTCTTTAAAATTATTAGCGTTTTGACTCTTTGACAGGTAAAACAGCTTTATTGATGATGATAAGCAATGTGCTGCAATTACCTAAAATGCGAATTTCCCATGGATTAGTTCCAAATTAGCGCTATGTGGAATAAGTTTGGTGTTTTGTGCTTTGGTTGCCTCTGGTTTTCAGCTTGGGCTGCGCCCTTTGCAAGCCAAGTAGAGGAAACTGATCCGGAACTGACGGCGGGTTACTTTCAGGGCGATATGGATATAGAAGTGCTAAGAAATGGAGAATTGTCGCCCACTCGGCACTGGCCCAATGCCACAGTCTACTACAAGATCAATGAGGAATTCGGTAAAAATTAAATTACATTTTTAAATATTTTTTTTAGAATGAAAAATTCAATATTATAATAAATATAATATTGAATTTCAATATTATTTATCGTTTCAGATGAGTCCCAGATTTACTATATAGAGCTGGGCATGCGTTTTATAGAGCGCGCTTCCTGCATACGTTTTTTGCCAGCCACTGCGGATACCCTGGATTATGTGCACATCATCACCTCGGAGACTGGCTGCAGCTCCAAGGTCGGCTATCGAGGCGGAGAACAAACCATCAAATTGAAAATTGCACCATTGGATACAGGGTGTTTCAAACTGGGCACCATACAACACGAAATCCTGCATACTCTGGGCTTTCACCATCAGCAATGCTCGCCGAATCGGGATGAATTCGTCAAGATTGTGGAGGAAAATATCACAGAGGGCAAGGAGGGTAATTTTCTAAAATACGAAGATGACGTTGTGGGTGATTTCGATGTGGCCTATGATTATGGCAGCATACTGCACTATAGCTCCAAGGCATTTTCCAACAATGGCGAAGATACGATTATCGCCCTACAGCCGGAGGGTCAGGAACTAATGGGCCAGAGATTAGCGCTAAGTGCGGCGGATATTAACCGATTAAATACCATGTACAGATGTGCATTCCATAATTAAATACAGCCTAAAAAAATCGCAATTCATTTACAAAAAAATTATATTTTTAGAAAATTTTGAAATATTGTAAAAATGAATTAAAAAAAATTTTATCAAAAAAAGTTGTCCATAAAATTATTAAAAATTGGTCATATAAAAAAATTGGTCATATAAATATGGATTGCATAGTCTTGTAAGGAAAAATTATAAAAACAAAACTAAATAAAATAAAATTTAAATAAATATTTAAAACAAATTAAAAAGAAAGGAATTCCTATAAAATAATTAAAGGTGTATAAAAATACATTCAAACAGTAATATCATTAAATGACTTCTTTTACTGCAAGAATAAATTAATATACAGTAGAATCCGGTTATAGCGACATTCAAGGGACCGACGATTTTACGTCGTTATATCCGGCAGACGCACTATCCGAAAGGAGCAAAAAAAAAATTTTTTTTATATTATGGATGCCATGTTCGTAATAGGTTTTAAAATAAAACAAATTAATTTTTTAATCAAAACAAAAAATTTAATACAGTAGAATCCGGTTATAGCGACTTTCAAGGGACCGACGTCGTTATATCCGGAAGACAAAATCCATGATTTTGTTTCTTTTTCGTATTGAAAAAACACAAAATCCATGATTTTGTTTGCTTCTTTTAGCATTGTTAAAGAAATCAAATTTTCCTCTTTAAAGTTTTTTTTTTGTTCGGCACGTCGCAATATCCGGTTGAATTGAAATGAAAAATTGAATTGAAATTGAAAAATCTCGTCGTTATAAGCGGTTTGTCGCTAAAAGCGGAGTCGTTATAAGCGGAGGCCGTTTCATATAAGTTTGTATGGGGACCAACCAAACCATCGAGTTTTCGTCGCAATAACCGGTCGGACGCTATAAGCGGCGTCGTTATAACCGGATTCTACTGTATTAATAAATTAATAAAAAAGAAATAAATTAATAAAAATTAATAAACACACAGAGTTTTATTAACTACGGCATTTTAAGTATTATTATAGAAGACATCTGTCGAATAATCTCATCTGGGCAGTATCAAAGTTCACATGAACATTACGTCGTCTGTAACAAGTAACAACAAATATCTGGGCAGCTCATTTACCCACATATGGTATTATCAATGAGTTTTCCAGTACGGAGAGAAACAACTGCTGAGACACGTTTCCAAACGGAGGCAAACAAAGAAAACTTATTTCATCTACTATAGCGATAAGTCTCCTATTCGCTTATCTTATCGCACTGGAAGTGTTGCGCTACACTGATGGGGCATATCAATAAGACAACTCAACTGAAAATATAACAATATTTTATTTCTTGTTCCAATATTTATTTATTTAAATGTTAAAAGGCAAAAGGCAGACAATTCATATTACAATTTAATATTAAAATTCAATAAAGGAAATTAAATTAAATATAAAAGGTAATTAAAGCTAATTAAGGGAAAAATAAAATTAATTAATAATTAATAAAAAATTTTGAATAAATCACTTTTAAGCAATTTGCAACAATAACTGCACTGATTGGGGAAAAATCAGTAAACCCCAATGTTCTCCATGTCTAATATACCCCATCGACTGGAAGTAGCGCCGCAGTTAGTCATTTTTTAGTGCACGAAGCGAAATTCTCATTTGGTCGGTTAGTTGAGCACTGAGAATCGCGATAAGCTGACGGCATTTCCAAAATGCGCCAGAATTGAGAGATGGCCCTGCAATGCGTTATAAAGCCCAAAATGTGGTTAGGCCTCAAGCAGATTCTCCTCTATGTGGGTCTCCTACTCTGCGTTGTGCTTCAGGTCTGTCGCAGCAAGACCCAAATAAATTCCAACTGCCCCAACGTCTGTCTCTGTGATCTACACAATCAGCGCAATCGTGCCATATGCAGGTGACTATATTAGTTGGAAATAGATAATTTATATTTTAGAATCGAGAGCGTTACTTTTACTTTTTACTCTCTTCGATGACTGTTTGCAGCGCCAAACGGCTGATAAGCGCCAGCATTGATATGCCCAAGTCTGTGGAACTGCTGGACTTGAGCTACAATGATATCACCAACATCGACGCCGATTGTTTTGAGGTGAGTTTGCTGACAAATGAATAACAAAATATACATATATCTTAATAGAAATTGCAGAAAACTAACGAAACAGAAGTGAATCAAAATTTCTCTCTAATCAGTTAATAGTTCATCTACTTAAAAGTTTTTAATCTATAAAATCTGCTCTACAATCTTTTCTAGAATTACACTCACGTTTATTCAAAAACGTATTACGAAAATATATCGTAACTTTGTAAATCATATTAACAAATATATATGCTAAGAATATTCCATTTTTGCAGTAATATTTGGTTAAAAATTTCAACTTTTTGAGTTGTGCTCTTTTTTAAATTTATTGCAATCTCTAAAGTTTATCATGTATGCTGGTATACCTATAGTTTTGTGCTTTATCATTTAAAGGCTTAATCATTTAAAGAACCGGAAACTCGGAAATTTCGGTCACAAGCTCAAATCGCATTCCATAATTAAAATAATTTTTTTTCAAATTTGATTTATGTATCTTAATGGTTATCGTGCTTAGTCATGTTAAGCTATTTGTAAAAATTTAATTCCCTGTTTTATGCTCTTGCAGAACACAGTGCATCTGATAAATCTGACCCTAGCCCACAATGCAATACACACAATCCACGTGGACGCCTTTGTGGAGCTGCGACGTCTGCGTTCCCTGGATCTCAGCTACAATCGCCTGGAGCAGCTGGATGAGCATCTGCTGGAGACGAATGGTCAGCTGCTGCAGCTGAATCTGGAGGGGAATAAACTGGCCACACTAGGAGCTTCTACTTTGCTGAGAAGCAGCTCTTTGAGGAGCCTAAATCTGAGAAATGCACAGATCAATCAGTTAAGCACAGATTCTCTAAGCGGATTGCCTGAGCTGCGTGCTTTGGACCTGGCTCAGAACATGCTGATAACGCTGGCTGTGAATGTGTTTCATGCTCCCAAAAATTTGGCAGCTGTGAATCTGGAGGAGAATCCCCTGAACTGCGATCGCGCCTTGATTAAAGTCGCCACCTGGCTCAGTTTAAGGGGCGTGGCAGTTAGCATGAGCGACTGCATAGAGGAGAAGACTCCATCGGAGCCTCTCGATGTGGAGCTGAATGAGGGAAGTGGGCAGGCAATCAAATTCGAGCGCATGGAAAATTTGGATGAGAAGAATGCCACGGATGAACCCAAGCCCGTGGCGGATGTCTGGCGGGAATTACCCGAGGATTCGGAGGAGGAACAGCAGCAGCAACAGCTGTCCACACTCATCGACGTCTGTGAGGGCAATCGGGAGCAGCTTTGCCTGCGCTATCGCAACTGCCTGGAGCGCGTCAGTCACGAACTCCTCGCCCAGCCCTCGGACCAGGTACCCACCTCACGCATCTTCGACGAGGATGATGTGAAGCTTGCCTTCGCGGTGGGAGCTGCCACAGGCATCTGCATGGTCATATTCATCATCAGCTGCGCGCTCTGCGTGAAAAGCGTCTGCGAGCTGCGAAAAAAGCGACGACAGACGGCCAATGAGGACAACTGTGAGTAGATGGGGACAAATTAACAATGAAACATTGTGTCCTTAAAATAAGCAAAAACAATGTAATAATGATCAAGATGACTAGCTAAGTCAATATTACCACGTATAAACACGTAGATCTCAGGAACTATGAAAGTTAGTGCTACCAAATTCAGAATGTAGATAGATATGTATCCTTCACAGATCAAGTTTATTAAAAGTTTTTAATGCCACGCCCACTTGGCCTACAAATCCATAAAAACCTCAGTATTTAAAATTTTCAATGTATAATTTTATCATTTGGTATGTAGATTCTCCATTATCATACTAATCTCTTCTCAAAAGTGCTTTGAAATCGATTAGTAAACACAGAAGTTAGTAAAGAGACAATGTTCGTAAAATATTAAAAAGTGGAGTGCAGGGTATTCCACTGTTAGTTGCTTTCGACCTTAGCCTTCCCGAATTTTAGAGGTTAAAATTTGATCGTTTCTTTCGTTTTAAGGTTTAACACCTTTGTAAATTGTTCTATGTACTATATTTCGGCTAGACATAATCTTAAGACGAAATTCTTAGATCTCAAAAAAATTGCAAAAATAACTTTGCACTCAAATAATTTAAACCAAATTAATCTTTTTTGTTTCCCCTTAGCCACTACAAACTCCTCCCATCAACTGCCCACCATACACACCTGGGCACCATCCAGAACCCGTACACCCCGACGCTCTAATCCACAACGTGGCCGCAATGCTCCGTCTAGGGCCTTGGTTAGGCAGCCTTATGGGCCGGACGATAACTTTGTGTCGCGACTGTTTGGACGTCCGGCTAGACATCAGTACTACCGTACCATAAATCAGAATACGGCCACACTGATCAGACGACTGAGTCGCAGTAATCTATTCAGCACACGCGATCGAGAGCCAAGTAGTCCGGAAACACCTCCGGCGGCAACTGCACGCTTCTATACGGATGTTGTGGAAGCCGGAGCTCTACGTCCGGAGACTCCGCCTCCGAATTATGGCGATGTTGTGGTGATTGAGCATTGTGATAACAAATAGTAATCAAATGTGCATCGATATCAGCGATAGTTAGAATTCAAACCGATCATCGATTGTTTGGTCTCACAATTGATTAATCGAGACATATATTTTAGACATTTTAAAACCCAATGCAGGAGCACAATTTTGGAGGCGTTGACATGGGGTTTAAGAGGAATAATTATTTAAATTATCAATAAACTTCTTAGGTCTTAAACTAGAAACGTAAATTAGAAAGTTGTCGTAATTCTAATTAATTAAATGTTAACTAATTAAAATCTGGTTATATCTGGCATTGAAATAAATTATTGTTTTATATAATATGTCAAATATTAAAATGTCACTCGATGAATATCGATTGCCGAAGTTATCAAAAGCGCCAACACTAGACTCTCTAGTTTTGTCAGAGGTTCTATTCTATTACAAGCAGAAATATCAATTGGGGGATTTTGAAGTTTTCTTTTTCTTAAATTCTTTTTGGTTTTTTGAGTACTTTCTTTTTATTTGGTAGCATTATTTTTACACGACTGCAACAAATCGCAATAAAAACTTTTGACAAAACTATCAAAGTTGGCATGAAATGGGCACAGTACGGGAAAAGCGTCTGAAATTGCCACAGCCAAAATCCCTATCCAAACCCCGAGAAAGAAGGAATTTAAGTAAGAAAACTTTACACACTCAAATAAATGCTGCAGCTCAAAAGGAGCGCAGGAAATGAAGAGGGAAACCCTCGCTGGGGCAAGCGGATGTTGCAAGACAAATCGAAAACGCCACAAAAGAAAACAAAATTTCAAAAAGCCAAAAAAAAACCTGATACGTTCAGCGAAAACCCAACAATTTGCACTGCAAAGCGGCAAAAGTGTCTCAAAAGAATCAAACAGCAAAAACTAACCGAAAAACCACCATACAGTAGCAACAACAGTACGACAGAAAAAACACAAAATAATAGAAACTAGAAAAAATAAAAATTATATATATAGTATGAAAAGAGCTGAAAAAGTTTTAGCCAAAACTGACTGTGGCATGTGTAAATGCACTGAGAGAATTGCAATTGTTATTGCTTTGCAATGCATAAATTCTAATTCCTCCTTAAATGGACTGTTTAATTTGTTTTAAATTATAATTTCAAATTAAATCTAAGCAACTTTCATTGTAATATAAAATTATATATGTTACAATGCAATAAAATATAAAACTTAAAATTAATATATATATTTGATATAATTTGATATTTCTTTAAAATTAAACAATGTTCGCAAATTGTATTTTGTATTTTAGTTTAAATATATATTATTTAAAAACAAATAAATATATACATAAATATATAAATATTGTTATAATTTAAGTTTTTATATAATACAAGAAAAAAAATAATGTACTTCAAATTTATAAACTAATTTAAATATATATTATATATGCATACAACTCATGTCTTGTTTCGGTTTCAGTTTTCGTAGAATACAAATATTTTACAAATATTAAGCTTAAAAAAATTAGAATTTTATACTTTAAAATTTAAAGGAATTTATAATAATAACAAAATAATAAACATTCTTTTTAATTACATGAGGAAAATTAAGTATTTTAAATCTAATAAATTATGAATAAATATAGGTTATGCATAAAACCGTTTGTCCTTACTGTTGGGCTACTATAACAAAATTGTTTCTATAAATTAAAAAAAAAATTGTTCAGTGCACAAATTTATTTTACTATACTTTAACATCCTTACTAGATTCATTGAGGAATACCACACGTGCTGAAAACAAAAACCAAGTCGAAAATTGTGACTATGTGTAGTATAGTTCAATTTCGAAAATCGTTTAAATATTTTCGCAAACTCATTTCTATAGCCACGTAAAAACTGCAACTAAAAAACTTTCCCAGTTTTTTTATATATTTATTTTTATTTTTTCAGATTTTTTGGAAACCGCTGCGTATGGCAACATTGTTGTTGTTTGTCTGAATATCGCAGTTTGTTGTTTGTGGCAGCTTTCATTGCACAAAAGTTAACGCGTCCTGGGACCCCCGGAAAGTTGCGTTGTCAACAAACGACTGCCAAAAAAAAGCAGAAAAAAAAAGCCAAATAAACAGCAAAGTGAAGGCAAACGGGCGAAAAAACGCGACATCTAGAGTCAAGACCAAAAGGGGGTTTGGCCAAACGCCTGCAAAGTGTGAAAAAAATATCTAAATCCAACATTAATGAAAAACTTTTTGCATAATCCATGACGTTGCGGAAGCATCGGCAAAAAATCCATCGGCTTTCAACTATAGACACTGCCAAAATGCAGTCAAGTGAAATACTCTGAGCTAAGAAACCGCAGCCAAAAAAAAAATAGAAATAGAAAACAGACAAGCCTCAAACCAAAGCAAACCAGGTGAATCCCCCTTCTCGATTGAATCAAATGCAATAGCCAACTTATTCAACGCAGACTAAACTGAGGGCGGAAAACCGTTTTCGAGGGGTTGTGGCTTTTGAATTTTTTTAAGGCTGCAGGAGCCGAGCTAAGCGGCTTAAAAGGTTTTGAAGGTTAGGCTAAGGCCAACAGAGAAATCACATTGCAAGACTATCGATTGGCAGCTGGGTAAATTTAACCAAACTAGTATATGGATTTATAAATATTCACAAAATGATTGGCCAGATTTTGATGAAAATAACTTGAATGGCAAACAAATTAATAACCGATTCGGGAAAACTACAGTCGGACGTAATCAGCAATGTAATATTCTTAAAAGCTAAAAATTATTTGATCCAATAAAACTAAGAGATTTTCTCTTCTGAAAACTCAATTTTTGGGTAAAAATAAACGATCAAATTGATTTGTCATAATTCGATCGTATAGCAAAAATTTCCATAAATCTAAGCATCGGGTTGTTGAGTTAATAAACATTGATTATAGTTCCGAACACCCTATTTTTCGAAGATTTAAAATAATAAATACTTTGATAAATATTTTGAATTTATTCAAATTTTTAAAACATGGGCAATTAATTTTTGTATTAAAGATATCAAAAATATGTTTTTTTAAATTGTCGCGTTTAAAATAAGTTTTCTTTCTAACGAAGATTTTGAGCTTCAACGATTTGTTTGTTTAAATTATCTTTAAAAGCAAATATTTTTATCAAAAAATTTGAATGGTCAACAAACATGATGTGGAATTTAAATGGAGATATAACACTAAACATAAAGTGAAGTCTTCAAATATGTGTGAATCAGAAGCTAATGCCAGACAGAGAGGCAGACAGTTAGACAGAGAGACAGACAGTTAGACAGAGAGGCAGAGGGACAACTTGGGTTCAATTACGCATTCATATATTCAGTGAGCAGAGTCTGGCAAATCTAGAGAAATAAACTTCAAAGCATTTAACAGTTTTGTGCACTGACCAGGCTAAGAGCACCCACGCAACAGTTGCCCCTCCTCCTCCCTCTCTCTCTCTCCCCCGCTGCCCACAGCACCCATTGCAATCTATGCATCTCTATCTCCTACCAACATTATGCCGGCTTACTCCTACATATCTCTTATAGCCCGATGCTATCTGCACAATGCCATAGCACAGTTTTAATTGCTCTGACACTGCTGATGCGCCTGACTGAAGCTGCAAATTGGTCCAGTGGGCAGGGGAAAGAGGGGAAGGAGGAGCAGGAGGAGCAGGAGGGATCCTCTCTGGTGTTGCTGTTGTCGTTTTCTAATTTGATAAAGATAAAAATCATTTTATAAATGCCGACGATGGCATTGGCGACGACGACGTTTGGCTCCCGTCAACTTGTACACAGCGAGAAAACTGGCGTTCTAAACTTTTTCGTTTGGGGAGTAATAATCCCTCCCATAATTCCAAAATTGGCCCCAAAATCTGCATTTTGACACCCTATGCTGTCATGTTTGGTGTTTTATGCATAATTTTGCAAAACAATTTATTTAAACATTAATTCTTACAATGTTAAAAAAATTTTTTTCCGAAAATTTCATGTTTTTAAAGAATGAAGGCTTAAAAATTTTTTTTTTTTTTTTGTTTTTTTTTGTTTTCTGATTTATCACCTAAATTTTACTTTCGCACTCGAATGATTGAGAAAAATCCATGCCGCTTGAAAATCGGTTGAATTTTGATAAAGTTATGTGCTTTCAAAGTTATACAAATATGGATTTTCTCATTAAGAAGTGATAATCCCCCCATGATGCTAATATGGACTCTAAAATCTACATTTTTCGACCAAATCTGTCTGTTCAGCTTTTTTCGCATTATTTTGCAATATAACTCTAAGATTTTAAAATTAAAACTTTTAGTTAAATTTTTGATTTCTTGCTGTGTATTGATGGCCGCTGACAGTTGAGTCCCAGGCCCAAGCAACAGCTCTTAATTGAATGCTCATTTTGAAGAGAGAAGAAGATGAAGCGGCGCCAGAGTTGCCAACATCTCTCGTTGTGGACTTTAATTGCATTTTTATTTCATTTCCACAGCAATTATCGCCTGGTTCGTGTGCAAATTTATAAGCTCAAGCTGCACGGTGGCTGGTGGCTGGTGGCTGGTGGCTGGTGGTTCGCACCTGCCACACACACCACAAACTTGCAACTGCCACATGCCACATGCCACATGCCACATGCCACATGCCACACGGCACTTGCAACCTGCAACATCCTAAGCTGCAAAGGTCAATCGTCGTGTATCCGCTGGTCAGCTTACTTCCATGAGATACTCTACTCGTATATATATATATATATATATATATATATATATAGTATATATATCTACAACTTGTTGGCAATCCTTGTGTGTATGTCCTTTTGCCGTAATTAAAGGTGGCTCCGGGGCAGCAAAGTCCGTGCCACTGCTACGCTTTCTCCTCCTATTTCTCTTTTTCTTGTTGTTGCCCCTTGTTGCTGCAACATTTTAGCAATATTTATAGTTGTTGCTGCGCTTTGGCATTGGGTCTTAGTGCAAGTCCAAGTTGTCGTTCGCCGGTTGTTAGCAAAGCAATTAGCATGGAGTTTGTTATTGCAGCCAGTAACAGCCACCAGTAACAGCTACACTGCAAAAAACAAATTAAATAACTAGTTTTTCATGTATTTTATTTCGCTTTTTCTATTGCTTTTTCTGGCACACTCAAACCAATATAAATGAATTTATTTTTCGTCCTTATCAAGTACAGCTGCACTGAAAAAAAAAATATAGAAATATAATATAATATATAAACAATTTTATGACCGACTTATCGGCTATGTGCCGACTAGCTTAAATACATTTAATTGTAATTTTAATTACAGATTATATTCTACATTTAATAAAATTCATTGATTCACCATAATGTTAAATATTATTTTTCTGTGTAATAAATAAATAGTTAAATATTGTGATTGAGAACACCGATTTTTCTCAGTGCACAGCCCGAGCATACCTTATGCTCTGCTGTCCTTAACACATGCTAAAAGTTTTACATGTCATCCAGCGCTTTTCCCTCTCTGCTGCCTCAATACAAAATAAGAATTTAATTTATTTACTCTGTGCCAGTCAGAAGCGGAGAAACGCATGGAGCGAGGGGAGAAGAGGAAAGATGGGACTGTTGGCAAATGGCCATGTGGCATTTAACTCTTAACAACAAATCAAATGTAAGTGAAACTTGCAACCAGATAGGCTGCAAAAGAGGACAGCGGAGAGAGGGGAGGGAGAGAGCGTATCGTGGAATTTAAATACGTATTACGTGGTAATTAATTTAAGCTAATTAAACAGCGCTCAGACTTATGTTAAATGTCAGATAAACAGTTGAAAGCCCCTAAACTAACAGGTACAATCACGTTGATAGACAACCTAGAAATATTTCAAAGAGATATTTTTTTAAATTTTTTTAAAAAGTTTGTTTTATTTAATGAACGAAAAAATAATATAACTAATCCTAAACTTTACTTATTTGATAAAAAAAAAAGCAAGCAAAACATATATTAATCCAAGGTCGTAAGCAACCGACACTAGAAGATCTTTTATAAAAAAAACAGGTCCAATAAAATTAATTTAATCCAATAGAAGTAAACTATTTAAATAAAACTAAACTTTATGCTTTAAAATAAATGTCAAATTAAAAGAAAATCCATTGAAAATGGCACAGTCGGACGTAACTGACAAAAAACGACCTATTAAACAAAAAACTAATATATGTTTAATAAAATAAAAATAAAAAAATAATTAATAAATAAAAAATACCAATTGTAAATGACACAGTCGGATGCCACTGACTGTCAAGATCTTTTTTAAATCTTTTCTAAGTCTTTCAAATGTAGACAAGATCTGATACACATTCACATTCATTATGATATATATAATATTTATATACAATAACTTACTATTTAAAGCTGAGCGTAGTTTTTAACTTTTTTTAAATTCTATAATTTCTATAATAATAATAACTTTATTACTTAATTTCTTTCTTTGTTATCCTCTCATAATTAAAATGATGTCATAATTTTTTAAGCTGCAGCCATATGAAGTCGAATATAAACTTAATCTTTTTTGCAATAGTAAAAACTCTCTTTATGTGCAACTCTTGGCACTTTACAGCTGACAGATCTTCTGCACAATTGACACAATAGGGGTGTTCCCAACATTCCCGCTATAATTGATTTTCTGACATGGAGAAAATGCCCAAAATACCCAAACACGTGTGTCTTTAATGAGGGCCCAGCGGGCAGGTAATTAAGAGCACGAATACGACTTTATCTGGGCGACAAAAAAAAGTGCGTTTAACTTACAATTGTTGTCAGTTATCTGGCAGTCTGGCAGTCTGGCAGTCTGGCAATCTGACTGCCTGTTGCTTGGCCCAATAGAGTCGTATTGCATACGTTTCTACATATATCCCCGGTGACAGTTAATTTTTAATTTAATGCACATAAACTGGGAGCTCGTTTCAGTTTTTGGCTCGACACTCTTAATGGCATTTTGGCCCCATTTCAATTTACATGCGAGCACAAAAGGACACTCCCATACAAAGAGGCAGAGAAGAGGAGAAGGGGAGAATGGGAAGCAGAAGAGAAGCAGACACAGACAGACTGGAGGAGAGGAGAGGGTCAAAGTGCCGTTGGCTGCGTTTTACACGTGGCCTGTCTGACAGGTGTGAGGGTCGCATTAAAGTTGGGCGCAAAGAGACACCTCTCCTTCCCCTCTCCACCTCTCCACACTCACCTCTCCTCACTCCATTGGCCAACTCGCTCGTCCGCCTGCCAAATGCGCCCGGGGGACACTTTTATTTTTTAAACTCTGCTCAACTTGCACTAAACATTTGCCTTCAATTTCGCTGGCAGTTTTTTATGCCCATCGCCCAACGCCCATCCCCTGCAGCAAGGACTTTCCCAACTTGTTTGGCAGGTTTTTTAAAGACTGTACCAACTATATACACAAAGGATGTTTAGGGTTTATAGAACTGTAAAAAAAATAGTGTTGGGAATTAAATTAAAATTATTATTGAATTTAAATAAACAGCACAAGAATAGAACAGTTTCTAATTTAAAATTCTATAAAAATAAAATGATTTTTAAAACTATTCAGTTGCAAATATATATATATATATATGTTTGTGCATTAATTCAATATGATTTTCAAGTGAAATGTCATTTAAATCGATGGACAGTAGGAAAACCTAATTATTTTTGTATAAAAAAATATTTAGTTTATTTTATTTTATTTAATTTTTTTATTTGTTACTGTTGCTATTTATAATAACCTTTTCCATAGGGTATTTTAATATATTCAGAAAATATATATACAAATGTTCAGATATAAATCCCAATAATAAATCTTCTAAACCATTTAGATTTTTCCGCTCTGTTTTTTGGGCTTCAAAAATTATTTTATTTTAAAATTATTTAAATTGCCTCTAAACCTATAACTATTTAATTTTAATTATTTGGTTTTAGATTTTAATAATTTTAAATCATCAGAGCGTAGTTTATTAATGAATGCAAGCAACCCCAGCATAGCACACTCGACTGTCGTCTTGCTAATTGTGCTCACTTTGTTGCTTTTTTGCTGCCTGCCGCATCGTTGTTTAACTGAGAGCTTCCACTTCTCTCGCTCCCTTTCCCCGCTGCCTTACAAACCGCTGTTTAATGGCTTGTTTTGTGGCAGAAGTTATTGACTGACTGACGGACTGATGTACTGATGGACTGATGGACTGACATGCTGACTACTTGACAGCCGCTTGATGAGCATGAATGTGTGCATATATCTTTTGGCGGAGCTTAACTTTAAAATCGCAAAAGCTTTCCAGTTTTTCCAGGCAACTGGAAAGTCGAGTGCTGGGCTCATTAGCCGCCATTTGAAAAAATTTCCATTTGGTTTGCTCAATTTCATAAGCAATTGTGCGCATTTTTCCCCCTCTCTCTCCGCACCTTTCTCTTTGCTAATTCAATGTATGCAACAGGGCACTAGGCACATGCTAATGTATGCCACACACACACACACACACATACACACAGTTGTGTGCACACACATTTATGAATTTCAAATGGCGCCCAACGAAGTTGCAGCAAAAGCAACACACAAAGCAAAATGCAAAAGCAAAAGTTGCATTCGCTTTGCCTGCAATTCTTGTTTCCCCTTCTCCTTCTTTCTCCCCTTTCTCTTCGTCCTTCTGGCTCTCTTTTCGCTTCACTCGCTCGATTTGTGCCACGTTTTGTTCAAAAAACTTTCTGCACCACAAACATTTTTCAAAACTTCCAGACAAAGCCCAGAAACGGTTACAATTTCCCACGCATAGCAAACATTTGTAAACCCTTTATGGATTCTATACCAGATGACAATTTATATAAAATAAAATTAAATCTACGTTACTTAAAAATAAGTATTGTGGTTCTAAAAATAAAACCCATAAAAAATTATATATCTTTCTTTCAATGATTTGAAATTCTGTTGTTCAAGTCAAAGTAAAAATATTAAATATATTATAATATATATATATATTTAATATATATATATATTATTATTTAAAATATTGCAAATATCGTTTTTACTTCATAAAGTAAATAATTTAAATAATTAATGTGGGAATTTATATTTTCTTATAAATTACTTTTATTTAAAATATAATCTACAGAGCTCCTTATTATTAACTCCTCATATAAATTATTTTCAGGTGTTGAAGTCAAGGTAAAGCTTTCTTAAAATATCTTTAAAAAAACTTATTTACTTCACAAACTTTATTCAAATAATGTTTTAAATCAATAAAATCCATACATATTTTTTAATATTTTAAGTTTTAATAATTCCGAATAAAAAAATCTCTTGAAGCTTTAAAATATTTTAATAATATTTAAAAAACCACAAACATATTTTAAATGATTTAAGTTTTATTGTTTTAAAATTCTAGAGTCAAAGTAAAAACTTTAAAACTTTGTTCATAAAGAAATTCTATAAAAACTAGCCAACAATTTCAATACTAAAGAAACATAGTATTTCTATTATTTAACATTCAGATTTTTATTCTTAACTTAACATTCAGCTCAAATAAGTTATTATACCCCAAGCGACTCTCATATGGATTTATGCATACAAAGAACTCGCTTTCTCGCTCTGAAGACGAGAAGAAAAACCAAATCAGTGTAAGCTAAAGTTGTTTTTAGTCAGGATTTTAAGCTGAGGCCATGATTTTTTCAAAGTTTTTTTTTCAGAATTGAATTGAGGCTGTTGAACGTGTGCAAAGTTTCAAGTGTAGCGTTTGCCAGCCTCCTGGTGATGGTTTAGTGATTGCATCATAAATCCATTAGCCAAACAAGGTGGAAAGGCAATTGCGATTTGCCACAAACTGTGCGGTCAAGTTGAAATGGCCAAGTGCCTGATTAGCCTTTAATTGTTGGCCCTTTTGTTAATTTAGACCGGCGACTGTTGAGTCTACGCACAAATGTTCGATGTGTCCTGGGAACGAAAGTAATTACACGGTTCCCAGTGTCCACTGCCCAGTGTCCATTCAATTTACACCCCTTCCCACTCCTCTGCTCACAAAAGGGGTTTTGTGCTAATTTCCGGTGCTCATATTTGGCAGACGGTTACGCCCATTTACACAGCAGCAACAGCAGCAAACACTGAGAGAAAAGTCAGGAGACTTAAGAATTTATGTTGACCAAAAAATTTAAATTCTTCATCATATCAAAATTCTTCATTTAAGAACGTTTTCAAAATACTTTTTCTATGATCATTTAGGTTTACTTCGAATATACAATATTTCTTAACTTAAACATAAATTGAAATAAAGTAAAATTCGTACTTCATTTGATTATTCGTTGCCCAAAATTTTCAATTCTTTTGCAATTTTATCCTGATTTGTACTTAAATTCTAGAATTTTGCAATTTGTATTTTGCAGAAATAATTACTGTTCATTTTTCTGAGTGTAGGCAATGGAATGGCAAAAAGTTCAAATTGCACCACATCCTGTCGCTCCTGTTGTCTCTCGCTTTGGAAGCAATGCAATTCAATTCACCAATTGCAGTCTCAACGGCAAAACAACAACAACAATTGGCATATATCGCCTGTGAAACAACAACAACAAGGAGAACCAGACTGTGAACTACAACAACAGGCACAGACTTGTAAACATTCTAAATCTATTAACCTGTCAAATTGACAAAACCCAGATTCTTTATACGCCAGCCACATACAGACGAAATGCACGCACATTACGGGTACTCCGCTTAAAATAGATATACAAAATAATATAAAACAAAAATATGATTTTTAATTGTTTAATTAAAGAATAGTGTAATTATTTCAACATAAAATAATTAATATATACATTTTTTTTCGTTTCAAATATTTTTAATTGTTTCACAAATTATATTTTAAATTAGAATCATTTCCGCATAAAGTTAAAATGCAATTATTTCCGCAAAAAATCTATTGAATAATCTAAATAAACTTGAGATGGTTATTTTACTTAATAGTTTTTAGTTTATTCAAAATATAATATATTTTCAAAATATAATATAATTCAAAATTAATATAATTATTAAAAAATATGTATTTTAAGTACTTTGAATCAAACTGAGCTTCTGATTAAAAAATCCGTTTACATTCGAGTTGGTTCAAGATAATTATAGGTACAATTAACATGTACTTTTTTTCAATTAGATAATTCTTTTAACAATAATTTTAAAAGTGTTAAATTTTCCGTTTATTAAATTATATTTGTTTTTTATTTATACATATAATAAATTTATTTTAAAACAATTTAAATGTTAATTTACTCACCATATTTGTTTTCATAAAGTGCAAATATTTTTCCAATTGACTCGACTAACCCTAATGTCAATCTCTCAACATACATTGAAATGCCATGTTCATTTCTACAGCTGACTCTTTCCCCCTCTCTCTATCTTTCACCCTCTCCACCTCACCACACTCTTCTCCAACACCCACTCTCCCCCAGCAGCATAAGTGTTTGCTGCAATCAGTTATGACCCAACAACAGCAATTCCATGCGGCTTCCAGTTTTTGACCAGAACCTAGTTCCTGTGGCGTTTGTCAACACTGCGCGCAGTTTTTACGTAACTCCCGGGATAGTCGGAGTCTGAACTGAGGGACGGAGAGACGGGGGGACGGACAGACAGACTGTTGCACTGGCTCTATAAATCTGCACAAATTGGCAACACTCTGTGGGTAGCATTAAAAAATATTTTATATAAAAGCGCAAAAGTAAATAAATTTACAACGATGGACGATGGCAAAGGCAGCAGCAGCAACACATGTTGCCAGTCAAGGCTCTCTGTCTCACTCTCCCCCTCTCTCTCCCTCTCTCTCCTTGTTCCCTCTCTCCCTATTCTTCCACTCCCTCTTTCATTGAATTTTTCAGCAGCTGCTTGTTTATTTATGCTTGTAACGTTTATAAATCGCTTGGCCAAAAATAAAAACGAATTCAAACAAATGTTGAAAACAGCGCAACAAAAATACCCTAGAAAATATAAAAACTGATACAATATTATTGTATTTTTACATATTGAAATCCTGCTTACGAAAATCACTGTGAAAGTTTGAACTTAGTTTCCCTTTTTGAACAGAAAACAAATTTTGCTCAACTTTAGCGTAAGCTGCAAATTATCAGCCTTAAGGTAGGCAACAGAAAATATGTCAACATAATATCAACACTAAAATCTAAACTTTTAGTCGAAATTCGGATTTGTTTGGTGTTCTGTATAGCTAATAAAAGCATCTAATGAACATGTTAAAAAGTTTTTAACGCCAAACAATATATATAAAATTATTGATGCATTTCGGATATATTCTGAATATGCTCAAAATAAAACTAAATTATTTATATATTCGACTCTATTGGTTTTCCTTTACAATGCATATACCTCTCATAGGGCTATCAAAATAAAATGGCAACGGCAAGAGGCGAATGAAAAGCAAAAAGTGCCGCTTGAGAGCGACTTGACCCCGAAGTTGGCGCGCCTTGGTACAACGTGGCGTATGCTTGTTGTGTCCTCAATTGAGTTATATACTACCTTGTCGCTTTTTCCCGTTTTGCGGGTGTTGGCTGCTTGTAAATGTGTGTGTAAGTACATAAATCAGGCAACTAACCACATCGAATATGCTTACAGTTACCGCCTGTTGATGACCTTATTACGCACCCACTCTTCGATGTCAATTCGTGGTTTTAAATATTTAAGCAAAGACCGCAGCTGCAGCTTGTGATATTTTTCTCATTGATTTCGCACAATAATTTGCTTGAGAAGCAAATATTTGTGCCCACTGTGCAATATTTTATGCGCTGACGTATTACATAAAAAATATATTTCTGGAAATAAATAAATTTCGAACTTTATTGTTTTGGAATTCTCAAGTCAATTTCAAATAAAACTTCAAGATAAATAAAGATGCTTTAAAAAATCCTTTTTCTAAGATTTATATATATTAAAGTAAAAATAAGTACAGTGTTTCTCAAAATTAAATCTATAAAAAATAATATTTTTTATAATTTAACCTGATACCATATTTTATTGATTCCAAAATAAAATAGAAACAATTATGATCTACAGTAAATTTAATCAGTTTTTTACCATATTTTTCCTATCGATTTTGCACAGTGATTCGCTTGAGATGTAAATAAATTGGTGGCCACTGTGCAATATTTCATGCTGGGAGTCGCAGCGCTCATAAATCTCCAACCTGGTCAGGATGACGACCGCAGTAAGCAATCGTTAGACTGACAAACAGACATCAACATCAGCCGCAGGGGCCACCTGGGCAACAACTGTGATTCGAGTCGAGTGGAGTCGGAGTCAAAATCAATATTTTCATCTGAATGAAAAATGACCCGAAGGCAAGTCGCGTGAGTGGAGTGAAGTGGAGTGGAGTGGAGTGTCGGAACAGTTGTCCAAAATGGACAGCTACAACAACTGCCTTTAAGCCCTTGACATTTTATGAGCTGACGTCGAGCTACAACTTTGGCTGCTGTGATTAGCTTAAGGAACTCAAAGTGAAACTGAAAGTGAAAGCGAAAGTAAAACAAAGCTGGCAAATTTGCAAACGTCGCATAATTGATTAAACATTGAAAACGAATGACTTAATCAAGTGCGTGCCACGTGGCGTATGCGCAATGCCCACACACAAACAGAAACAGCAACAGAAACGGCAACAGAAAAGGAAAATAGAGCCTGCTGATGAACCAGATGATGCCGTTGTCTATACATGCTCATAATGAACAATATACAATAGCTACAGCCAACGCAAATAAAGCTGCAAGAGCAGAAAAACAAAGACACCAATCAGCAGCAAAAACGTCTCAACAACAACTGCGAAAAAAGTGTAGCATCTTTATAGACGTAGCAGATATTTCAGATAATTCAATATAGTCCAAGAGTTGATTAACTAACTGGCAAAGTTGGTGAAAATAATAAAATTTCGGCTTAAAAGAATTTAATCTTTAACTCAGTTAAAAGGCTATTTTAAGTAAAATATTAATTTGGTTATTAGAAAAATATATTAGTAAATTTTTATACATTGTTTATAAATAGAAAATCGGCATAAATGTATTCAATAGCTTGCAGAACATCAAAACAATTTTAATTTGGAACAATACTTTTGAAATCAATATAATAAAACTTTTTGTTGCATATCTTAGGGAGCATGATTTTCATATATGGCTTAAATTCGCTGAAAATGCATTTATTTTTAAAAACTAAAACTAAGTTCTGTTTTTTGTAGTAGCTTTCGCATTAAACATTAAAAATAATTTTATATCTGAAGTAGGTATAATTTAACTAAAGAATTTACTTAAGTTAGAGTATATCGACTTCGATTGATGCTCTAAGAACCTCTCTGAGCTTGTTCCCTTTGTTGTGTGGAGACTTGTGTGCCAAGTTGTTGCTCTTGTTGTTGTTGGCACTCAGCTACGTGACACTGACATGGATTTTCAAGTTGTTTGTCGTGTGTGTAAGTGTGTTTGGGAGTGTGCCATTGCCTGCGGATGTCCTCTGATGCGCCATGCTCTCTGCTTAGGCTGAGGCCTGTACGCCATCATGTGCTGCTGTTCCTTTCGCCATGCCCTGCCCTAAAACCTACTTGCACTTTGTCAATTCGCAAATCTTTTTATGCGCCATTCTTTTGCCGTCGCCATCATCAAAGGCAGCACGAACTTTGCAAAACTAACTCGACAAATGTTGAGACAGCGCCGCTCTAGGCATTGCTACATAGAGGGAAAAATGGCGTTCTGAAATTAAGCTCAAATTAACGTAATTTAATAATATGCAAGCTTGTCGAAAAATGTTGGAAAAAATAACAGATCTTAGAATAGGAATAAAAAATTATTAAATATAATCGCACTTAAGAAAAAATACAAATTTATTTCAAAATAATATATTTTTCTACCTGCCTTAAGTTCTTTCGAAGCCTTTTTCTTAATGAGATATCAAGTTCTAAAAACACACTTAAGACGGAATTCTTACTTTTTTTTCTCCCTGTGTACTCCCCTCCCTTCCTCTCCCTCTCTTTTTCTCTAGCTATCTCTAAGTTGCCTCATGCCCTGAAAAACATTTGACAATTGCGCAAGTTAACTTTGATGAATTCAATTATTCGAGCACGACACACAAACACTTGCCGTCTCTATCCAACGCCTATTGCCGTCTCGCTCAGCACGTGTTTGTCTTCTGCTGTCGTTCAATGAGTTTATTGTCGTCGTGCTTACCAAAAGAATTGAAATTCCCCCATGGCTACCAGCCTCCCCGCTCCCCGCTCCCCCCTCCCTGCATTCCCCTAGTGTGTGTCTCAATCTGTAAAGTGGATTTATTTCGCTGAAATCGAAAGTTGACTTCTTCGTGTGACACGCCTCTCCCGCCGCCCCCTTCCTCTTCCCACACCATCTATAAACCAAATCCCACTAAGCTTTCTTGTCGTAAAATTTGTGGGTGTGTTTCAGTGTGTGTGTGTGTTGGTGTGCGTGTGCGTGTGTGTGTGTCACATTAAAGGATTTATCAATTTACGCAACGAAACTTTGGCAAGGCAACAGATTTGTGCCTTATTATAGTTGTTCACAACAAGTGATTGATTAAACTGTTGACTTTGTCGGTAAAAAGTTTGTCAAACAACATTGGAAAATCTCAAAGAAATCCGCACAAAATAAAAACGGGAAACTATAAGATATTCCCAAAATATAAATAAATATAAAGCAACTCTAAAGTTGAAACTATCTGTTAAGTTTATTCTACTTATATAATTTCTTAAGTTATTGTCAGGTTACTAATTTTTGACATTCAAAAATTACAAAATTAAAAAAAATATTCCAATTATCTATGTATTAATTTAGCATCAGAAAAGCTAAAATTAATAATAATTGCCAATGTATTTGGAAAAAAATTAGTTATAATTTTTTGAAGCCGAAAAAAACATGAGAAATGAATCATACAAAAAAATTATTCCCAAGAAACTTAAAGTATTTTTAAAGCATTTTTGACTGTGAAACCAACTGTAAAACTATATATAATTTAAATAAAAATGCTGTATTTTTTTTTTTAATAATTTGCAACTAAATTTAGTTATATTTTGAGCCTAACAAAAATGGTTATGCATAATAAATTAAGAGCACAAAAACTGCATTTGACTTAATCAAACAATTAAAATACAAATTATTTAAGGCAATAAAATACAGCACAAAACTGCTTTTAATTTAGTTAGGGACAGATTCATGGAGCAGAGCTAGAATTGCTATAACTGTCTCTAATTCATTTAATATATTAAAATTGTGTAGTTATAAAATGCCAGCGTCCAGAGATAAAACATGCAGCAATTTTGTTAGATTTTTGATGTTGTTACTGTTTTTGGTTTGTGTTTTTTTTATGGATTTGATTGTTATGCACAGCGGCTGCAATTGAAATTTGTGTGATTTGATTATTTGCCTGGCAGCTGCCTGATTTATTCATTAAATAATGTGTGGCAGTTCAACACACATACAGATACAAATACAGACATAAACACACGCACAGATATACACACATATATAGATTGCAAATTGCATTGGGCGTCATTTTCTACATACAACATAAATTGATTGCAGTTTTCAGCATTAATTTAATAGTTGTTGTTATTGTAATGCCATATATGACTCTGACCGATCAACTCTGACTGCTTTTATGATTATTACAATTGCCAATTGTTGTTGCTGTTGTTGCTGTTGTTGGCTGCATTTTTGTTGGAATTTCCCATTGTAAGCCATACATGAAAATCGTTTAATTACAATTGAAAACGGTTTATGCATTTCTGCGGTCATATACCATGCATTCGGTTTGCTGTATCTGATGCCCAGCGATAATGTATATATATTTATTCATTTGTATTTCACTTTTGACTCTTTGAGAGCGGTTGCAATGAAAGCAAAGTAGGCTTGAGTCGATCTTAGTCAGCATTTTTTTAATTACTACCCGAAATCATATACTCTTTAAATGTATGTATTTTCCAAAACGTTCTAGATACGAAAACTTTGTTATTTCAACTAGACCTCGGACTTACAACTTTACTAAAATCTGCTTAAACTATGCTGAAAATTTCATTGAAGTTAAAATAGATACACAAAAGCTATGGCCTAAAGCAGAGCATGCTGTAGTCGAGCAGTATCTACACTATGGCAATTATTGCTTGTCGATTTCTTTAAAGTTGTCAGCAACTGCATACATAAATCGCACTGCAGCTAAAGCCTCATAAATCTGAAAAACATAATCGTTATTGGTTATCGCTTTGAGTGCAATTTATTACAATATTTTTATGCATTTTATGCTGTTAATATTCAAGGCATTAAGTGCAAGGTTGAGCAACAATTTTATTCTGCCTGCAGTAATTATTTCTAGATCGCAAATTCCGAATTTGATTTAAACTTTCCGCTTGTTTATGTTTAAGTACTGAAAGCAATTATAAACTGTGTTAATTAGGTGAGTTAAGCTCTAAATTATGAGCTGCAAGTTGCAAGTTGTAAATCAAGCCAAAGTTAAAATGTGAAAAGAATTATTGTTTCGAAATTGTACTGAGAAGGATATGTAGAAATGGAGAGTGGAGATGCAAAGGGAAAAATGTATTTTGAAATTAAGTTCAAAATAAATCAGTTAAAGAAATTGTAACCAAAAGTTATTCTAGATAGATATATGTATATATAACTTTAAATTTGAATAGTATTTCAAAAATTAAAATAAAATAAAACAAAATCAGGCTATCATATCTAAATTTATTTCATTTTATAAATGGACTTGTTGATTTTTTCTATCTCTGAATTAAATTTAAATTAATTCAATAAAGTTAAACAAACAAAATTAAATTCGTATTTTGTTTCAACTCTTTGACTGTTTTCTTTACACTCCTGAATTTGATTTACTGCAAATTGAAATTAAAGTTATAATTGAAATAGAAAAGACATTGTGCTGCAAGAACAACTCCTTCTGTGCTCCCTGGAGTTCTTAGCTGGCCAATTAAATTCGAATTTATAATTTATAAGCTGCTAATTTAACGGCTGGACGCACTGAGCAGTAATAATATCAAAATAACAACAACAACAACAATAACAATTGATATGCTGAATTAATGACAAGTAACAGGATAATGATTTCAGCACGAACTCAGACAACAACAAAAGTTACAATAGTTAGGCAGTCCAAGTCCTGCAGGACTCTTGGACTGTCGTGCACGATGATTACTTGTCCAAGTGCCTGGCATATTTATGCGAGATTATTTCGAAATTCCAATGAAATTTTGCTGTTGACAGAACGGGCACGAAATGTAAATATGTCCTTTGTTAGGAATTCCGTTTTACGCATTTGGTAAAATGCAGCAGGAATTTAATTCTATTTGACTTTCTAAATAAATTATTTTTTGCTCAATATCTATTTGATTATGTGCACTTTATAATTACAGACTCATGATATGCAGAATTTGAATTTAAGTTTCTGTTTGCCAAATTTTGCTACGTAAGTCCAGATCTTCATCATTAATAATGCTCTCTGATTATTTACACAATTTCCCAATCCATCAAGCAGCGCCAGCTATCGATTGTTTGCTGTACTAACATACTAAGCTTTTTCTAGCTTGCATTTTGTAAACTAAGCTTTTACTATGTAAGCTTTTGATGCGTAAGCTTCATGTCCTTGCCGGGTTGTAGACAAAAGCTAACTCACACACAGACGAAGCTTTTGCTTGCATGTATTCGTTTCCATTGTCATTGAGAAATATCCGACTCAGTACGCATGCACCGGAAACTTGTTCAATGATGAGTGCTTAAACATGTGGACATCAGATGTTTGGCACACCAAGAGCGTGAGAGAGCATCCGAGAGAGAGAAAGAAATATGAAGAGCGAAATATAGTGAGCAGAGAGTGAGCTAGGCAGAGAGCTTTCAGTCAGTGCGTGGGTTATCGTAGAATCATTTTTGATGTAAACTAACGATAACGTTACTTTTCTAAGATGAAAGCTTTTAAGAAGAACTGAGCAGATATTAAACAAATCTTAGAATCCATCAAAAGTTTAAAAACAGCAAGAAATTGTTCAAAAATCAATTTTTATAAAAACTGTAAAATTTTGAATAATTTGTTATATTTTTTTTTAAATAAAACTATAATTTTTTAAGTTTTTCAATATCTAGATAAAAATATTTTCTTTGTAGTTTGATAAACAAAAATAAAGTTAAGATTAAGATTATTTTGTAACACTTCTCTGATAAATATAAATATATTTATATTTTATATAGAAAATTATATATATAATAATTTGTTAATATATTATAAAACTAATAAATTGTTATCATATTTCAATTAATTTAATAAATAAAATTTGGAGTATATTAACAAAAAAATGTAATTTAACTAACTAATGAAAGGTTTTTTAATTTTGAGCTTCTAAACTATTTTTTAATATTTTTAAAGCACATACTGTTAAGGATTACAGCCGTGTGTCTCGTCCAATGCTTGGCCAAAGTCTACACCGTCCACAAAAGCTGGCTGGCAAAATCGATGCCTGACCCGATTCGCTCTTTTTTCCGTTTCTCTCTATCAAGTTCTCGCTCTCTTTGTGTTCTTTGGCGATTGCTGTGGGCTTTTTCCTCGCTGCTCCTTGGCTGTAGAGACCAAAACGCGAATGAACATCGACCGTGGAAGTTGACTGCAAGTACAAAAGCGCTGCACTGAAGGTGAATAAATATGAAATTCAGCAAGAAAATTCCACAAAATGTACCAGCAAAATTGTGCAAAAAGTGATGCGCCATGGAATCGAGAATATATAATTAAACAAACAACAAGATAAAGTGCAGAAAGCGTGAAATAAGTGCAATTAATTGAAGCAAACGAATTGCAATTCCAATTATTACATAAAGCAAAGCCCAAACGAAAAGCCCGAAAAGTGTTGTGCGTGTCTGTGTGTGTATGCATGTGTGTGTGTATGTGTGTGTGTGTGTGTTGGCACGCGCTGGGACTAAAAAAGCAGAACATTTTTTGTGTATCAGTATTTTGATGATTTTGTACGATTTGCAAATAACACAAGTTTTGGAAAAGCTTGCAGAAAATATTATGAAAATTGCATATAGAAAATTCCGTTTCGAAAGTGAAAACGCGTGTGCAATGTGCATGGCTTGAGTATTGATTTTCCACATGATTTGGACGGCGTCGTGACCCACTGCGAAAATTCTATTCTGGCCCATGAGATGAATTGAGATTTATCATGTCAATAAATAAGTGAAAACTACAATGGAAATGCAAATAATTTTTATAAATAATAAAACATGAATTAAAAAGCGAAAAGTGCCATTAAGCTTATGACTGAGAGAGCGTGTGTGTGTGTGTGTGTGTGTGTGTGCGAAAAGAGAAAAGCGAAAAGCTCAACATAAAAAAGCAAAAGGCTCTAAGAAAATCTCTATCCTGAATTTGCTTTCAAGCCAACGTCTTCGTGTCCAACAGCAGCAAAAGCGAATTTCTCCCCTTCTCTTTAACCAACTTTACACACACACATATACACAAATACACACACATACATACACACACACACACTCAGAGCAAGATTCGCTCTATCAATATTTACGCATACCATTGTATTTTGAATATTACGTATACGCTCTGTTTGCCTTGCTCTCCGACTCGCCAGCTCTCTCACTCTCCACACTCTGTCTACCCCTCTCTCTCTCTCTCTCATTCTCTCTGTCTCTCTCTCTTGCTTTCTCTGCCTTCGTCTCTCGCGCGTCTCGTCTGCCAATAATATACACAAAACTACAATTGAAACAATAAATCAAAATTCGCCTCTCGTTAATTGCCTATCGCTAATCGTTACTCGTCTATCGATTGCAGAAGTGTTCCCAAATACATGTGAGACTTAGCGCTAAGCCATACAGGCCTCACTAGCCAAAAAAAAAATATATACAAAAATCAACAGCAGCAGCACAACAACAACAACAAGACTCAACATTCATCTCCCCCTCTCTCACTTCATTCACACCCACGATTCGTCGCGCCTCAGCCGAGCCAGAACACAGCGTCTTTTGATCCTTCCGCCTTTCCTGCCGGATTAATTCAACGCTTTTCCAAGCTGCTCAGCACACCAGCAACATTCAACAAACTTAAACGCACTTCATCATACCAAATCCGACTCTGTGGCTTATAGCATAGACATCGGCAACATTGACTGCATATAAGGTGAGATTTTTTAATGGAATTTAATAAATAGTATTTTTTTAAAACAATATTTGTTATACTTAAATATTTTATTAAATTTTTGTTTCATAGTTTTCCAAATATTTTGAATGTATTTTTTTGTATGCTTAATTTTGCTTTTTCTAAGTACCGGTTTTTCTTGCCAATTCATTTTTTTTTACATTTATATTCAGCAACTTATTTATAAATCAATAAACCTACTGGCATTCCGATTTTAAGAGCCAGCATCTTAAATATTTTCAACAAAATGCTTAATTTTTTATAAAAACAATTTAATATGCCCAGCAAATATATAGTTAATTGTCTAAAATAAATAATAAAAATATTTAATAAAAAACTTTACGATTATGTAAGTCACTCAGTCAGTCAGAACTAAGAGCTTTATGTTATTCCTCTCTTAAAACCTTATAATTTGTATTATTGTTTCAAGATTTTATTGCTATTATTATTCTATTCCTATAATTAAATTTTAATTAACAGCTTTTAATTGTATAGTTCTTTATATCATGAATTTATTTAGTTTTGATTATTAATTATTTTTTAAAATCATTATCAGTTTCTATTTCTTCTTTTATTTGGACATATTTTAAAAATCTAAAGCATCTGCATTCTTTTCATAATTTTCTGCCTTTTGATGCCGTATTATTTTTGCAAAATTAAATTTCTGCTTGTTATTTACTTGCAAATTTGATTAGTGTCTCATCAAGTTGCCTTAGCTTAGACCGAAATACCCTTGAGACCAATCTGCCGGCAATGTCCGAGCAAATATTTTCGGCGCAGACTAAAAGTTAATTAAGCAGCTCTTTGTTAGCCTAAGCTCTAGGCTAATTATTCCGAGCTTTCAGATCCAAGTTGAAGCAACAAAAACAAAGTTGGTGAGGACAAGAGAAGAGAGAACGATAAACGTTCATTTTATTGAAGCAAAAATACATAAAACCGCACATAATTGCCAATAATCTAGAAAGTGAAATGGTCAAAGGGCGAATATAAATACACATATATGTATATAAACATACATATATGGAGAATAGTTCAAACATATATATGTGAATTCACGAAAAAAGCATTTTTTATACCCTGTAAAAACAGGGTCAATAACTTTGGGTGAATGTAACAGGCAGAAGGAAGCGTGGCATGAAATGTTGCATAAGCCAAGTGTAATCTTGCATATGGAAACTGGAAATTTGAAGATTATACTAAATAACTTTAAATTTTACTATCCTGAAAAGCGCATTTAAATCGCTTAACAAACATTGAAGATATTAAAGAAACAATATAGAAAGTCTTGCTTCGCTCGCCCACTGGCAGCGCGGCATTAAAGCATGGCCCGGACAATAAAGTAAGAAAAAGAAGCATTGCTGCTGTGTTTTGTATAACATTTTTAAAATACTTTCATAACATTTTTACATATTTTTTAGATTATATTTAAAATATTGGATAGAGGGTATTCTATAGTCAGTTGCGTCCGACTGATCTGCTGTTCCGTTTGAACAAGGTGTTGATAAGAGGCATGTATAACCTGCAACCTTTACAGATTGCAGCAAAACGTGTTTTAAAACATTGCCATTGTGCATTGAAAGCGAAAAGCATAATGATGTGGAAAATTAGTTTTTCTTTGAGCAGTTTTATCGGGTATCAGCATCATCGTCCTCATTGGCCTCATGATGAGCCTGGCCTTTGGGAGACTGTCGCCTCAGCAAAAGTCTCTTAACTCGGTTAGCCATGCTGTCTGCTTGTCTGCCCGTCTGCCCGTCTGCCTCTCTCCTCTATGTCTCTCTCTGCCTTTCTTCGATTCTCCAACTCTTCTGCTTTCTCCCCGCTTTCGCACATTTACTTTGCCTGCCTTCTTCTATGCTATTTTCCAACTTATTTTGTTGCTTTCTCTGGGTTATGTGCGCAGAGAGCGCACAAAACATGTGTGGTTCTCTCGCTCTCTCTTTCTCTTCTCTATCTCTCTCTTTCTCTGATTTTCTGGCTCTCTCAGTTTGCCGCTGTCATGTGTGTGCGCGCGCTCTTGAAAAAGTTTAACCGTTTCCTGCTCAGAGACGAACGAGTGCCATAAAGGAGCTTAACAATTAATGCCTGAGCCCCAATGAGGGTCGCCTTCCTGTACTTTTTTGCTCCTACTCGTGCTTCTAAAAAAATAAAAATAATAAAAAAAACACGTAATTCCTTTTCTATTACATGTTGTTGTTATTGCTGTTTTAGCAGGTGAAATAGCTGTGAGTGGGAGTAATTTGCTTTGACAGCTCCGATTGTCAGTTCTTGACGTTTTTGGCTCGGCAATTTGTCCGTCCGTCCCTCCGTCCGTCCGTTCGTCTGTCTGTCCGTCTATCTGTCTGTTTGTCAGTTGGTTTGGCTGTCCATTATCTCTGCATATTTTATGAACTCAAATTGTATCTTATCGCAAATGAAATTTATCCCTAATCTAAATGACAACCAATTGTTGCTGTTCGCGTTTTTGTGATTCTTTTTTTCGTTGGGGCGTCAGTTGCAATGCGACAAAGCTTATGCATGATTTAGACAAGATTGTAACAGCTTGTGCACATGTAATACAGCCAAACCCACGCCACAAAATATATATATTCTATTTATATTGCAAGCTCTGACAAAGGTCGCAGTGCCAAGGGTTAAGGGAAAGCCAGAGAATCGGACAATAGCGAATTATATTTTGGAAATTGGATTGTATAATATAAAATTTATTGCGCTAGGTCTTGAGAAATTCGATAAGCGGTAAAACAGTTTAGCATTTCTAATATTATATGAAAATTATAATATTTAAAATAAACAAAACGCAAAAAAGTAATAATAAAAATAACTTATTTTAATCGATTCTTTTTTAGCTAAATTCGTCTAAGGGCTTTAAAAAATTTTGGCTTTTAAAACCTTTATAAAAGGCTTTATAAAATTTAGTTGTATTTCCGCCCTTACAACCTTATTAAAACTTAATATATTTTTGTTAAATTTACTGAGTAATTTAATTTAATTTTAACGTTATTACAGGGTTTATAAAGACACAAATAAATATTAAAAAAGTGTTAATTGCAAGCAATATTGATTTATTCATAGTTATAAGCACATTTGATACAAAACATGCTTGATAAAATCTGCTGAACTATTTAGCAATTAGTTAAAAACTCATTTTGTTCTGCGCTGACTAAACTTGTAATTATTTTAAAGGTAACAACAGCCATAAAGTTTATGGCAAGCTAGCCCAATTAAAAGTGCACTAAACACAAAAGAAAAACCCACTTTAATGCGGAAAAACATTGAAGAGAGGAACAGCTGTAAGCCAACAAAGGCTCAACTGAAACTGCGTAGTTCTTTTTGTACTATAGTATTACACGAAATGCCCCAGACAAATGGGCACCAGGCACATCATAAAACCACACACACACACACACACCTAGCTGACCTGTATGTGTGTGCGTGTGTTTAGTTTAAAAAAGAAAATGAGCGAAAGCAAAACTTTGTACTGGCAAAATGACAAGTTTCTTTTGCGGCGCAGCAAAGTATGCTACATTTAAATGCAGGCGCGTGGCTGTGTATGTGTGTGTTTGTGCTGTGCGTATGTGTGTGCTCTCTGTGTATAAGTAATCGCTTATTTCATTGGCATAAAGTAGCATCTAGCTGCTGCAACTATAAATTGTTGTGCTGTCCAGTTGTTTGTGGCCTGACTTTTATGACATTTTTCTTGCTGTTTTTCTTGCCATTTTTCACACATTTTCTTCGCATTTTTCTTGTGCCTGTTTTCCAGCCACGCCATGAAGTTGCCAGCTTAAGGCCTGTTTTATGGCAATCATTATTTAGACTTGTGATTTGCAACATTAATAAAATATCACGTACAAAATGTGCCCAGAAAAAGCAGCATCTTATTTGCACGGAGCTCTTTTTATTGTCGTTGCCGTGTGGCGTTGCATTAATATTTTATGTGTGCTCAAATTGCAAATGAAACAAGAAAAGAGAATACCAGAGAGAGAGAGAGATAGACAGAGAGAATGAGGGAAATAGAGAGACAGCAATACTAAAAGAGCAAGAAAAATGAAGACTCGGTTCCTTTTTGACATACGATAAATATTTTATGAAAGTGCAATTTTATATAAAGTATGTTCACTTCTTTTTTACTGAACACTTTTCAATACTTTTCTTGAAGCCATTTTCTTGTTTTATTTACTTAATTTTCCATTAAAACACTTGTTGAATTTAATAGTTTTAGCTTTTATAGTTGCCTCTGCAGCTCATGATGAACTCGATTGTCTCTGCATTTGTCAACCAAACTCAATTTCCGTTGGGGAAAACTCACTTAGCTCCCGCTTTCCGCTCGGTTTTCCTTTCGAGAGGCTCTTAACTCGGCCAGCTGCTTGTGCTCAACAGCTCTCAAATGGACTTTTTGGAAGCTTTGCATTTAAATTTATTGATTCGCCAGTAAAAAACTGTCGCCAACTTCCTCTGACATGGCCTGAAGCTGTAGCTTTGGAGCATTTTTCGGCAGCTTTGCCAATGGCTTAAATAAAATTCCTTTTCGGCTGCTAAAGTAAATAAGCGCAACTTATATGCTAAGCACATCGCCTGCCACGCCCACCGCCTGTCGGCTGTCACCCACCGCCCACACGAGCCCTTAGCATATTTATACATGGATATTTCTATTTAAATTTCACTCGCATTTTGCCTGTCGCATTTAAAATTTCTGCTCGTTGTTTTGAGTGGGCTCTTTGTCAGTATGTGTGTGTGTGTGTGTGTATGTGTATATGTATTTATATGTGGGTGTATAGTTTCTCGTTACCTTTGACGTCATTTGCAGTATAAACAACCACAACAACAGCAGCAGCAGCAGCAGCTGTAGCTCAGCTCAGTTGGCAGCTATTGAAACTAAAAATTACGCATACGCCATGTTTTCTACAAGCAAATTCTTAGAAGCACTTTAAAATGCAACTAAAAAATGATGTTTTTTTTCTTTTTTGATTTAATAGAATTTATTTTACATTTAATTTGATGTTGGATTTTAATTTGTTCGGATAATAAATAACTTAATATTTATTGAATAATTTTGAACATGAAACTTAAATATAAAACAAATATAATTTAAAATAAAAACAAAAAGTATTACCATAAAAATATATAGATATAAATAAAATATTATCAAAATATTTTAACTATTACTACTATATAAATATAAATAATATATTACTACATAAATAAAATTACAAAATTAGGAAATTGTTATAGAAATTCGCTTTGCACTCAAAACTATTAACTTGTTGTTGATGTATTGCCTAAAAGTTGTCTGAAAACCCGTAATCAATTATGAATTCCCATTAATTTAATTAAAGCCAGATTAGCAGCATTTTTATTTTTGATTGGGCCATTATTTTAAAGGTGCTCGACTCGGCTTAATATCAATTATTGGGGCAAAGAAACAGAGCAACTAAAGAGAGCTAATTCCCAGCACAGATAAAAAGGTCAAAGGCAAGGAAAATAATAAAAATCTAGGTTCACGCGAATGCGTCTCAAGTGGGGTTAAAGTCAACAGTTTGTGTGGCAAATAAATATATGTTTAATTAAAAACAGAACAACAATGCGCAGAAAATGAAAGCCACAACAAACAGCGAAAGCGAACAATAAAAAATATTAAGAGCAAAACAAGAAAGTGTGTGCACAGCAGGCGAGAAGGGCGAATACAATATTAATGAATTAAATTAGAAACGCAGAGAAAAACGGAGAAAGTGAAGGGAATATGCTTCAAGCGAGAGAATCTATAATGAGTCTATGTGGGTGTCTGTATGTGTGAGCCTGTGTGTTTGTATGTGTATTTGTGCGTGTGTCCTTGGCATGGTAGCGATAAGTACTTTTACTTTGGCATAGCACAAACAATTGTCCCCCCAGCGCATTTCTAGTGTTTCCAAGGATACGACGACTAAATTGCCAACGACTTTTGTAGGATTTCTTTTTGCCGCCTGCGACATTGCTGTGTGCGCGTGGCTATTTTTAAGCGATGACTGGCAAATTATAAATACACAGCTATCAGCCATGAGATGGAAAACATTTAACAAGAATTTTTAATCAATGCACAGCAGTCGCAATTAAATGTCAAACCTACAAGAAAATCACATTGAGTGGGCGTATAGATGGCACGATTGATGATTAGGCAAATTATGATAACCAAACATATCTAAACGATTCCAAGAATTTTATACAAATGAGTAAGGCAGTAAGATTTTATCATCTAATTAATAACATGGTATAAATTTATATTGAAAATTTATCAATTTTAAAAATAAAAAAATAAAAATAGATGAAATTTATGAAAACTATTATTTAAATTAAAATCTAGTGATAGTAAACTAATATTTAATTCCACTTTAAATATTATTTCAAACTTCATAATAAATATCAAAAAATAATAATTGAAATTATTGAAATTAGTTTGATATCAACATACAAATATATATTTTTTTAATTTAAATGCTGATTTAACTTTAACATGATTATTAGATATTTTAAGTTAGAATTAAAATTATTACAATATGTTATAAAAATGACAAATATTTTATTGTATTTACCTAATTTCATCTGTGATTTTGCAGTAATAACCACAGTGCAATATGGCGCCAAATGCAAAATCAGAAACGGAGCCAGAGCCAGCGCCCGCGCCTGTGCCCGAGGCTGGGACTGCGGCAGAGACTGGAGGGGCAGAGGAACTCTCGGCTGGCAATCAGAAGCTGGAGGAGGCGCCACATTCCAAATTTCGAGAACTGGAACATCAGCATCAGGACGAACTGGCGGCCGATAGTCAAAGAATCGCACAAGTGGAAACAACAATAACGCCAAAAACCACAACAGAGTCGGAGGGTAAGTGTAGAATAAATTAAATAGATATTATTTATACGCTGTATTTATAAAATGGGGCAAAACAGCGCTTATGAAATAGGAAAAAAACAGAGTGGAATCCATATAACAGGTTTAAGAAGGCGTGGACAACGTCATAAACCATATATATTCTTGATCAAAACGATGAGTCAAGTTAATTAAGTCCTGTCTGTCGGTCCCACTGTAAGAATGCTAATATTTTGGAAACTATAATAACTAGAGCATCCATTGTTATTCATGGATACCACGCCTCTTTTGCCCACAATAAGCATAAGTGGAGTAAGAGATATTATTGTATCTAAATCAGTTTGGTCTCCAGTAGTTGGTGGAGATGTTTTAAAATTTTATTTCAATTATAAAGAATATCCTTTCTATATTTCTATAGTCGACTGATCGGATCCGCCCATAAAATAATTTAATACATACATATTTTTTATAGCGACTACCACGGCGCCGTTGCTTGAGCAGATCGAAGAGTCCAGTAAAAAGATGACGAAAGCTATTGAACTGAAGACGGGCTTGCCGCCATGGGCCGTTGTTGCGATTATAATACTCGTATTCCTCGTCGTCTTTGGTATTATATTCTTCTGTGTGCGCAGATTTCTGAAGAAGCGAAGAACCAAAGATGGTAAGGGTAAGAAGGGTGTCGATATGAAATCGGTACAGTTATTGGGATCGGCATACAAAGAGAAAGTAAGTATCTAAGCTGTTATCAAATCTTAGTAGTTATTGGGTTCTGGTATGTCATAGGTTCAGCCTGATATGGAGGAACTTACCGAAAATGCCGAAGAGGGTGACGAAGAGGACAAACAGAGTGAACAAAAGTTGGGGCGACTCAACTTTAAGGTAAGCCGACATTTTCCCCCTTTGACCCCCTATCTCTGTCTCTAACTCTCTCTCTGCAACACATTGTTAACTAATCCAACTAACCTAATACTACAATAGATACTGTAAATTGTCAATGCACTGTCGTTGTTCTTGCAATTTGTTTAACAAAGGAATACATCAAGTCAAATGTCCAATGTCCAATGTCGAGTAATGTCACAAGTGCAATCGAATCCAGAGTACCTTAATCTCAACAACTTTTTATGCTAACTTAAATAAATCACTTGTTCACAACATATACAATTTGATCACCAAAAATTGCATTTATTTAAAGATATACCTACAGATATTTCAAGAGCTTCAAGCAAATATATGAAAAGAAATTTATGAAATTTAATTTTATTTAGACTTTTAAGTATTTGAAAGATCTACTAACACTAATCCAAAACTTTTCACATTAATAAATTAGTAAATTAAGATATTTCAAGTACATTATAAAAATAAATGTTTATTGATTGATACTAAATTATGTATTGACTATTAAGTATTTGAAATATCTTAGCTAGATTTAATTAAATAATTCCATTTCAAAAGCTTGCACTATATAATAAAATCCATATACAAATTTGCAGAAATATATCAAGATATTTCAAGTGCTTTAATGAAAGATATAAAAACGAATTTTATATATTATGACATTGAAGACTTTGAAATATCTTTGGTATATTCGATTTAAAACAAATTACCACACAAAAATCCATAGCACTTTTCAGAGTTTTAAAAACCCAATACATGCCAATATTTTTACTAATATTGTTTCTTTGTCTGTCTCTTTGCATACCGCTTTGTGCGGTTATTATTCTCTGATGTCTGATTTCAGCTTGAATACGACTTCAATTCAAATAGTTTGGCTGTAACCGTCATACAGGCCGAAGAGTTGCCCGCTCTGGATATGGGCGGTACTTCAGATCCCTATGTGAAGGTCTATCTGTTGCCCGACAAGAAAAAGAAATTCGAGACCAAAGTGCATCGCAAGACCCTGAGTCCGGTCTTCAATGAAACGTTCACATTCAAGGTAGGCTTTTATCAAATTAATGATTATAAAATGGTCTGCTAAATTTGTAAGTTTAATCTGTAGAGTTTACCCTATGCCGATGCCATGAACAAGACGCTTGTATTCGCCATCTTTGACTTCGATCGATTCTCCAAACACGATCAAATTGGTGAGGTGAAGGTGCCGCTCTGTACCATCGATTTGGCGCAAACGATTGAGGAATGGCGTGATCTGATCAGTGTTGAAGGTGAAGGCGGACAGGTATGTACAGATTGGACCATGACAATAGTCGAAAGAAAAAACAAGAAAAAAAATGCAGATTTATGTTTTTTATGGGGGATTGGGTTTATATCTCAATGGCGTTTCCATGCATCTAATCTATATGTATGTGTAATTTAAACGAATCAAATAAATGTGCCTCTAAGTGTTGATTTCTTTTGAACAACTTTTTGATTTGTTTACTTCAACTTGTGACCAATGCGTAAAAGAAAAACAATTACCAATAACAACAAACCAACAAACTACAACAGCCAAAGTACAAAGTTGCTTATGATTTCACTTTTTAAGTTCTACCACAAACAGTACAGCAGAAGAACTCTCAAAAAGCGTGTGAATTTGTTGACTTCCTAAACAAAAACAAAAACAAAAACCAAAAACCAACAAAAAGTAAAGCTATAATAAATCTGTGTGTTTTGTGTGTATGTAATTCGCATTTCCATAAAGACCAAAAGTAAAAAAAATTAAAAAAAAAAAACCATACCAAAAAACCCAAATAACAAGAACAGACCAACTTGATGTTTGCTTTTCGTTTTTTTGTTGTAATTCTCATTTGAATAATTGTGTGTCTTCAGTAAAGTATTTACTATACCCCCAGAAAACCCCCCCCACTCTATATGTCTTTCTATCTCAAGTACAACAGAAACAAATTACAAAGACAACAACAGTAACAACAATTATAACAATAACATTCTGTAAACTGCGTTAACAGACAGTAAAAAGTGCAAAGAAATTGCTGTTATTCAAACTTTTCCACACACCCAGTTCAAAATGAAAAAATATAAATAACGACATAATTGTATAAATATATTTTCTTTATATATCTTTATCATAATTATCCCCTCTGACCCAAGAAAAAGCCCAGACAATATTTGATCAACTTTTACGCTTTAAATGCAAAAAGTTTATAAAATATTCGAAAATTAATTTCTATTTTGCACATTAATACTTATTAGCTAAGACTTTTATAATTTTTCTCTCTCTCCCTTAACACAACATAAACTGAATTAAAAACTCTTCAATTTCTCTTTCTCCAATTCCCAACAAAAAAAACCAATTGTTTTCAATACATACATAATACAATATATTACCCAAAATATATTTAAAAAATACTCTTGTTTTCTTGAACTCTTGTAGAAGGTAAATACAATGAAAAAAATACTTAAAAGTTAACAGAAAATACTGAAACACTTTTGCATACTTACATATATTCTTTTGTTCCATATATACTCTATCTATTGTCTGTCGCTCTCTTATATACACTTCCCAACCGATTCTTTGCATCTGGTACTATCTACACACACCAACACAATACACCGATATATATACCTATAATATACCTATTTTTATATGCAAAACCATTCAATCTTCAACTTTCTGCTGTTATGTCTGCATCTTTTCTCGCATCATTAATATTGTAGTTGAATTTTTGTATTCCTTTTCAATGTCATAATTAATAATTAATAACAATGCAAATAATCACACTGCAATATTATTTTGTTGAGAGAATTTGTGGTATAAGGAAAATATTGAAAATTCTAACATGAGAGAACAAGTTTGAAATTCTTTTAAAAAATCAACAGTTGACCAAATTCAACTTGAGACACAAATTTTGCCCTCAACATCGCACACCGCTAAATACTATTAATATAATTACTATTAATAGTGTATAGTCTACCCGTTTCCTACTTTTTTGCACTTCAATTAAAAATATATAAATTGCTCCTGCTACAAACTATTTTGCATTACTTTTCTTCAGTAGAAATCAACTTTTGCACCCGAGAGATATAAAAACATAAGCTCAGAAATAAGTTTACACTTAAAAAATTTAATTTAAATTGGTCCTAAATTAAATGAATGCAAGCAAACACATACACAAACACACCTAACACTAACAAACTAAAAAAACACACTGAAAAGAACCCTGAAAATTTATTTAAATTTAAATCGAATGCGAATGCAAGATATTATAAGAAAATAAAGTGAAGCTTTTTTCGGTATGCCGAAAGTTTAATACATTTGCAGTTTATTTGTTGTAATAAAAATTTATAAATTAAATCGAATTAAGTTTCGATTCCGAATGTATTCATTTATTCATTCATTCATTTGAATGATTTGATTATTTCCGAAAAATGTTTAGCATAGATTTTGGGGCTGAAAGAAATAAACGTTGTAAAAAATATAGCACACCTTTTGGGGTTTCCGCATTTCCGTTTCATCTTATGTATGTTCAACTTCAACCCATAATGAGCTGCAATGATATAAATAAAAAGTGTATTATAATAATTAACTTAATAATCTATTATATTTAATAACTAGTCTAGTTAAAAGCAAAAAAGAAATCCCAACACACCTTAACACAAAATTGACAAGCCAACTGCATGTTTTTTATGCTTAAAAACCTATACTCTTCCGACTATATTTATATATTTATATATATATACTTTCCAAAGACATCACAAAGTACTTATTAGACACATAGACACACACACATAGAAATACTCACTCACACACACACCGAACTTTAACACGAAAAAAAAAACAAAAGAAAAATTCGTTGAAGCAAAACATTTTCTTTTCTCCAATTTGCCAAACCAAAAACTTTAACTTATTTGAAATTCTAATGAAACTGCAATTGAAAAATCTTTTAATATTCTATTCATTTTTCTCTTTAATTATTTTTTTAAACGTATCGCTAAAAATTACAAAAAAAATCAAAAATAAAATCTATTCAATCGTCTCAAACTCACCAAAAAACTATTGAAATTCAAAAAAAAAAAACCTAAAACTCTACTCGAAAAACAAATTTGATTCATAATCGAAATATACGACATCTGGAACCATATTGACAATCGATTTGCCTGGAAACATGTAAGTATCGAAAGAGTAAAAAATTCATAATTCTCGTTATTTGCTTTGGTTGTTGTCCTCATAAATGTGTTCAAGTTACTTTCGTTGTGTTTTGTATTTCGTTCGATTCAAATTGAAACTCAAATTCAAATTAAAAAACAATATTAAACCTAGGAACCCATTTTGTGTTTCTCCAAGTGTAATAAATGCTTCTTTTGCCAAATTTTTATGTTCATTCTGTCGCTGTCTCGACCGATATATTTACCTATATAAATATCTATATGAACTATATATATATATATGTATTTATAATTTGCAAATTGTTTGTGTGCTGTAATGTTTAAGCAGAGCTTCGATGACAGTCAATAAAAAAAAAAAACAAAAGAAAACAAAATAATCAACAAAACTTTTTTCAATTATTTATGCTTTTTTTGGAACATTAACAACATTTTCAGTTGAATATATATAATTTTGTTTTGGATTAGCATAAAACATTCACCCAACATTTCGACATAAAAAGCAAGTCTTGAGACATTTTGAAAGCCCAGACAAAAAGAAAACTTTCAATACAATAGACTCAAATTGCAAACAAAAAGTAACCAAATATCGAAAGTAGCGGTAAGTGACTACTCAAAAAAAAAAACAAATTCTCTCTCTCTATTGCTCTCGCTCTCTCTCTTTCTCTCTGTTCTCACTCTGTTAATCTATATATAACGCTCGCTCGCTCGTTTTCTATATAAGAAAATTAATTTACTTTCGTACTCTACACTGAACAAAAAAAATCCCCGGTTAGTTTGTACAAATTGCTGGCTTTGGACAAGTGTATTGAAGCAATTGGCATTAGATTAGATGCGCTAAACCAAAATCGAAAATCGAAAATTATCGTAAAAGCAAATTGATATCGATTGAAGTCGAATCGAAATCCGAAATCAGATTCCCAACAATTTTATACACCGAAAACAAATGCAAGTGGTTCCAGCCAACCAAGGGTTTAACATATACAAAACTATATAATAAACTCTACTGTATAAAAGTATAAACTCTTAGATATTTGCTAGAACATTTTTTTAACAATTGTAATATACCTATATATACGAAACTAATTACTCTTGTAATGCCTTTTTCATGTACATATAATACATCAAATATTTACTATATTATATTACTTGAACTCTCTTTCTCGCTCGTTTGCTCTCACAACTATCTCTCCTTCTCGCTCTCAACTCTTTAATTTAATTTAATTAGTTTTTTGTGGCCTTTGAGCCAGCTTAGTTAGCCAAAATTCAAGAACTTTGTCCAATTTGTACATATCAAAATCAAAAACAAACAAACAAAAAATCGGCAAAAAAAAAAAAAAAGAAATTCTCATAATCATATTTTTTTGGAAAATCAAAAGCGTTTTGCTTTTTGTGCGTTCGGTTTTGAGCTGGGTGTAAAAGATATCTATCTGCAGAATCTGAAATACAATTGTCAACTGTAAGTTTGTGGCGTCGTACTACCCAAAAACCCCATCCGAAAGCTAAATAAAAGACAACAAAACAAACAAATATAACACGCAAACAGAAATGTCAATAAGTTTGTTTTGTTTGTTCAGGTTTGGTTCTTAATCAATTCTTTTCGGTTACGCTACTCTCACACAATACTATATACCACCAATATTTACATACATATATATAATATTTATATATATATATACATATAATTACACTGAAACAGCAACAATCGAAGCTCTAAGACGTGCAGTAAATGTGTGTTTTCATGTCTACTTATTTCGTTTTTGTGTGTCAATACCATAATTACTATAACTCAAAGTTAACTGTAATCAATATAAAAACCGTATAATCTGTACTCTCTGACTCTCTCTATATATACCCCATGTGTAAACCCAATGTTTACCGTATAATATATGATTTCAGTTGACTTTTATTTATTGTGTATTATTAACTAACAAATATATGTTTATCTTGTATATTCTGGTTTCGTTATATTGTATTCTGAATATTTTATTGTTTGATTAGCAGTAAATTTTGACTGAACTTATAAAAAATTCAGTCCGTAAGCCTAGTTAAATTTAATTATTTTTTTAGGTGAAGAATAAAGTACTGCATGAAGACAAAAAATTGAGGGATTTTTATTTGAATCATGAAGGTCTAAAAATATAAAAAAAAAGCTTCCTCAACTTTGATTAATTTTCTATTCATTTCAAATCTATCGAAAAAGCATTTTCAACGTCAAAAAAAAGTTTGCTAGAGGTTTAAAAAATTAAATATATTTAAATATACTTATACAAAATCTGTTTATTCGTATTAAAATGAAATACAAGATTAGCAATTTTATTTAAAATATAACGAGCTTAATTTCACAACTTGATTCCTCTTAATATTAATAATAATTTAAAGCTCTAAACTTAAGATTATTATCTTTTACAAAACCAATTTTCAGCTGTAGGATATTTAATTGATTCTCAAACTTAAGCCAGCACAATACTTGTGTATAAACTTGATTAGTTCCTTAATGTAATACTCTAGAATTTCTGTGAAATGTGTTCAATGTTGTGAATGCCCTAAATAATTTATCAACTTGACTAATGACTTCCAATACTTTCTTGAATTTGCTTGACATTCACCCACAGGAAAAGCTTGGTGACATTTGCTTCTCGCTGCGTTATGTGCCGACTGCTGGAAAACTAACGGTTGTCATACTTGAGGCCAAGAACTTGAAGAAAATGGACGTCGGCGGATTGTCTGGTAATATGGCGTGCTCCCAAAGCGTTGGCCAAATCTCAGAGGAAAACTTTGATTTGCATAAAGTTTTTCTGTGGATTTGCCAACGCTTGCGATTGAACACAATTAATCCTATTGTACTCTAAACAATTTTGGTTGATTTTATTGCTATTATTTATAATTTTTTTAAAATAATTTTAAATTTTTTTTCTGTATAGAATTTTTGCAAATGCAAACGACAAGGCAACGTTTGCAGAAGAACAAAGAAAATATAACAAAAAAAAGGAATTTTTTATTCTGGCAATTAATTTTTGCAACTCTCTTTCAAACTATACAATTTTTTTCAACTAATAATTTAGCGCAAAACTATCAACTTGCATAATTTTTTTAATTCAATATCAAACTCTAAGTAACGCTAAAACTTATAAATCATTTAATACCAATTCATGGATATATTTGTGTCTGGCAACGTTTACCATCCCGAAATTCTGCACAATTTTCTTAACTTATGCCTGGCAAAAAACAAAAAACCAAAAAAAACTCAAAAGCAAAACCATCTAGCTAATATCTAAGGGCTATTGCTAAGATTAGATGAAATAAACAAAAATTCGCTTGCTTCTAGCTACACTTTTGCATGTAAATTCAAATAATAATAATTTTAATAACTCAATTCTCACACGCATCAAATACAATTTGCTCTCAGGCCTTGAGAGATCCAAGACGTTGCCAGTGAATATATCCCAAAATATAAAGTTCAAGTTCTTCTAGGCTTTTACAAACAAAAGAACATTTTCAAGTATGTTTTCGAACTGAATTCTGATATGATGAGATTTAATATTTAACAACTACTTATATATCTTTTATAATTTTATGTTGAAACTTTTAAACTCGAGAATTACAATTTATTTTTATTTGGAAAATCAAAACGTAATTATAGCTTCAAAATTATTTTGAAGCATTCATAGCATATTACAAAATAACTTTGAAATATACATAAATAAAATATTATTCGTTATTATCTATTTAAATTTTTAAACCTAATGAAATGGAATTTTTTATTTGAAATATAAAAATTAAATTAATGCTTCAAAATAATTTGAAAGTATTTCTACGTATATAAAATATTCGTATAGTTTTTATTTTAATTTTCAAGTAAAAAATATTTGAAATTTCTTTTTTTTGAAATAAAAAAAATTTAAATGAATTCCTCAAAATAATTTTGAAGTATTTTCCACTTGTTACACACTTTCAAGTTTCGTTTGTTCTGTAATCTTGTGTTAACTCAACTTTTAAATGAATATTCTATTATATATCTATAAATTGATGTTTACTTTTAATATATATGTGTGTGTGTCTAATTACAAACTACAAACAAAAAATCTGCTCATCGATTTCGCAAAAAAAAACAAAAACCAAAACAAAGTTTTTACTTTTCTTATTATAAAAGAGAAAATGTTTCTTCTTTTTTCTTTCTTTTCAATTTTTTCTATTTTATAGATCCATATGTGAAAATTGCAATCATGCAAAATGGCAAACGTTTGAAAAAGAAGAAGACAAGTATCAAAAAATGCACCCTCAACCCTTACTATAATGAGTCGTTCTCATTTGAAGTACCATTTGAACAAATACAAGTATGCGAGAATGTATTATACTATCCTATAAAACCACAACTACTACTACTACTACTACTAAACTACTACTATTACTACTACTACTACTACTACTACTACAAGAGTTACTACTATTAGTAACCCCTCAAGTACAAATACAACTACTACAGTTACTACTATTACTAAGCCCTCAAGTACTACTATTTTGACATCTACTACTACTTCTACTACCTTACTGTCAACTGCTCCCCCCTCGAACTATCTTGAAGTTAAAAGTTACGACCCCGCCTCCCACTTATACACACACACTCTCTAGCCTCTTTCGTGCAATTGTTGTTGTTCATATAACTCTATATATACTCTATATACTACTATTTGTTGAATACTCGTATTCATTTAACAATAACAACAGAACTGAACCGATTCCAAGTGTTTTAGCCCAACAAATCAAAGTCCCCCTAACATTAATTTAAATATGTGTGTTTCCCCATATACTATTTATACTCTAAACAAAAAAAAACTTAACCGAAACGTATTCAATGTTCAATGTTGTAATTTTAACTAAAACCCAAAACAAAAACAAAAAATACTATATTTTTTCTTGCTTTGATTTTGATTTTGAAGTTTTTGCTCAACGTCTGCCACGCCCACTTTGCCGGCTGTAAATACTGAATATAATGCTGAGCGCAGTACGTTGTTGCGAACAAAAATTCGTTTTGCTTTTACTTTGTGTAGTTTGAATTTGATATAACAAAATTTGTGACCAACTAAATTTATTTTTACTATTTGTTGTTTTTTTTTTTGTGCTTAGCGCAGCTACGATTTGGTTTTAAAAGTAATTTTAAAATATACGTATGTGTTTTAACAATGATTTTTGACACAGACAATGACAAGAATTTTTGAAAGAAATTTTCTACAAATTAGAGAAAAAGTCTGAAAGCAGCAAGCAAAACAAAAACATTTTAGTTTAGAGAGAAGAGAAAAAAGCAGATACTCGATATAAGCCCTATCTCTCATGCAATCTATCTGTCTCTAGCTCTAACTAGGTTTCAATTACACAACATTACTACTAAATACAAACCCTACTTTATATATACTCTATATATATACTCTTCCATAATACAAACTATCGCAAACTATACTCAACGGCGTCCAATAATGCACCACAAAATCGAACATTGGGTACATTATTTTGACACTGTCTTCTGATTTGAATATCGATCGAACCAACTACAAAAAAATACCACAACAATTTACATAAACCAAATAATATACAGTACCAGTTCAAGTACAATATAAACCTTATACACAGAGAAGTATAGCGTATCAAAAAAATATATATAAAAACAAAAAAAAAACTACATCAAAACATCGAAAAAGTTGAAGAAGCAAGAACTCTTAATACTTAATACTACGTGTGCTAGTCCAAGACCTGTACATGCCCAGAAAAATAACAAAAAAATACCATAAAAATAGTAGTATTCTGACCGACAAATGGGATTGAATATTATACATTTTCGTTTACACGTATTTAATGAACAATTTTCTTTTTGCTACAGCTTAAAAAATAAACAAAACAAAAAACTAATACGTATTATATATATAAAAAGTAATTTGTTCATTAGCCCCCCCAAGGTTAACAGCTGATCTATCTCTCGTCTATATGTGTATACTAAGCTCCACAGCAAGATCTCATACGCTTATACAAACATGATCTTATTTTCGATATCATCATAGTTTTTATTTTTTATTTAAAAGCTTAGACTAAATGCATGCTTTGCTTGTTTACATCACAGCTTTAAATTAGTGTTGGCAAAATAATCGATCAAATTATCGATTTGAATTTAACAGATTAATCGATTATTATCGATGGCGTCGATGTTTTGCCAGCATTGCTTTAACTATATATAAAATATCATACACTTTAGAGTTGTAATTTATCTGCTGGTTTTTGTAATGCTTTAGACCCAGTAAATAAATAATAATCCCCCCGTTAACCCTCAACTTGTTGGGTCCTTTCTACCCTTCTCGAACCAAACTGTTTCAGCTAATACTACTACTATTACTTTCGGCATTATTCGTGCCAAGCTTGCACTCTATATAGAGCACCCTCCAAACAATTGTATTATATAGCGTCCGTAGTATCTGTAAACAGTAATCAGTCTATCCCCAAAACCACAAAACAGAACACGTTTACCAAAGAGAAAAGTTCTTCAATTCCATATCAAAAAATGTCTATGCTACACGCATAGGAAAGTCCGAACGTTCTAGCTGAAATCATACCCATAGACTTAAACCCACTAATCCAATAATTTGCATTTAGAAAATCTGTCTTGTTGTTACCGTTGTGGATTACGATCGTATTGGTACCTCTGAGCCCATCGGACGCTGTATACTTGGCTGTATGGGAACCGGCACTGAGCTCCGTCATTGGTCCGATATGTTGGCCTCGCCCCGTCGACCCATCGCCCAATGGCATACACTCAAGGATCCCGAGGAAACCGACGAAATCCTTAAGAATATGAAGTAAACGCTACACGGCTGATAAAGGCAGGTGAGTTTTGAAGAGGAAGAATGCAAATAATTTCCTAGAACATATTAAAAAGGATTATCTGAAATATATATTATTAAACTAATAGATCGCTCCCTTAATCGGCCCTAAAATCTATATTTTTTGATCAAATCCTGCTTACTTATCAATTCTTACTATTCTAAAAAAAAACCTTCTTCACTAAAATTGCATTTTTGTTTTAAGGGGTAAAACTTAAAATTTTCCCAAAAATTTCAATTTTTTTTCCCCTTGATCTGTTACTCCAATTTTAATTTCAAACTCATAAAATAAAGAAAAAACCACGCCACTTAAAAATCGGTTGCGTTTTGATAAAGTTATGCTCATTCAAAGTTCAACAAAAATGGCCTTTTTGGTTTAGAGAGAGATAGCAATATGATAGCATGATAGCAATATTGACCCTATAATATTGAAATCTACATTTTTCGATGTTACAACGATGTTATAACGATATATTGAAGGTTTTTTTTTAAATCGATGTTTTGAAACATCCAAATTAAAAACCATCCACTATCGATTGTTTTGCAGCTCTATTTTTTAGCAGATTGAGCTTACTTTTTAGAGAAAGCATCTAATTTGTATCTATTTTAAATAACATTATTTTGATATTTTTTATAGCACACCTAAGAGCATCAAGTGGAGGTAGACAAAGAAAAACCAAAGAGAACTCAAGCGAACCGTCATTGTAATCGTATGCATCATCAGCTAATCTAAACTTCTTCGGAGAACCTCAACAGACCCACAACACCAACACCAACAACAACAACAACAACAATCAATATGAAACATACAAATATCGTAGTTATTGCAAATTGTTCATGCCATGCAGTTTAAACAACAATAAAATAACAACAAAAAACAAATTAACGCTAAAAATAAATTAACATAAGATCGGCAAAAATAAATAAAAACCTTAGTTGATTCATTAAAAAATATATACAAATTATTGAAAATAAAACAAGCGTGAAATATTTTCAATTGAATTCAACTAAATTAATTTCCATAAATTGCATAAATTTCTTTAGAAGACATTATTATTGTTGTCATGAGATTAAAGATAAATAAATATAGTTAAATGGGAATCTATGAGTATGTTAAAAAATATTTAATTGACAAAATCTATATACTCAATATAAACAAAATATAATAATTCCAAAAACCAAAACTCTTCAGTTGAATTCTTTTTAAAAATAAATTCAATATGTTTTGAGTTGAATTTTCATTTGACATGAAGAAAACTGTTGAAATTTTATTAGTAACTTAATTAGAAAAAATATAAAAGAAATAATGAAATGAAAAAACCAAATATAAAACTGTTATGTAAATTAATTTATTATTATTAATTACTGTGCATTATGTATTACTGTAACTGTGTAAGTAAATAAAACAAAGAAACGTCAACATATATTATGGGAGTACATAACGGCAAAAACATATGAGAGATGAAAGGAAAACTAAAATGAAAACATATATATATATATATTATGGATAAAACTATGTATAACCCTTGCATATAGACTAATGTTATGTAGAACGAAAACACAGAAGAATGAGAATGAAGAAGAAGAACCCTAAAGAAAGTACATTCAAAAAGCAAATAACAAAAGTTTAACTTTAAAGCGTGATTTCAATGGAATATATATATCATCAGTTTATACCCTAAACGAGAATACCATATATATATGTATACATATATATTACCTTCTAACGAACATTTCACATATTACATATAGAAGTCTATAACTATAATTTATTTATTTGATTTTGTTGAGTTTGCTCGATTTGTTGCTTCAGCTTTATGTCGAAAGTCTTAAGGTTTCTACTACTAATCTCAACTGTTTGGTATTTGTTAAACATACCCACATATATATATATATACTATATATATATTTATTTGGAAGCATATTAGTTTATAATAAATAATACATACTAACAAAACGATATGATTATGAGGCAAAGGCAAAGAAAATATGTTGAAAAATTGAAGAAAAAAGACGATGAAGAAAGAAAAAAAGAAATATTAAGAACAATAATAGTTATTACTATTTATATTATACATATATATTCGAGTATATATACGTGAAATCCAAACAATATATACCTTTATATATATATTTACATAATATGTATGTATATATATATAAATATATACTTCTATAATGTTGTGCAGCCGGTGCACAAAAACCTAACTACTAAATTTGGTATTTTCAAGCGACAGACTAAAAAATTAGCAAAGAAAAAAAGATGAAAAGTATCTAAATTCTTGAGAATGCTATTATTAAGTAATATTTATAAAAAGAAAAAACATTAAAACAAAACAAAAGCGTTTCCGATTCGATGAAGCTGGCCATATAATTATTTGATTATTTCCATATTGCAAGTAAATTTAAACTATTGAATTAGATGTTTTTGTCCTGTATAAAATATATAAAATGATTATAATATATACATATTAATTACATAATAATGCGTAGCTAGGGATCTACAAAATCCCATACACAGTTTGTAGTTATGTTCACAAAAAAAACCAAGAAAAAACCACTAAAAAATTACACAAATGCAAAAAATGCAAAAAAGAAAATATTTATGTAATATAATTCATCTAAATTGCAAAAAGAAATAAGTATCTACTATATATACGATTAAAGACAGGCAAACAAATTCCACAACAAATTACGAGTATTGTTCAATAAAACAAAATATAATAATAATAATAATAATAACAGTAAATCTATATATACAAACATATATATACGTACTTTGCTTTTCCAATTAATTATTGTAAATTAACAAACACACAAAACTTAACAGAACAAAAACCAAAACAAGAACCACAACAAAAATAAACTCTATATATACATGAAATACTTGCATATTAAACAAATTATATGGAATTATATGAAAATGATGTTGATTATTGATTTAAACCGATGATTGAATAAAAACAAATTATATATCTATATATGCGCATATGCATGCCTATATAAATATTTAAAAAACCAAAAAACAAAACAAAAAACCTCTACAGATTTATTTTTATTTTGGGTTTATAAATTATTTCAAAATTGAAATATTTTTATTTTAGGCTTATACAATATTTAGAAATAAAGAAATTTTTTCTTGGGTTTATAAATTATTTAAATTATTTAAAATATTTTTATTTTTGTCTTATAAATTATTAAATTTAAATATAATTAGGGTTTTAGGGTGTTTTTGTTCTAGGATAGAAACCATTTTCTTGTGAGTTTAAAAACTATTTAAAAATTTAAACCTGTTTATTATTATGATAAAATATTTATTATGAGAAAAATGTGTGTTTTTTTTTTAAATTTTGTTAATAATAGAAACATATTTATTTTGTTTTTAATTTTTATTTATTTTCACACCACATTTACGCTGTACCACATTTTATTGCAGGCAGTGTAATTGGCATAGCTACATGTACATACTTTCAATAATACACAAACACACACACACACACACGCACACACACACGTACACTCACACACACAGTGAAACACACACACATACAACCGAACTGACCAAAATCAAGCGTCGTGCGCGTCTTCAGTGTATGTTTTAGAGTTTATGCACGGAGGTGGCAACCCTGCGACCCACACACACACACACACATGTATATGATTACCGTTAGTCAGTGTATATGTGTAACTGTATTATTTGGAAACCGTTATCAATGCCAGCAGCAGTTGAAAAGCAGCGCAGCAGCAGAAGCCATCACAAAAGCACAAATCAGTAGTTGAAATAAAAGTAAAACTTATCGAATAAATAAAATAGTTAAAGCCCAAATAAATAATGAGGAAACTATACGAATACTAAGAAAAAAAACACTGTACTGTAGATGTCCATGGATTTTTGATTATTTTTTAGATATTTATGTATGTAATTTATATTCGATAAATCAGGCATAACTGCATTTAGCAACAACACCATACGAAACAATATATACATATACATATATATGACAGACCTATACATGCCTACATATATATACATATATATAGTATACTATATAGCGCACCTGAGGCACGTATCGGAGCAGATCGTATCGGATCGGATCGGATGGAATATGAAGAGTATTGCACCTATAAAGCGTGTATGTGTGTATTAGGTAATAATGACAAATACAATGCGACATAAATAAGTAATATATAACAAATAGGTAAACCAAAATATAGGGCAATGTTTGATGTTGAAATAAAGTAAATACCACTAAGTTATAGGCCACATAGCGTGCGCAATATATATGCAAGATACATACATACATATGCGATATACAGGCATACATAACATACATACATACATACCATAACAAACGCAAGAGGAAAGAAGAATACATCATTTTATACTATACCAGAAGCGATTACCACTAAATATACGAAGAGATATACTAGATAAAAATACATACTCACCACAGCACCGCATAGTATGAAAACTAAGCATACGATATATAAATAATACATTAATTGACATACAGACATTAACTAGTTATAGGCACGCTGCTAATAAGAGCAAAAAGCGTGCCAATCGCTCGTTTAAATCTAGAAATTCAACTCTTTGCGGCGCCAATCGAAACTCAACTCAACGCGATACAAATCGTGCCATTCACCGCGAGTTGCGAACGGCGCAACTCAACTCGACTCAATGCGATTCATATCGTGCTATTCACCACGACTTGCGTACTGCGCGAACACACCACTCACCCACTTACTCACCACACCAAAACCACACCACATTCAGCTCTTTTCGGAGTTTTGTTGTTTATGATAAACTGTTTATAGCTGTTTTTTGAATTTTAAATAAATTATATTTACTATATGAACAAAATGATAACGATAATGCTAACAAAAAATGAAAAATGAACAACAAACAAATCGTATATAATAGTATACATAAAAATCTATGTTTTAAAAACTCTTATCAAAGAAACCAAAAAAACAAACTGATTAACTGCAAAGAAAAAACGAATAAAACGATTGAATTCTATATTATTGAATAAACTGCATATACATATATATATATATCTATATGTGGTGCAACTGTATTGCAACAACAACCAGTATATATAATTTTATTTCATTGAGGAAAACAAAACAAAAGCGAAATGAATTTAATAACAACAACAAAAGAGAACTAACGATAACAGATGAACGACAACAACAACAACAACAACAGCGTCTGTAGATAAATTAACCAACACAAACACACACACCGACACACACAAAATGAAATGAACACGAAATGAGGAACGTTTATAAACAATAAACAAATGTTTGAAACTATTAAAACTATTTTTCATTTTGGTTTTATTTCAACGATCGATTGCATTTGAAATTGAATTGCAAGCAGCGATAACAAATCGATGGAAACTGCGATATGTTGCATTGCGTGTAAAGATAAGGTGACGTGTAATCGATAATCACAAATAGAGATGCCAAAAATTCAAAATTGCAGCAAAAATTTAATTTTATTTATACATAAGAATATTTAAAATTTAACTAAATTAAAAAACTTTTACATTACTGCCTGGATAATATTTTCAGTAACTTCTTCAAATTGTATTATTATAGAAAAAAACAACTAATTTGCCAGCACTGTTGAGGAGTTATCTGCACTTACAGAATTTTAAGGCATGATTTAAGTCTTTATGTAAAACGCTGTAATATTTTCAGTCTGTGCTATCAAAATATCTCCGTTTGAAAATTACTAAGCCGCTTAGTCATGCTCTAGTTGATAATTTTCTTTTCCTTTAAACTATTTGTTTATTTTAAATCTTATACGAGCGTTAGATTTTCGTATGTTATTAAAACGCGGACATCAGTTGGAAAAGCGCAGTCGACGCGATTAACTGCAGTTATAATGATTTAGTGATTAGAGTGAACAGTTCATCAAAGTCAACTAAGGAACAGAGCCTCTAATTGTAGTTCAGTAAACGGTTTTGGGGAATACAGTTCATATATAAAATTAACTTATAAAATTAACTTATAAAGTTCAAGTATATTTAATCTATAATTTACGATTTTAGTTCCCTCTGTGCATAAAAATTGAACCATGAACCAATGCTTTGAATCATGAACCAAATGCTTCAATTGAACCACGATGCACAACTCTAAAGCTCGAAGCTATCGCAATTAGTCGACAATCGATAGCTTGATATGCTCACAAAGCTGCGATATAATTCGATAAGTGCAGTGCGCGAAATTATTAATTATCAGTGATAAAATGGCAAAATAAACAATGCGAAAAGTAATTTATAAAATATACCAAATGTAATTCAATAAAATAAAGTTTAAACCTGTTATCGATTGATTGACAAGCTGCGATGTATTATCGATGGTGCAGTGCGCGAATTATCATTTATCAATTATAAATTTGGATAATACACAAATCTGACGTTTAATGGTAAGATTCACGTAAGAAAAAGCAAAGGCACAATCGAATTCCTGAAATTGAGAAAAAATGGACGAAGTATTAATTCAGGACATACAGACGGTGCGCATTTTACTGCTGGGCGATACGGGTAAAAACAAAACCAAACAACGCATTAAAATTCTGGTTCCGATTTAAATTCTTGATATCCGCAGGTGTGGGAAAGTCGAAATTAACGGATCTGATGGCAACCACGGAGGATACTCCGACTCCAAGTAGCCGAACGGTCGTCTCCAATGGATGGCAGGTGCAGGTGCGAATCCATGAATACCCCCGCCATCCAAGGCTGCCCTTGACCCCCGACTCCTCCTCCCTTTCATCCAATAACGGTACGGAGGATTTTAATCGGCATAAGCCCAATACCGCCATGTCGGTGCCATATTTTGTGGAGTTTTACGATATCAAACAATCGATTGTTCTGCCGCGAGATCAAAGAAATGAATTATATCGTAGCATCGATGGCATCGTTCTGGTTTACGATATGTCCGATATGCAGACGCACGATAAACTCCATGATTTACTTTATCAGCCCCTCAGTCAGATCAGCAGATATCGCCACAATCGGATCAGACCTATTTTAGGGCGACCTCACGTTCCCATCCTTGTAGTGGGCACCAAATTGGATCTTTTGACCAAAAGACAGCTGCGACGATCCCAGAGAATCGGGTATCAGGTGGGCGCTGAGGAAATCCTTATCAATTGCCTAGGCGACAATGAATTCGGCAAGGAAACCCGCAGCGAGGGAAAATTGAAGAATTTCCTTAACAAGGCCGTGGAATTCAGTCACGAATATCCCGCAAAATTCTGATATAAGATAGGATATATATAAGATATATATATTAGATATTCGATTCGTATATGTATATTTTGTTAGATATTTATTTACAAATTTTAATAAATTTTACTTTTATTCACATTTATATGATATACATCTCTATACTTTAGGTCTTTAGATAGGCGTGGCAAGCTTCCAAAATGTTGTATTTCCTTGATCAGGAGAACTAGCTAAGTTGATATAGCCAAATAGTTAGAACAACCAAATTTTATATATAGGTAAATATACAATCTGAATTAAGTAGTATGTACATTGGTCTGCATAAACCCGTAGATCTCAGCTGCTATAAGAGTTAGAGCAACCATATTTTATATATATAATCTATATTTTATAAAAAATATTACTATATAAATTTTATAAAAAATTAATGTTAATTGTGCCAATAGTTTATAATTAAAAAAAAATACTATGAAAACATGTAAATAATTCCCATATTTTAGAAATTTCACATTAAATTTGTATAAAAACAAATGTTTATACATAATTGCAATATTCTATAATTAAAAACTCTTAAAAATTGGAATCAAACGTTTTTTTAAATTTATTTTATAATGCTGCGCACAATATTTTAAACCCGATTATTCAGCATGATTTGTTACAAATGCTGTTATCGATATCGATATTAGCCTGGAGGCCACTGCATCTGGCGTCCCCCCAAGAAATGCAGATGCAAATGGTAAACGGATTGGGCTCCATGTTGGCCATTATTGATGACCACCCGATAGCCCTTCTCCAGGCCCAGATCGTTGGCCACCTTGCGGCCCACGAGCATCAGATGGCCCAAAAGCTCCGCGTCCCCCTCCTCCGCCAACGACAGCTGGGCGATGGGCTTACGGGGTATGACCAGAAAGTGGGTGGGGGCCTGAGGGGCGACATCATTGAAAGCCACGCACTGCAAATATCATATAAATAATTATCATAATTATCATTTATTTATTTTCTTTGCACTTTGCACCTTGTCGTCTTCGTAGATAAATTTACAGGGTATCTCCTTGCGCAGTATTTTGCCGAAAATGGTGTCTTCAGAGGCTGCGGCGCCCTGCGCCTTCTCCACTTCGTTGGCCATGCGTGCGCAGTTGGTAACGAAGCTGCGTTGACTGCTGAAATGCCTCAGAACTTGTTAAAATTATATTTATCAAATTTATTGTCAGACTTGCCGTAAAAAGCCCGATAAATTTCGACCGGCTGATAGCAACATGGCGCAGAGCTGCCAACTCGTTTACGATTATCGATGTTGCACAATCGATTATGATATTTAGTATTTTTGTTGTCGTTTGCAGTGCTGGCAATTGCAAAAAAAAAGCTGATTTGGCAACACTGATTTATATAGGCATATTTTGGCGCTTGCAGCGGCTGGTCACACTGCATCGGCATTGCTCATAAGTGAAAAACAAGCGAAGAAGGCAGTACAAAAAAATAAAAGTTTGTTTAATTCTCATTTGCATTTATTAACTAAATAAATACTTTTGATATCTGGTGATGTCACAGCTGCGCTCCAAAGTTATCAATCTCTACAAGCACGTGAGTAAACAGTTAGCGCTCTGCACCACGTGCAATGCCGGAGGGGGAGGGGTTGAAAGTTGCGTAAATTCCATTGCAGTTAGCGATGGCACCATCGACAAAATAATCGCAACAATTTCACAAGTAATACAACTATTGCAACAAATGTAAATAAAAAAAATATATGGAATTTATTTAACTTTGGCTTACATTCAATGTCAAAATATCAAAAAATTAATCACGATTAATAATTTCAAGCTTCAAAAATAATAATGATACAATAATTGATTAATTTAATAAATAATTAAATAAACATATTAACCGATTAATTTAAATTTGCCATCGCTAATTGCAGTTGCAGTTTCTGGGCCGTGATTATCCCGGCCAAAATGGCCCGCAGAAGTTCCGCAAGCAGATTCACGATGCGTTCATAAACAACAAGGATGAGAGCGATCCAAAAAAAATCGTCGCTCTCTTGGCCCAAGGCCGATATCTGGCCAAGGAGGTGGAGGCGCTGATATCGCTGAAAAAATATCGCACCGTGAAGCAGCGATACAGTCTAAACGATTAATCGATTAACGATAAAGCCACACACAATTTGAAAAGCAAAAAGCGGAAATGCAAAACGAAGGACTGAAAAGAGAGAGGGAGAGACAGACAGAGAGAAAGAGAGAGCAGCAAATGCTTTTGTCTTTAGTGTCTTTTTTTCGATAAAAACTCAACATGCACACACACACACACACTCATGTATACAAAGAAATATTGTTAACTTCGAATGTCTTGTCAATGTTTAACTTTAAGTTATTGTTGAATAAAAGAAGCAAAAGTCATTGAATAACCAAACACACATGCACTGCATACAAATATATACAAACATTTATGACCTTGAATTGTTATTGTTATTGCTATTGTTGTTGTTGTGGGGGCCGGACCATAGCCGTTATTATTGTTATTGCTATGTTGAATATCAAAACCAGGGAGCGATCGCATATATTATCAATTTTAGATAATAAATATATAACAAATTAATACCAGATAAGGAGATATATTTAAAAAATTACCTAGAATATACATATAATTTTTTTTTATTAATTTTATTTTATTTACTATATTGATTATTGGATCCCTGGTTTCGAGAATGAATATACTATGCATATCAATTAATATAAATTTTTGAAAAAATTGATTGAAAACAAATTGAAACGTAAAACAAAATCTTTTATGGAAACACTTGTTTCTTATCATTTTGATAAAAATTAATTTTTTTTGAAATGTTAAACATCAAAACCAGGCATTTTAAATTTGATATCAATTAAATGTATGTAATTAATATAATTATATTACAAAAAATAATATCAATTTAAAATATCTTTAAATATCTTTTAGAATATCAATACCAGGTATAACAAACAATATCAATTAATGATAAAAAAAAATTAATAAAAATCACGCAAATAAAATTAAATTTAGGAACTGTGAGCAAATTGCCTATATTGCAATCAATTGAAAAATAAAATTAATTACATGATTTTTTTGATAAAACTTATAACAGCTTGTGTTGAACTGATCAAAGCAATTTAGTAATAATAGAACTATTTTTTTTTTTTTTTTTGTAAATTTAGCTAGTTTTATTTGCCAAATTCTGGCCACGGTTTGCTGGCCGGCAAATCGTTTCATATTCGCTTCAACTGAACTTTGGTATTGACAAGCAGAAAAATTGCGTATTTAAATTAATTTGAAATGTTGCTGTTGTTATTGTTGCTCGTCGGTTGTATGTTTCTGTCTGTCTGTCTGTGTGTCCGACGGCTGTCTTGGTATTGGTGATAAACAACGCTGGCGCCAAAAGCGAATGAAGCTTTTTCTCAGATACTCTTCTCATGCAGATACAATATCTTTGACAATTGGTTTGCTACATAAGTAATTCGTTTACTATAAATAAAATATATTAATTCGATCAGCTGTATGCATTGAATATTGGCAGTAAAATACACTGCTTATACTTCCCTTTTTCTCCAAGTGTATACATTAGTCGTTATGCTTTAAAATCTCGTGACTTTGGCTGTTGCAATTTGTAAAAGCTTTGAGGAAACCGAAAGGGCAGCACATGTGTGATTTTTGTGTTGTAATCTTGAGTTTCTGTCATGCCACGGCACTGCAGCTATAAATACCTGATCCGACGTCATATGCGTAGTATATATACCCCTTGCTGATAACCAGGCGGGGTTCATTGATGCCGTGTCAAAACATACTTGTAACAAGTGGAAAAACACCAGCTAAAGGTTGTTACATTTAATAAATAAATGATATAAACATAAAATAACTTTAAAAACAATAAACCTACTTTCAAAAGTGAGGTATTCTTATTTAGTTGCATCTGGTAACATTGGTTAAAAGAAATTTTAAGACAATATCAATCAAGTAGACCTTTTTAAGGGTCACAAAAAAATATACCATTTTTTATCATACAATACAAATTTTGGTACAAAATTGCGATCTTTTGAGGTAATTACAAAGGTATTGAACTAATGTTTACAAAACTCTTTTATTTATGTCAATAGATTCACAGTTGGCAAAGTTATTCTATATTGTCAAAAATATATTGAATTTTTTGAATATTCCATTATCTTTACCAGCATTTCAGAACAATGAAAATGTTTATTAAATAGCTATAATTTTGAATAAATCATGATTATATAGGTGTTGAACTAATGCTTTCAAATCTTTAAAATTAAAGTGAATCGGTTTACAATTGACAAAGTTATTTAATACATTCAATTTGCTTGATTGATATTATCTTTAAAATTAGTCTTAACAAATTTTTCTGGATTGAACCACTTAAAAATAACTCTTTTTTTTTAATCGGTTAACTGGTATTAGTTATTCAATGTTTATATAAAAGATGGCGCACCCTGTATAAATATATATAATAGCTTAAATAAAACTTGCAAATTTGGCGGTAGAAAAGGTTTATAAATATTTCAAATAAAGTACAACAATAAATGCCATAAACTTGGCCGTAAAGCCTCTACAATAACTATGCTAAATTACAGCTGTAAACAAAATATATAACTTGATTTTTGTATTATATATTATATATATTATATCAAGTGCTAACTTTAGCACATCTTATACACTATTTTGTAAATTAACATCAGCTTGAATAACATATTTTTGGAAGAATTATAGCATTCATGAAAAATTGTACTAATCAATGACAACAAAGTATTATAATAATATTCCAGATATATATGTATATATATTCGATACATATAGAGAGCAAAATTAACAGTGGCTTAGATTAAAATTAATTTGATAATTAAGCTAATATTCGCAGTTGAAATTAAACTAAAATCACAAAGTTTTCCCTTGGAAAGCGTTCTGGTGACAGTGCAACAATTGGCACTTGGAATTGATTGATTGATTGATTGATCATTCTTCTATATCCCCCGGAGATTAGCCAAACTCAAAGCCCAGCACATCATCCATGCCGTAATCGAACATGCGAAAATCCTCCTCATAGATCTCATAGAGCCGTCTAATCGCCCCTATGGGCAAGGGATCGAAATAACTCCTCAGATTGGCACGCGTGCTGGAGGGTTTATGTCCAGTGGGAAATGTCAGATTCTTGGCACCCGCTAGATATAACGCCAGAGCAGAATCATCCAGTAGGGTGTCATATTTTCCTGCAAAAGTAAACATGTTTAAAAATAATATTCTTTTTTTAGAATTAAGATTAAAATAGCTTCGAATTTGCCAAATCTCGAAATAAAAACAATAATGTTAGATATATCGAAATATCCGATATTTAAAAATTAATCGTTTTAGGGTTTATTTTTTTATTTATTTATTTATATCGATATATGTGATCGATATATGTGATAGATCGATATATTCGAAACTTTCAATCTATATATAAAATAAATATATATCGGTTTGTAATCTTCTCGATTTAAATCTTCATCTTCCACTTACCCACGACATTGTAGCGCATAACGCAGGGATTACAGAGCTTGGTGATAACTTCCCAGTGCTCATTATAGTCCGTCTGATTGACCCGACTTAGCTCCGGTGTTAGCAGATATTGTATAAATTCCCCAAACTGCACATCGTTGCCCTGATCCAGGGACTCGTTGCTGGCCCCAGGACGTAGTTCCCTGACAATCTGTCGTCCCACTCGGGACTGGAAGTAACGCGCACTGGGAGAACCTCCTTCCAGCTTATTCCGATACGCAGAGAGCAGACGCTCGAAGGGATGCCTGACGAGTATGAAGCGTGTGTAATCCTCGCTCAGCACCTCGGCCCTCTCCTCATCGCTCAGATCGTAGAATTTGGTAAACATCCCTACGGCATGCGCCAGGGATCCGGGAATCTGCAACGGATCCGTGCCGTTCTGCCATTTGCCCGTCAACAGCATTAGAACCCGCTTCCAGTTCGTGCAGGCCACCTGGGGGAAGAGGAGACGGAGAATTGGAGATTAATACTATGGATATGTCGATTTTTAATATATCAATATGGTTTTCTAATTATCGATAATGGGAACAGAAAAGGAGAAGAAGTGTATTGCATAGTATATCAAGAGCTAGGAAAATATCGTTGGAATATCGATAAAATGGATGATTTTAAAATTATCGATAGTGGCTGAATTTTTAATTTTGTCTCTTTGGACGCTATTAATATACTTTAAAATAAATAACAATAAATTATATCTTATAAGATAGAATGGCGTTGAAGGGAAATTAATCTTTAATATGCTAAATATTTCAATATTTAAGGACGAATCGATTATTATCGATGATCAATATGGCTTGCCAATTCCAAATGATTTACTCGGAATCGAAAATCAGAACCGACCTGACACACATATACATATCTTTGTTTAGTTCTATTGCAAATCTCTAAACTAAATAAACAATAATCCAGGCCGCAAAATGTACAGATTTCGTTGAAATATGTTTACCCGTAAGATTTAATGTTGGAAATGATTCAGAATGTTTCTGATTAGTGCCCAAACTTATTTCCATAGAATTCACATAGTTTCTGATAAGCTACAATTGATATTTTTTTTTTACCAAATTAAATGAACTCGTAAGTGTGATTGTTATGAGTGTGTCAAGGAACTGAAGACGTGACGTAGGTATATGAGAAGTGAGAGTGCTGCAGTCGAGTGTGCTTGCATTTTTATCAATTTAAACTAATTGTTTTTAATACAAGATTTAAGATTTAATATAGCACAAATATTTACACATTCTAGATGTATTTCTACAAATTTAAATTAACTTATTTCAAGGAAGATTTTATTTTAATTTTTAAAAAATTATTCTGTAGCAAAAATAAATATAATAAGTTAAATTTATTTACGAATTTAAAATGTCAGTTTCAAGATTTTATTTTAAGAAAAACTAATTATTAATACTATATTTAATATGTTTTCAATTAAATTTAAAAAAAAATACTAAAATAAAATAATCGCATGACCATTTTTTTAGCTTTTAACGAATACTAATCAATATAATATTATCTTACATTTCAGTATCTTTTTCAAGCAATCAGTTGACTATTTACAACTATTCAATTGAGCCGTAAATAAATAAAATTTGTCATAAGCAGAAAATACGACTAAAAAAATGATATATTGGATATGATATATTAGCTGAAAAATTTCCACTCAATATTATACGAAAAAAGGAACTTAGAGTGGATTTTATAGTTATTGCCGATATTTTTATAAATATTTAAATCAAGATTTGAATATTCTTCCACATAGCAATTAAATAAATTATAATTTTAATCACGCTCTATACCAACTAAAAGCAACTGCAGCTTTCTGGTTTAGGTCATTTATAGGCCACTTAAATGAACTTGTTTAAGATCTTGCAGTCATAAAAGCTATAAAAACTAAATTGCAATTTTCGCAATGATTTATGGCAGAGAAAAATCTTTGCTTAATTGCGCGGAATGTGAATTTTCAGTGTCCACTTAGTTGAGACTAAACTTAGAAATCAACTAAAACATTGCTCCGGCCCCACAATGTCGAGTGTAATTAAACACAACGCGAACATTTCAAATAACAAAAACAAATAGTTTTGTATACAGGAAAACTACAACAACTTAGCAGCCAAGTGGTATTGCACAGTGGAGCAAACATTCGTTAAAAAATACATATTCAGGAAATATTGTAATTGTTTAATAAATATATGAGACGGCTGAAAATCTGTTTACATATTTTCAAATTAATTTTTCTGTTTTCCTATTAGTTTATTTCAATTTTATCTTTATCTTTTAAATTTATCTGAATTTAACAATTATTTGATTTTAGTTGTTTAATTTCAATTCTTTTGTTTTAATTTTATTATCTACTTCAATTTCTTCATTTTCATTATTTATATTGTTTTACCAGAATTATTTGAGTTTTTTATTAAATTTATTTTAATGCTAATTTTTTTTTTACAATTATTTGATTAATTATAGTAATTTTTTTTTTTTTAATTTTATGTAGGTTGTTTATTTATTTTAATCATTTATGTGTTGCTCGCACCACTGTGCGAGTTTTAATTGACAGCCAAAGGTTCAGGTTCAGCGTTTCTTGTATGCAACATACGAAAATGAAATAATTTACAATACGTAAGCGACCATAAACTTTTCTCTATAAAAACCACACCTCTTTGAGAGGGGGAGCGGAGCCTGGTGTACAGTGGGGCAAGACACTTTAACGACTTCAAGCGAAGCAGGTCAAGAAATAATAAAAAGCCAGACGAGAGAGATATATATATAAATAAGAGTGCTTGTAATATAACATAAAACTTGAGTTGAAATAAAGTTGAAGAGAATTTACTCCCTGCCTCCCCTTGCCTTCGACTCAACTACGCCTCTGTCTTTTGACTATAGGTAATTACTGATAAGTGAAACGCGTGAGAACTACAATGAGACCTGATATGCCTACGTAGAATACCCTTATCGATATCATCGGAAGATTCTGTAGTATTTATGGCATTACCAGTATCAATATTAAAAGTAGGCAATGTGTTAATTAGCTGATTACAAGCTCTGGCTAAGACACATAAAAAACAGTTAAGAAACTACGTTGGTTTGTTAAAGCCTAGTTAAGGTTCTTAGATTTGTAGAGTTTTAAAACAAGTTTGGAAATTGGAGCTAAAAAAAACTATTGAATTTAGCTTAGAAAAAGTATTATACTAAATTTATACAAAATTCTTATTGTCTATTATAAGTCTCAAGTTTAGATTTTCCTGCCTGCTTTATAATAAATAAAATAAAAGGCAAATTAAAATTTCCATAAGTTAGTAAATATTATATATTTTAAATTAATATTAATTATAATTTTTACTTCGAGCGTTTATCAATAAAATAAATCAAAGAAAATAAAACTAAACTCCAAATGTTATATATTGAATTTCGTAAAGAATAGTTTGTCACATTGTAATTATATTACTGGCGTCAGTACAGAGCAGGTGTCATAGCACTGATATTGATATTGATATAATGTTACTCATAGACCCCAATGAAATCGGAAACGGGTTGAAAAGAATTCAAGTCTTTCGGTTAACTCATTATGTTGCGCCATGGCTCAAAGTTCAAATCGAACGGAAAAAAGCAGGTAAAACATGAAACATCGGGCTATATTTATGACAATTGGTGAATGGAAGGCACGTTTTTCAACCGTTGACTTTAATCTAATCTGGGAAATAGTTCTGCTAATGAACACAAGTGGTAATCAGCAATCGGCTTTGATAGTTGCCGTAAGTACGAGTATTGGAGGATATGAATATCTATGGCATAAACAAAAAATTTATAAAAATAATTTTTGTTAATTTAATTAGCTTGGGGAAATTCGATTTGATAGAGAATCTTTTGATAATCCTGCGCGGTTTTGACGTCATAAGGTCAGCCAAAAGATAAGCTAAATAATTTCCAAAACTTGTGCCGTTCTGTCTGAAAGTGATCTTATCAATCAGTGCGAGAGTGACATACAACTGAAATCTTGCCGCTGAGATCTATAAACAACAACACAAATAATTGTTTATAATTATAAAATGCTAACATTTTGCATATAGACAAACTCGGAGAAACGACTTGGGAAATTCTCTACAATTCACTTAAAGCTCAAGTACAGTTTAGAAGGGGGGAATTTTTGTATAGCTGATTAGACGCATGAGTCTCCATTAAACAGATAGATAGGGAATGCAATTTGCCAAGAATTGAATTAGATTAGTAGAACTATCTATAACTGATTGGAAATTCAGCAAAACAAAAACCCTTCGATTTTAATTATCACATTATTATATTGAGCTCAGTTAAAGTTTCAGCAATGCCTTGCTTTTTCCACATCTTGAGCAATATTCCAGCTTAAATAACTTCCACATTTAGTAAGATATTTTTATAAAACTTGTAGCTTAGCTTCAAATAACTAAAAGCCATGCAAATTCCGAATACCAAACTTCTAATTTTAAAACTGCGTATTTTACGAATTTTGGTGATTTCTGGACGAACTGGCAGTGACATTCAAAATTTAAAATAAACTTCTGCTGTGTAAGTTATGCACTTACTTACATAACAAATTTGATGACGATAGCTATGATAGTGGCTGAGATCCACAAGTTTAAAAGTGCTGATGAGGCGGTTAGAGATAGTTCTATTGAAGCTAATTCTGTTTAAATATATTTATTACTAGGATATGCTTTATGGGCTCTTTTCCTTTGAATATTCAAATGGAATTAATTTACAAAAATATTTTAGAAGTGCATACGCCCGTTAAAGCACATTTCCAGGGTATGTAAAGCGCAGTAGCTGCAATTATGACTGCATATATACATTTATACTATACATATTGTAATTATAGAGAGGTCTGAGGAGAAGGCTATGCAGTTGTCGAACTGATTGTCATAGAAGGGGCACAAACATTGCTGAAGTTTCGCTGATAAAGCGGAAAGTGGTTCAGGCTTAAGATTAGCAATCTCTATTGAAACTAGACTAGTGTCGGGTGAAAGCTAATGGAAAAATGTAATAATAATCGAGCAAAAGAGAAGAAATTGGATTGCAACGCAAGCGTGCCACAACATGCGGCAAGAACGGGCAATAGAGGCCTGAGGTTGTCGGATGTTAGGCAGCAAAAGAAAGAGAAAACCGACTGAAAAAACTCGTTTTCAGAGACCCCGAGAGGCATTTGACAAAAGGGCAGAGCGGAAGCGAGCAGAGAACAGAGAACACACATGGCAACATGACGACATGAATAAAAGCCAAATAAAAACAACAACAAAAAACTCTACACAAATTTGGAAATTTTATAAGAACTTTGAGCTGACAAAGCATTTAAATTTATGCTGTTTTTTTTATACCCTGTAGCCATAAAATGGATAACAGCAGGGTTAATAACTTTGTAATAGGCAGCAGAAGGTGTGGCAGATTGCAGAAATATATTTGTATAATATTTATCTGCGTCAATCTCCGCAACTATAAGAGCTAGTTCAATCAAATTTGGAATGTACATAGATGTAAAACATAGGCAAATTACGTTTATTTCAAATATTGTCTGCCACGCCCGCTTCGCCCACAAATTATTAAAAACCCTAACTTGCACAATTTTTAAAGCAGAAGTTTCTCATTTGGAATAAATGCTCTCTATTACCACACTTATCTATTTTAAAAAGCGCAATGAAATCGGTTATTAAACACAGAAGTTATTAAAGAGACAAAATTGCACAATTTTGGCAAAAGGTAAGATGAAGCGTTGCTGATGCGCTGCGTATAGTTTTTAAAAAAAATTTCAATATAGGGTACAGGGTAACTGAATTAAGGGTCAATAACTTATTTATTTTATTTTGATCTGTAGTTTCAGGCATACCTTGGGCACATAGCAGTAGAGCAGCTTGTGCTCCTTGTCCACGATCATGTGATCCATCTGGAGCTCGGTGAGATCCTCCAGGGCGGAGGAGTTGGCATGGAGAAGATCGCACTGCCGCTGCATCAGCTCCTGCCGCTGGATGTTGATGGTCTGCGTGAGCTCGAGGCTCTGTTTGGTGATCTTGACGTTGTTGTTGTTGCCATCCTCAAAAGCAGCGGCGTCGAGCAGCGCCACAGAAGAGCAGAGCAGCAACAGGGGCAGAAGCGCTTGGCACATGATCTTCTAGAGAGCTTTCGCTTGTTGATTGAGTTTTATTTTTTGTGGATTTCTTTTAGGTTTGCCGTTGGCGACCGAAATACTTGACGCGATGCACAAACTTGAGTTTGGCCCCGTTCTCGATGCCCAGTGCCGATAAAGTTGCGCGTCCGTTGTCAGCGTTGTCATCGATCGCCCGATTGGTATCCACGTTGAAGAGCGCAAAGCAGCGCCATAGAAAGCGCCAAGAGACGAACGCGCGATGTACGTGCCCGTTGCGCAGCGACGAGTTGACTAACTCGCAACCGCGCTCAACTTCACCTCCAACCTGTTGCCGATCTTCTTCGCCCACTTCGGCTAACGCACGACGCTGCTCGTGCCGTCTTCGTTTGTGCTGAGCGAGCGCAATCGAGGCAATGGCTTTTTTCAATTGGGCAATGCTGGGGGAGCGTTGGGGCAGCTGCAATGCAAAGGGAAAGAGAGAGAAAGGGGGAGTCAAAGCAAAGAGCGCAGCCATTAAGCAGGACGAATCAAAATAAAGAGAGATAGTGCCAAGAGCTTTATTGGCCTGCTAACTGAAATGTGCTCAGATAAACTCTCTTTGGCTTTTAAGAGCTGTTGCCATCAGTGTTGCCAGAATTAGCTAGATTTGCAAAACAAATATCTTAAACAAAAAAATTAAAGAAATGCATAGATAAATAAATAAACAAAAATAAATGCACATATTAAACAAAGTTATAAAATGTGCATTTAATTGCCGGATAGCCAATTTAACGTATTTGAGAATTCTTTACAAAAAATATGACCTAACGGGTGTAACTTATTTTTTTTTTTTTTATTGTATTTTTTTAATTTAAAATATTTTTAGCTGTTTTACATTGCAAATCTGGCAACACTATTAAATTTGCTTTGACCCAACTCTTTTTTACTTTTTACGAGCTGCCACTCTCAAGAACTGTTCCAATTTACATATGCCGCCACGCTGACGTCATCGCTTAATGGAATTGTAAATTGTTTATATTGGCAAACCAAAGATTTCACCATTGCATATTGAACAAATTGATTGGTTTTTAAACCTATATATATATATATGCATATTATAATTAATTGAAAAGCGGCCAAAGTTACAAAGCAGCGATGCCAATTTAGCGCGTTTTATTTTAAGCCTATTGTAAGCAAGTATATAGTATTTTGTATTGCAAAACTAGCTATTTCTGGCAAACAAGTCAATTGAGCTTTACTTACCACAATTTCCAGCGTACTGAGACCATCACGTTGCACGTAGACCTTTGTTGCATGCCCCTCGGCCAAAGCTATCTGCAATTATGAAATACATATAGAGTCTAACGGTAACTAACGGTAATATTTATCAGACAACATAACAGTAGACTTGCCATTCAGCTCAATTAGCAAGTTCTGCCCGGAGTAGGTCAACAGATCTACAAATAATCAAGTTCTATGCGCCGATGACGAAAGTGAGAATTTGCGCTAATTGAACTGCAAGAGATCTACACTAGGGATTTGAATTGACAAGACTCCATCGATATGGAATATCGACGAAATATTGATTGGTTTTATTTGACATATCACAAATAAATTGCCAAATACTATATTGAAAAGAAAGTATTAAAAATATACACTACTGTAAAAAATAATTAAATAATAATGATTAAATTAATGTTGGCTTAAATTTTACAACATTTATAAAAGAATAAGGAACCATTTGTCATTATTTTGATCGATTTATATTTGATATCATTTAAGATCTTCTTTTCTGTATTTTTTGAAAAAAATTTTTAAATATTTGTTGTGCCCTTCTAATCAAAAACAGCTTTTTATTCTCTAGAAAAATTGGCAACACTGAAGAAGCTAAGCCAAGCTTTGCATGCTTGAAGAAAGTTTTCTCTTACAAAGAGAGCTGCTCCACTCTCTCTCCCTTTCTCTTACCTTTCCCCACAGTTCGGCTGGCGCGCAGTCGTAGGGCACATCGGACAGCTCCTCGCACTCTCTTAATATGCGCTCCAGCTCTTCGTTTGTTGCCGCCAACATCGCCTGATGCTCGGCGTGCTCAAAGCCAAATTCTCTCTCAGCTGACTTTGGCTTTTTGCGTTTATGTTGACGCTTTTGTTGTTGTTGCATGCCGGACATGTTGCGCGCCTCTCTTATCGCCTTTTTGCGCAAATTGATGGGCAAACGTTTAAGCTGCTTTTTTGTTGGCAACATTTTGGCTTTGTGCGCTAATTATTAATAATAACGAAACTACAGCAAATTGCAATCTGCAATTTGTTTTGACATTCACAGTTCACACACAATAGAGTTGTGTCGAATAGTTCGTAATTGAATCAAATGAACGACTTGCTAAAGTGAACAAATGAACTAGTGGGTACATCGATAAACAAAAATATCGATATTTCTTTAAACATCGAACAAATAAATTTAAAATATTTTGATAATTAAAAAAAAATCACTTTTTTGCTCAACCAATAAATTTGATAATACTAAATCTAATAAATAGAACGATGGAACTAAATGCTCAATTGAACCACAAATGGCAGCTGTTGCTCAGTGTGCCCATATTGCATTGCGTGTGCTTCGCTTCGAACAAGTTCGAGCTCGATGCCGGCATGTAGAGCGCAATGGCATGCTGGCGGACGGTTGCGTGAGCGTGACAGCGCAACAACATCGAACTCGAACTTGTCCAGACATATATTGCAGGTTGATAAGAAATCGTGCGATTTAAACGGCATTTATTGGCCAAACTGTTGATTACATATCTGCAAAAGTTGGTGAATCAGAGACAATGGACAAGCGGCAACTGTTGGAGCCGGATGAGGAGAACCTGCAGGAGCGGGAGGTGCAGCAGAGGAGGAACCTCCAGGCGGTGCAATTTGGACTCCTAACGGGTTTTGTGCTCTTCTTCCTTAGCGGCATCGCCTACCACCCGCGACCCTTGGCCCTGAGATCTAAGCCATTTCACTCGGATGGCAACAAATATGACTGCAACCTGACCTTGGTGGAGTCAATACCGCTGGGCCTCAACTATACACCGGGAAGTCCCGAATTTATGAGCACAATTACCGCCTGGCAGATGCTTTTGGATCTGAGTAAATCCAGTCTGGATATAGGCTCTTTTTACTGGACCATGCGGGGTGAGCACTTTGCATTTAAATCGATATTTCGATTAATCGATTTGTAATATAGTTTTTGAACCCTATAAATATCGATATATCTCGATCGATATTTGCTAAAAATTCATTTAACAGTTACACAAATCGATCAATTAGTTTAAAATTTAAAAAATATCGCTATATCTAAGTTGAATATAGATTTTTGCTCAAAATTCGAAACATCGATACTTCGATAAATTTTTATTTAATTCCTAGGAGAGGATACGGGCATGAACCACAGCAGCGCGGAGCCGGGAGAAAAGATCTTTCAGCGTCTACTGAGGAATGGAATGGACACACAAGGGCGAATTAAAATCCGCATCGCACAGAGCGCACCCTCGAGCGTATCCCCCGATCTGGATACCCAGATGTTAGCCAGCTATGGAGCTGCGGAGGTGGTAACCTTGGACTTTCCCAAATATTTCGGTGGTGGAATTTTGCATACGAAACTCTGGATTGTGGATAATACGCATTTCTATCTGGGCAGCGCCAACATGGATTGGAGGGCTCTGACCCAAGTCAAGGAGCTGGGTGTTTTGGGTCAAAATTGTCCTCAACTTACCTCCGATTTGGCCAAGATCTTTAAGGCCTATTGGTATCTGGGCAGTGATCCGAATGCCCGCGTGCCCTCCTCCTGGCCCTATGGCTACAGCACCGACTACAATCTGCAGCAACCGATGATCTTGAATGTCAAAAACGATAATAATAATAATTATACCCTACAAGCCTTCGCCTCCAGCTCCCCGCCGCCCCTCTCCGCCAACGGACGCACCCACGATCTGGATGCCATACTGAATACCATCAATACGGCCTTGAAATTCGTTCACATCTCCGTCATGGATTACTTCCCCCTGATTGTCTTCGGTCCCAAGCTGCAGTATTGGCCTGAAATCGATAATGCCCTACGATCAGCCGCCGTAGAGCGGGGAGTTTCGGTTAAACTCCTCATCTCCTGGTGGCAACACTCCGATCCCTCCATGGACAACTATCTGCGCTCACTGCAGGATCTCAGCATGCAAAGTCGGAACATTGACATCCAAGTGGTAGGTATTTTCCTAAATATTCTATTCTCCCTACTTCAAAAACAGACAACCGATTTTCGAAAATAAAGTATTCCTTTTCAGTTGGATTCAGTAAAATTCGTTACTCAATCAAAAACTATAAAATATGAATCTATTAATATTACCAATCAACGCCCAGAATATTACCAATTTTAAAAATACTGAATAAGTTTTTTAATCGTCAACCGATTCACTTTATTCGACATGTTTTGGAAACGTGAAACGAGTACCTTTATAATTTCTATGCTTTCTGCATCAACAGATCACGATATCCTATCAAAGTTTCACTATATCAGTTGGATTCAGTAAAATTCGTGTAGATCAACTTTAAGCACAATCTCAATCAAAAACTAAATAAGATCCATTTGCGTTTTTAGGAAAAGCGCTAAGAATATAGCTCTATAGCTCAATTTTGAACCGATTTACTTGATTCGACAGCTTTATACTGTTTAAAGTTCTGTAAAATCAGAAATATCAAAAAACGATACCAATGGCATTAAAAATATTGAATAACTTTGCCAATAGAGAACCGATTAATCTGAATCGTAATAAAAGTTCTTTAGACTCGGTTATGTTTATTATCAAGCGAATTCTTATCTTCAAATTCAATTGTTTACTCCATTTAACAGACTTTATAGCTTTATATATATTATATTTATATATTCATTTGCAATTGCAGCGACGTTTCGTTGTGCCAGCGGATAAAGATCAGAAGCGCATACCCTTTGGACGTGTGAATCATAACAAGTATATGGTTACGGATCGAGTGGCGTATATCGGCACCTCCAATTGGTCAGGGGATTACTTTACGGATACCGCTGGTATTGGATTGGTCTTAAAGGACGTCCAGCCTGCCATGACGCAAGGTGTACGTCACGATTTACAGCAGATCTTTGATCGAGATTGGACTAGCGCCTTTGCTAAGCAATTGAACTGAATTTATAGCTTGTAACTTACTGTTTGTTAACTTTTTTTAACAGTATTTTTTATACAAATTTTATTAAATGGTCCAGCTTAAAGACAAACAAACAAATTTTTACAAAATAAAGAATACATTCATAGTGCTCTATTTGAACGTCCACTGCGATTTAATTTCCGAACATCATTGAGCACAATGATTACGACATCGCGTTTTGTGCATAATTCCATTTTCATGAGTGACCTTTGTTTTTCAATTTTTTTAAATTTCAAAATTTTTGTATCAACTTTTCCAGAATCAAAGTTAACTAACTTAACAGAATTAAATAGCGATCTTTGAGCTTTGACCTTATTCTGTCGTCTTCTCTCAATGACATGTCTTATAATTGAATTGTTTCGTAATGGAACCGATTTTTTGAGTCCAACTCGAACCCTAGCTGAGTTGTTACTTAAGACTGAAAGAAGTGAGTACATTAAATAATATTAAAATTTGGAAACCACAATTGTTTTGGCATACCTTTGTCTGAAATTACTGAAGTTCCAGGCGTAGTTTTACTAAGATTTGTCACATTTGCTAAAGTCTCAGTTTTAGTTTGTCCACTTATGGGTTTAGGAGCTATTTCCTTGGCCACTACCTTAGCTACGGGTTTGTTTGAAGCTAAGAGTTTGTTCAATGGGTCGGTCAAATCTTGAGCTGTATACAATAAAATTAACTAATTAACTTCAAGACGTTTTTCTCTTTTTAGCAAAACCATACCGGTTATCTTTTTCGTGGTCTCTTTAAGTGGCTTTATTATTTGAAGGATTTTATCAACTCGTGATGCGAAAGGTTCTTCCGCTTCTGAAAATTTAGAAACAGAAACTCTTTCTAATGGAGATTTAGCTTTTGTTGCAATCGGAACATTTTTTAATTTCGAAGGGGGTGTTACATCCACTGCAAAAGAGGCAATTGGTAAGAACTTGGTAATCACTTCTAATTTTGTACACAAAACGGAGGCAGTATTAATCACAACCAGGAAGAAGGTAGAATTTGCCAAGTTGGTCGTTGAGACATCATCAATCAAATACCTTGGGGTGGTGATTGTTCATACGGACAGACGGACAGACGGACGGACGGACAGACGGACATGGCTATATCAACTCAGCTCGTTGTCCTGAGTCAGAATATATATACTTTGTGGGGTCTACCACTCTTTCTTCTGCCTGTTACACACAGCTGTCATTTGCACTAAATTAATAGACCCTTTTACTTTTTTAAAGTACAGGGTCTAAAAAAGGCAATACTTACTTAAATCTACATAATTCATAGGTTTTGAAGGTTTAACCCGATCTACGGATGCCTTTACAGGTGCTTTTTTTAAAGAAGGAGCTTTGCAAGAAGGGATGCACCTAGCCTTTGGAACCATTTTAGATATATCAACATTCTTTTTTCCAATTTCATAATTGTCTTTAATAGTAAGATGGGTCTGCGTCTGTTTCGTTGCAAGTAATACTTTTTCACATGTACATTTGCTATACATTTCTTTAGTTCCGGATCCCAACGGTTCCTCTACATTTATTGCATTTTTGTTCTTAGAATTCCCAAAGATTTTCTCGAGCTTTGCTCTTTTGCAGGTTTCATCAATCGTAGGCAATCTCAGTCCATCTGCAGCTTGTTTCCGTTTTCTTATTATGGGTAATCTTGCAACGCTCCTCTCATTCGTCTGTTGCAGTTTCGGGACTGTGTTTTGTGAAGTCTTGATGATGTCAAAGGTCTTGGTCCTCCGATATCGTGGAACATCTGTCCAATCCCTTGGTTTCTCTTCCAATTTAATATGCAAAGCTTCATTCTGTTCTTTTACCTGGAGTAAAGTTGCCCCGCTATGCTCTTTCATCTGTTGCTCTGCCGTGATCATTTGTTTTGAACTCGGCATAATGTCAAATGTGGAGCTCGACCATAATCGTTGAACGTCTGTCCCATCCCTTGGTTTCTCTTCCAATTTAATATGCAAAGCTTCATTCTGTTCTTTTAACTGGAGTAAGGATGACTCGCTCTGCTCTTTCATCTGTTGCTCTGCCGTGATCATTTGTTTTGAACTCGGCATAATGTCAAATGTGGAGCTCGACCATAATCGTTGAACGTCTGTCCCATCCCTTGGTTTCTCTTCCAATTTAATATGCAAAGCTTCATTCTGTTCTTTTAACTGGAGTAAGGATGACTCGCTCTGCTCTTTCATCTGTTGCTCTGCCGTGATCATTTGTTTTGAACTCGGCATAATGTCAAATGTGGAGCTCGACCATAATCGTTGAACGTCTGTCCCATCCCTTGGTTTCTCTTCCAATTTAATATGCAAAGCTTCATTCTGTTCTTTTAACTGGAGTAAGGATGACTCGCTCTGCTCTTTCATCTGTTGCTCTGCCGTGATCATTTGTTTTGAACTCGGCATAATGTCAAATGTGGAGCTCGACCATAATCGTTGAACGTCTGTCCCATCCCTTGGTTTCTCTTCCAATTTAATATGCAAAGCTTCATTCTGTTCTTTTAACTGGAGTAAGGATGACTCGCTCTGCTCTTTCATCTGTTGCTCTGCCGTGATCACTTGTTTTGAACTCGGCATAATGTCAAATGTGGAGCTCGACCATAATTGTTGAACGTCTGTCCAATCCCTTGGTTGAACGTCTGACGAACCTCGCAAAGCTTTTTGTTCTCTTATTTTGCGTAGTGTTGCCTCCCTCCGCTCATTCATCTGCTTAAGTGTAGGGGCAGTTCTTTCGATGTTGATGGAGTTCAATGTTTCGGAATCCTTCGATTGCTCTTCCAATTTTACACGCAAAGCTTCTTTTTGTTCTCGTATTTTGAGTGGTGTTGCTTCCCTGCGCTCTTTCATCAGCTTAAGTTTAGGGTCATTTCTTCCAATGCTGATGGAGTTCAATGTTTCGGAATCCTTCGATTGCTTTTCTAATAAAATACGCAAATCTTTTTTTTGTTCTTGAATTTTGCGAATTGTCGCCTCCCTCCGCTCTTTTATCAACTTAAATGTAGGGTTTTGGCTTCTGATGTTGATTGAGCTCCTAGGAGGTTCCTTCTGTAATAGTTCAACGCTTTTCGAATCATTTGATTGCTCTTCCAATTTAACACGCGAAGCTTCTTTCTGTTCTTGTATTTTGTGTAGTGTTGCCTCCCTCCGCTCATGCATCTGCTTACGTTTAGGGTCAATTCTTTCGATTTTAATGGAGTTCAATGTTTTGGAATCCCCCGATTGCTCTTCCAATTTTACACGCATAGCTTCTTTTTCTTCTCGTATTTTGAATAGTGTTGCTTCCCTCCGATCTTTCATCAGCTGAAGTTTAGAGTCATTTCTTCCAATGCTGATGGAGTTCAATGAGTTGGAATCCTTAGATTGCTCCTCAGATGTAACACTCAAAGCTTCATTCTGTTCTTTTATATTGAGTAATGTTGCTTTGCTACTCGTGATAAAGTTAAATTTGGAGGCCCTCCATAATGTTTGAACGGGTGTCAATTCCTGTGATTTCTCCTTCATTTTACGCAAATCTTCGTTTTTTTCATGTATTTTGCGTAGTGTTGCCTCCCTCCGCTCTTTCATCTGCTTAAGTTTAGCGATATTTCTTCCGTTGTTGATGGGTTCCTTTTGTAATGGTCCACCGCTTGTCGAGCCCAAATCTTTGTTGGTTAGTGTTCGCTTCTCCATTTTGAGATGAGTTCTTGTATAATTTTTTTTAGAGCACCTATTTGTTTTTACATAAACCGCACAAGAATGTATTAAATATTTGGATCAAAACAACGAAATAACGAATTATATAATTTGAAACACAATATATAATTATTTTTTTCAGAAATAAAGTTAAATTTAACTAATTGGCTTTATAAAAATATAATATAATGTATACAGTTTAAATTTTTATGTTTACTCAAGCGTGCTAGAGAGCTTGACACTTTTTGTTCTAAATTTACCTATGGCATTGTACACCAAGTATATTTGATTTAAGATCTTGTTCTTGAATTTAAATAATTGATAAAACAATTTTAGAAACCAGTTTATTTTGAGCCCTATGAGGTAACAAGAAACCAGTAAGGACGGAGCAGATCAGTGGGGCGATATCCTACAGTCGGATACAGAATATATGTACTATATCTAGTACTTTATAGGGTTTGCCACACCTCCTTTTGGATATTATACACATTTTCCATTGCATTATATTTTTATAATTTTTTAAGGTACAGCATCAAAATGAGAGTTCTCAAAGCGCTCTACGAGAAACCCAACTAGGAAGTAGCGCATCAGTCGGACGCTCCCTACTGTAGAATAACCTAGGAAGATCTGCAGCAATGCTTCTTCGTCTTTTTCGAGACGTTATCGTCGTTTTAATCAAGTTAAAGCTGTATAAGAATAATCTTGAATTAATAAAGATTTGTGTTTTATTGTTATTGTATTCACAGTTTTTAATAAAGATCTATTCATATTGTGTTTTGTATATGCTTCAAATACTCTCCAAAGTTGCGTACTACTGAGATTGCAGTATTGTTGCAGTTGCTCCGGGCTACTGTTTAACGTTGTTGCTGCCACGCTTGAGAAAATTGTTGCTCGCAATGCTCTTCTCAATGATCACATTGATATTTGACACGCAGTCCGTAAGGCAATTGTAGATGAGCTGCAAACACCGGGCATCCATGGCTGGAAATAAAAATAGGTAAAGTAGGAATAAATCGTATAACTATAGATTATATAGCTATTGAAATAGCGATACTAAAACATGTCGATTTATGTAAATAGTTTTACAATTGGCAAAGTTATTCAATACTTTCAAAAATGGTACGCAATAAGATCTTATTTTAAAGTGTATCTAGAGTTATTTTGATTATATAGCCATTATAAAAAGAATTAAGCATTTGCGTTAAAATTAAGAAAATAATATAAATATATAAATAAAAACAACTAAGGATGGAGCAAATCCGTCTAATGGAAGATTACAGTCGGAAGTAACCGACAGTAGCAGACCCTGAATACGCGAAAAATCGATTCTCAAAAAAAGTATCGATTTAATCGCCGACAAAAAGAATTGATTAAATTAAATCGAAGCCTAGCTCTACAACAAGCTAAAGAGGTTTTTATCAAAAGGATTCCGCATGATTCAATAGGAGTCGAAGTTCAGAACGGACCTGTATTATTTTAACTGTTAAATAACTGCTTAATTATTTTAACAGTATTTTTTAACCGATTATTGTAAAATACTTAGTGCGCACCTGCGTAGACAATCTGCTCGCGTCGCAGCGGTCGATTGGCCCAGTTGGAGCACTGATTGGATTTGTTGAGCTTCTTGCCCAGACAGAGCAAGGAGAGATCCGAGAGCGCGTCTCCGGATCGACAGACGTTGCCGAATGGCAGCAGGGTGTTGTTGCCCTGCTTCTTGAGCTCCAGCCAAACGGTGCGCAGGTCGAGATAGTGATGAGGCAGCTGCAGACGCAGCTGAAGGGGCAGGGAGCGCTGCAGCACGGACAGATCGTTGAGGAGGTGGAAGCCAACCTTGAGAATGTTGACATTGTTGAAAACGCTGGAGCCGAGCTCCCGCCAGTGTTTTTCCCGCAGCTGCTGCTTGGCGAGGCAATCGATCAGGTACACCTGTTGGGATGTGGCGATCTGCAGCAGGCAGAGCTGATCCTGCGCACAGATGTTCTGCATCCATTCCGAGTCCAGGTAGATGATCTGCTCGGACTGCAGATGCTGCAGCATACGCGCGAAGGCAACGCTGGTGTCCACTATCACGAGGCACTCGTCGGGCAGATCCAGAGTCAGGTACACATCACTGGGATTGGAATGGGCATGCGAATGGGATTGGGAATCAGGATTGGGATTGGGATTGGAACTTAAGTTCTCTGGCAGCTTGGACTGCTCGGAGAGCTGGGTTTTGATTTCAAGCGGACAATCCTCCGGCTGCAGCTTGAAGTAGTCATACCAATAGGCTGCCTCCTCGCCTGCCCCATAGGAGGCAGCTGCCACATAGCTCACGAAATCCTTCTGCAGCGCATAGCTTGAGGCATGCACCTGCACCAGCTCCCGAAAGCTTGCCACATTAATGTTGTTCTTCTCGTACTCCCGATACAAATAGTGCAGGTAGCTGCAGGTCTTTGTGAACTTGTAGTTGGGCGTCACACCGTCGTCAAAGCCGTACTTCTTGGCCAGCCGGGCCACCAGCTTGGACATGGGTCGGTAGCTCAGCACGTGATCCGACACTTTCAGATGTGGATAGCGACTGAAAGGGAGAAAACGGATGGTTCAATTATGTATAAGTTCGCTAATAAATAATGAAGTTATACTTGTACGAGTATTGAACTTACGTCAATTCCACAAAATGTCAATAAAGAAAAAAAAAACCCATTTCCACATCCTTATCTTCCCTCTATAAAGTTCGTTAGTTTAAAATATAACTTAACTTCTTAACTTAACTTGATTTGCTCGGCTCAACTCTCGTTGGCCAAACTCTTGTTAGCCTAACTCTCTTTAACCGAACTCTCACTCTCACTGGCTGAACTTTCGCTAGCCCTAAATCCGTTGTTCCAACTTTCGTAGGTTCAACTCTCGTCGTTCCAACTCTTGTAGGTCTAACTTTCGTTAACCGAACTCTCACTCTCACTGGCTGAACTTTCGCTAGCCGTTGTTCCAACTCTCGTAGGTTCAACTCTCGTCGTTCCAACTCTCGTAGGTCTAACTATTGTTGACCGAACTCTCGTTAACCGAGGTCTCGCTAGCCCAACTCTCGCTGGCCAAGCTCTTGGTACTTAACTCTCGCTAGCTGAACACTTGTTAGCCGAACTCTCGGTACTTAACTCTCGCTGACCAAACTCTCATTAGCCGAACGCTCGTTGGCTGAACTCTCGCTGGATAAACTCTCGTTGTTCCAATTTGCGTAGGCCGAACTCTCGTTGACCAAACTGTCGGTACATAACTCTTGCTGGCCGAACACTTGATAGCCGAACTCTCGTTAGCCGAACTCTTGTAGGCCGAACTCTCGCATGCTGAACTCTCGCTGGCAAAACTCTCGGTACATAACTCTCGCTGGTCGAACACTCTTTAGACTAACTCTCTCTGTAGCCTAACTCGCGCTGGCCGCAGTCTCATGGGCCGAACTCTCATTGAACGACCTTTCTTTGTTCTAACTCTCACTGGCCCAACGTTCGCTGGTGCAACTCTCACTGGCCCATTTCACAGCTACAGGGAATACCACTTGCCACTCACCCCAAGACCTCCTCGCACTGCTGCAGCACGGAGCGCTCCCTGTGCAACAGGGAGTCGAGAAACTTGACGAAGGGCAGCCGCTGCTCGACGGCCAGGTCCAGGTACTCCTCGGCCAGGGGCTGCTTCTCCTGGGCGATGAGGGGAAAGGCGAGATCCATCATGTCGAACTGCTGCGTCAGCCTGAGGCTGATGACCCACTGTGCCACCTCCCGATGGTGCCCCTCGTCCAGCAGCTGTCGCAGCTTGGGCACCAGCAGTTCGCTGATCTGCTGCAGGCGATAGGTCCTGATCATGGCATTATTTAGCGACTGGATGCCCGTGGTCTTGACGAAGTGAAAGGCGATCATGCTGGTGTTGGCATCGCAATTGTCCCCCAGATGGGGGGATTCGAGGTGCAGGCGGCAGATGGTGTCGAGCACAAAGTGTGAGAGGCTCTTGTTCTTCACGTTGCTGCTGTCGGGGCAGTTGGCAAAGAACTTGAGCGCCAGCAGCAGGGGATTCCCGCTGAGCAGCAGCGTTCTGCGCAGCTTGTCCTGGATGTGGGGCGGGGTCTTTGCCTTGTTCAGCATGTTCCATTTGTCGCGGAATTCCTGGAAGAACTCGCGCATCGGCTCGTCCAATGTCGCATCGAAGTCACCATCGATGCCAGCACCTGGCGGGGAATCCCCATCGAAAAGCAATTAAAGCATGTTTTATTGTTATGGGAAGTTGCATAGGGTTTACCTCTGGTTATGTCCTCCAATCGCTTTATTTTCATCGCTCCCATCATGTAGTCCAGTTCGTCTTCGTCCGACTCGAAGCCCGCCGGTATTGCGTTATTGGTTTTGGCCATAATTTCTGTTGGGCGCGTTGCAATTGCAAATTTTGATAAAATGAAATTTGCATTCGCGATTAACGCGAACGCTACTGGCTGATATCGATTGTCAGTTGTTATTGTTCCATAGAGTAACTACTCCAAGAGCCGCAGTGTCCGCCCCCCTGTTGTCGTTATCGGTGGAAGATTATCAACCCGGTTTAGATCCTGTTATTTAACAGAATGTTAATTAACAGAGGCATCCAGAGTGAGTCCGCTCTTCGATTTACACCAGGCTATCATCACTGAAAGCAAGGCCTGTGTGCGCTCGCTGTAAATGTTTTCTGTTTTGTTTTCCTTCTTTCATTTTGTGTATTTCTCTCATGCTGTCGTGTGCACACATATATATGCACGCATGTATGTATGTATGGCTTGTGTGTAAGGGGCTTGTGTGTGAAATTGGACGCATTGCCTTCGCTTACAATTTTCATATTTAAGAATCTGAAATTGGGCATTTGCAATAATTTGCAATACAATTTGCTGAAATTTAAATAAAATGGCCATACTACATGTTTAAGGATTCCGCCGCACTATCCAGAGTGAGCTCACTCTTGGATTGACACCAGGCGATCAGCACTGAAAGCAAGGCCTGTGAGCGCTCGCAGCAAATGTTTTCTGTTTTGCTTTTCCTTCTCTCTTTTGCGTTTCTTGCGATTCTCTTGCTGTCGTGTGCACACATACATATGCATGCCTGTATGTGTGACTTGTGTGGAAGTGTGCTTGTGTGTGTGTGTTGGCTGCTGAGAATTTGATTGATTTGCCTTTGCTTACAATTTGGATATTAAGGAATCTTCAATTTGGATTCTGGACGTTGGGCATTCGCTTAGCAGCAATATTAATACTCTTTCTTTTTTCTTATATTGCCTCACCGCCAAATTATGAGAAAAATAAGGAAAGAGTATTACGATTGCAACTACATGTTAGAAATTAACAATGCTTGCTCGTGCGCTTGCTTTTGCCGTCGGGATTTTGTCGATCGTACGAAGCAAATTTCAAATTCCTGTGTTGCTTGTAGATTGTTGTTGGCATTTCTTGTACGATGGTTTGCAATTGCTTGCAATTGCAGGCTAATTGCTTGCAGTACTTAGTTGTACGTATTTTCTTTTTTGGTAACTAGTATAGACATATTTATATTCAAAATTCAGCAAATTTTATTCCGAGTTAAGAAATAAACATATTTTTAAATTTAAATCAATTTGTTTTACATGTGTTTTTTTTATTAAACATTTAATGCAATATTTACATTTTATAACTAAATTTAATTCACAAGGCGAAGCAATGCGTAACTTGTATAAACATTTTTTAATATTTCAATATAACATTTTTTATTTATATAAGTTTATTTAATACATGTCAACATTTTATTTAAATATATAAACAAAAAATAAAATATACAATTATTTTACATATACAATTATATATAAAAACAATTAAATTTAATACACAATTAATTAATTTTACAACAAAATATTATAATAATATATAATATATTTAATATTTGCATGTTATTATTTTGTATATGCAATTATCGACGTTATGCTGTATATAAAATTTATGAATTATATTTTATATACATTTTTTAAGCAAAATTTAAAATATTTTTATTTTATTATGAACGTCAAAAATAATATTATCAAAAAAATTTGCTATAAGATAGGCCAAATAGTTAAATAGATAAATACAAAAATATATGTAAACGGTAATTTGCAATAAAATTAGCTGAAATTTGAATATAATATGGCCATACAAAATGTTTAAGAATTGCACACCTGTAAAAAAGCATTTACAAAATCCATACATCGAACAGGTACATACATATGTACATACATCCCCACACAAGCCAGCCCAGCCAATGCCACACTATGAGAACTAACAGGCAACAAGCAAACGTAGAAACAATCGCACCCAAGGCCACACATGACATTTTTGGCAACCTCGCAAAACACCGAAAGCATAGAGAAATAGATAGAATTTGCTCTCAATGCTAACCACTCAATACCCTTTACAAAAATTGCCTTATATCTAGCGGCAGCGGAATACAAGGCAATTTGAAAGTGTATCTATGGTGCGACAGTCAAAACGAAAGAGAGACAAACTCAAAACTCAAAAAGCAAAGCAGAAGCCACATAATGCAAAACGAACGCCGTCGGCATGCCTTCGGTACGCCATCGGTACGCCATCATATGGTATGCGGTTGAGTAGGTAGAGAATAAGAAAATCAAAACAAACGAGCATGTCTGTTAAGATAACATTGTTATGAAGCGGGCCTGTTATTTAACAGACCAGCCGTATGTTATTTAGCAGAATGAGCCAGTCTAGGTTGATAATCTTTTGCTATCGATAAAAAGGGGCGGACACTGCGGCTCTTGGAGTAGTTACTCTATGTTATTGTTCCAGAGCTATCGATAGGCATGTGCACTCTCTCGCCTTTAGCCGGCTTGCGAACTCGAACTTGCAGCGGCAGACGAACTCAAACCTGTTTGACACACGAGCACACGAGCTACAGCTTGTTTGAAAGCGCGCAGTTTGAGTTTGTTACAACTCACATTGCATTCAAAGCAAATGAAATATAACAACAAAAGTAAAAGCCTAGTTGTTAAACAGACAAATAATCAAATCTCATATGTAATAGCTGCAATTGATATTGATTAGCTGACAATTGCAGCGCATCATAAATTATCTTTTTATGAAGCTGTTTTTGATTGTCAGTTGTTATTGTCCCACGGCTATCGATAAACATGTGCTCTCTCTCGCCTTAAGCCAGCTTGCGAACTCGAACTTGCAGCGGCAGACGAACTCAAACTTGTTTGACAAGCTAGCCACAACTTGTTCGAAAGCGCGCAGCTTGAATTTGTTGCAACTCACATTACATTCAATCCAAATAAAATAAAACAATTTTACAGCATGTAATTGTAAAAGTCTAATTATTAAGCAGTGCTAACAATTAAATACATCTCATATATACTGACTGTAATTGGTATTGATTAGCAGCAGACAATTGCAGCGCATCATAAATTAACTTGCCGCAATTAATTGTGGCAGATCTTTAACCGAATAGTCTATATAGTATTAAAGTAGAGTATTTAAATTGCAGCTGACGGAAGTCAGTTATGATACGTAACGGCTAATGGCGCTGAGTGCCAACATGGCACTTGACAACCGGCAATTGTTACAGCTTAAGAATTAGCATACGCTTATGGCCACATCTAGATAAAACATAAGCCAACATTTAAAAGCATTATTCTATTAATAAATTGCCACATTCAAGGTTAACTGGACCTGCTCCAGTTCCCCCATGTTCGACCATATAATTCTCAATTTCACACTCCTCAATTGGTTATCTATCGGGCATGATTTAATCCGCTACCTGAATTGAAAAAGAAAACTGGTTTGCTGTTCAAACAATGCAGTAGTTAGCTGGTAATTGAAATTTTCCTTCAACATATTTGCTCATGAAATAAAAATTATTATGCAAATATGGCTTACGAAATTATTTACATAGAAATTTTTACTTAATAATAGTTAGTCCTCATCTAGAATTCTAATATAACTTTTCATACTATCAAATTAAAATTTTATAAATAATAATTTGAATGGTTAACAAAAATAATAAATAATTTTCACATATTTTGTGAAGTTCAAAAAACCAAATCAATTAAATTATAAATTAAATTTGACGTACATTGTATAACTTTGACTGAAAAATAGCTTAATCTTAATTTAATATTTTGAAAAAAAATATGATTTAGATATTATTATCTTGATAAAAAATAATTTAAGCTTAATGAAAGTTTTCCACACCATTTTTCTCATATTATTATTTTGGCTTACTTTAAATATTCAATAAATAAATATATTTATTACATTTAAATTACAATCAAACTGGAATTTTTTTTAATATTCAATCAAATACTGAAAATTCGCAATCTTCATATATTAAATTGGAAATTTGGTAATTAAATTTAACTTTTGTAAATTGTAAGATAGTTTATGCAATGCCAAAAATACGATTATTTTTTGTAAAATATCCCTGTTATTTATTTATTAATTTAATTATGCGTTTATTATTTTATATTTTTTAGAAGTCTATCTACAATTATTTCGTTTATTGATATTTATTTTATTCAACCAATATATTTCGGTTTAGCCCCAAAGAAAAAATCTTTTTTTTATTGAAAACATTTTTATTTTGAAATAAATTTTCCAAGTGTCAACAGTAGCTGAGAGTGTGGTTAAAACAAGTTTCGAAAGCAGGAAAATAAATCAGAATAGTGTGGAAAGAACAGCATCCATAGAGTGACTTAGATAGCAGTTTTGGGTGGATAGAATAAGAAGATCTTTCTCTAGCGGGAAAGTCATAACTTAAAGAGATTTAATGGCGGGGTCGAGGGGGCGAATCCAATTGGCAGCGAATTACCAGGTGCCTGGTGCGGGTTCCAGATTGACGGAGGCGGCGCTCTGCACGTGTCCGGGCAGGGGGGCAACGTGGACGGCACCGCGGGTCTTGGCCACATACGAGGCGGGGGCAGCGGCAACGGCGACAACAGCTGGAGCGGCATGCACCACAGCGGGAGCGGCATGAACCACAGCAGAAGAGGTGTGAACCACAGCAGGAGCAGCATGCACCACAGCAGCTGGGCCGGATTGCACCAGCAGTGGGCCAACGGGGGCAACGGCAAGGGGCACGGCGGCGGGCACAGCGGAGGCATGCACCGCAACGGAACCTGCCACTGCGGGGGCAGCGACCACAACGGGACCATGTCCATGGGCGGACAGCAGCTGCACCACGGAGCTATTGACGCCCCAGGCCAGAGCAAGCAGGACTACGACAATGGCGAACTGTTGAGGATTGAAAATAAAATAAAATGAAAAATAAAAAAAAAATTGTAAAATTTAAATTATAAAAAATAATAAAACGCTAACAAATGAATACCAAATTAATAAATAAATTCTATAAAAATTAATAAAAATCAATTCAAATAAAAAAATGTACCAATATAAAAAAATTTACAAAAGAAAATTGAACAGCCCCAAACATATTTAAAATTGCTGACGCAATGCTTCTTAAATTTTATTTTTTCCTGAGAATATTGTTTCGTTAATAACTTCTGTGTTCATTAACCGATTTCCATACACTTTTCAGAATCGATTGGTCTGACGGTAGAGAGTATATACTTCAAATAACAAACTTCTACATTGAAAATTGTGCAAGTTGAGGTTTTTATTGATTTGTGGAATAACTGGGCGTGGCAGCCAACATTTGAAATAAACTTAATATGCGTATCGTCTACATATCTCTACATTTGAAATTTTATTGCTCTAGCTCTTATGGTTGCTGAGATTTACGCATTTATAAAGACGGAAGGACAGAAAGGTTTCGCCATGCCTTCTTCTCCTTGTGGAGTAAATTTGCTCATAAATAGAATACCCTGTTTTAGCCATTTCATGGGTACAGGGATTAAAGAGAGTGTCTTTGAGTTATGGACTTAACTGAAGTTCTAACACTCACCTTCATGTTTGCTATTTGATTTTCTGTGAACTGCGCGACGTTTGAAACGTTACTAATTGGCATCTGCCCTCGGTGTATGAGCTTTTATAGTGGACATGCTCTGGCTTAGTTCTGAGACCAGTTCTGAGACCATGCGGAAACCGGCAAACAAACACCCGAGGCCCCTCCTCTCCTTGACCTTCTGGCTGCACACTGCCCACAATCCAGCTCAAGTCGAAGTACACAAGCCACAATTAGCCACAGCAGCAGTTGACAGTTGACCATTTGATTCGGCCAATCAGTATCTCTATCTGTATCAATAGCAATACAAGTACCAATATCTCAAAACTGGCCCAGACCCAGGCCATAAACTTGTCGTTAGACAATTGTTATATTGTCTACGGGCTCTGCTTACTTCGCAAACCTCTGCGTATTTCATCAGAAATTTTTATTATAATTTAAGTATTTGTTGGACAATTAATTTGCCGTCATTGAAACTGCATGTATGCAAATAATAATGGGCTTATAAAACCAGTAAAAGAACTAATTACTATCGATTAAACTAAGCTCTCAAACCATAAGTTCAATTTATGGTGCATTAACAATTTGCATTTCGCACTTACTATTTAGTATTCTATAGTACGCTGTATTGCGATATTAAAATTAGGTTTTAAATAGGCTTTATTGAAGTAGTTTATACAATGAATGAGCGTAAAAAACTATTCCAAAATATTACAAACTTTAAATGTAAATAACTTTGTTAAAACTGAAGCGATTTTCAAGCGGTTTTGTTATTTTTTTATCAATCATTTGATAAGACAAATAAAATATAAGTAATAGCAAAATAGATTTTTTTTAGATTTTTAAAAATATTTTTTTGGCAACCCCTGTCAAATTTTTCAATTTTTGTAGAAAATAAATATTTTTTAACGTAAGAAATAATTTTTAAATTAAGTAGTATTCAAAAAGTATGCATAAAAAATATATACAAACTTAGTTTTAGTTAAAAATACGCTATTCAGGATGAAAAAAAAACTTTGGAAACCCTTAAAAAACGCCCTAAACGAAATGTTTAACTTTGAATGGGAGTCCGCCACGCCTTTTTTTGTTACATACATCGTCATTAATAATTAATTCAGTTTCTACGAATTTCATAGGTATAAACAAATAATAATCAAACTCTAGACTGTCAAATCTAGTGAAATTTTTAGGCTTTAGGTTATCATTTGCGCATTTGTCAAATCAAAATCTTTAGTTTTGCTGTGAATTCATTGGAATTGTAATACTCCTTAAATACTTATATTTATATAGATACACATTCAATACACGGTGTAACAAGAGTGTTGAGATTGTAAGGAAGTTAAGTAATCTATACAAGAAAGGATAAAACAATATGGCGCGTTTAGTCTTTTCGGAAAAGGATCAAAATGCTTACGATCCTAAGAAGTACAAGGTAAGTCAACAGTTGTACTACTTACATAGATCTTGAGAACTTACATTTGGGGAAATCTATTCCAGGTTGTACACAAGAATCATTGGCGTCAAGTGAGCTTGAGACTGGCGCCAACACAGAAGAAATGGTGGGAAGATCCTGATGTGATAGTTGCGTGAGTATAAAAGCTATATGGGCATTTCCACAGTGTCGTTCCAGCCATTCGTACGCGTTTAAAGTAAAATAACTGTAAAAAGGAAGCGATTTTTTTTTTCTGAAATGCTTAACATATAGCATTTAATTAACTCTTTCATTGGTGGAAAGATTGATTTTGGGTAACTTTTCATTTTTAAGAAAATTGAAAAATTCAAGTCATTTCATGCGTGACTAAAATGGTAGTGGCATTTGAGGTCAACCAATTCAATCGCCAATTTCAGCGAATCCAGTGGCAATATTTTAATGCAACAAATTTTAAACTCTTGTGCAATGATGCCTCTTCAAAATGATTATGTTTTTTTTTCAAAGATGACTTGCATTTTTTTTAATTCAATTTAAAAAAATTTCAAGCGTGACATTTCATACGGACATTTTTTTTTTATCACTATTTGTATGTTATTGCCATTGCTGGCAATGGAAAATAATAAAGAACAAATTGTAAAAATCGTTTTAAATCAACAAAAATAGTGAATTTATTCATTTTTATACAACAGGAAACTTAATAAATATGTTATTGGATCTTCCTTTAACTCTTCTCCCCACCGTTTGCAAGTTTGTCTTCTTTTTTGGCAACTTTTTTCGCTTATCTACAGTCATCGGCCTAAGTATTTAGACAAAATATTTTTTTTTTCAATTTCGTTTATTTCTGAATTTAAGTAAGAAAAATATTAGGTTTTTCAATTTTTGTGGTTAGATACATTGTATTTGCATATAAAAATACCAATTTGAAAAAAAAAACCCACAAAAATTGAAAAACCTAATATTTTTCTTACTTAAATTCAGAAATTGAAAAAAAAAAATATTTTGTCTAAATACTTAGGCCGATGACTGTACATTTAAATAATTAAAAAACAAAAAATTTTTTTTTGTAACAAATTTTTTTTTTCAAATCACATGTGTTATGCACCTACGATTGCATGTGGACCGAACTTTAAATAATCATCAAAAATACAAAAAAAATTTTTTTTCCAACATTTTTTTTTAATTTGGATTGCACACACAAACTCTGTTTGTAAAAAAAATTTGATGCGATTCGAGCAAGTAATTTGGACGTACTGATACGAAATGTTGTTTTTCAATTTCATACGGACATTGCAGCAAGCGATAATGCAAATCAATATTTTACCGTAATTGGTAATCGCATATTTCCTTTTGCGTTCTCTTTCGACTCTTTGATGCTCGAAGTGATTTTAGAAAGCAAAAGACAAAGCATAATGTTTCTGTTCTTGAAGTTGTTATCAAAACAAAACATGCCCTAAAAACATCATAATGACAACAGATGCGTTTGCGCGACTTTGCATTCGAATATTTTGAAAACTGTAATCGATAAATTCAAAATTTTTTCAAATTTGTTAAATTTGAATATTTCTTAATGCAACCACGTTAAAAAAATTCATTTTCAAGAACTTTTAATTTTTTGGCCTTGGTGGACCTTTCTGTGGAAATGCCCATATGTCATTATCTATTACCTCTACCAAAACATTTGGAGGGCGGAATTGTGGTTTTTGGAAGGGGCGGGATATGAAATTGATATCGTCACGAAGTGGTGTCAATTGGCATTCAATAAGGATTCTTTAATGCTCACAAGTTTTGTTTTTGCACTGATTAACACAACTTGAGTTAAGAATTTAATTTTGTAGTCTAGTGTAATATATTCTTTTAACTCTTATAAATACCTTCAATTCAGTTATTATCAATTAGGATTTGACCACAGCCATAAATATTTTTACACTATTTAACACAACACAAGTTGTTACAAAATTGTATTTTGTAGTCTAGTGTAATTTATGTAGTTCCTTAACTTTTGTAAGCACTTCTTAAAGTTCTCAAGTATTTTGTGCTGTAAAATCTTCAATTTCCGTTAGAGTGAGGTTGCTAATTTCAGTGTTATGCACTACGGATACCCTGTAATATCGGGGTGTGTGCAGGTTTAGTCACGCGATGCTAACTAAGCGCTTGATTGATGGCCTGAGTCTTGGGTTGAGGCATCGGAAATGCGCTGCCTTTTGGACAGCCTGTCAGCAAAAGTTTGCCATGTAATTGGGAAAACTATGATGGCGGGAAATGGGAAATTGCCTCGGTTCGTAGCCGTAGCTTTTACTGGGTCACGTGCGATTTATCGAGTTATACGAGCATGTGGACAGTCTAAAGTGTTATTGTGGTCTCAAGGTTGGGGCAAGTGTGAAGGGAAAAGCTCTGATAAGATGTAGAAAAAGTGAAACTCCGAGGGGGTTTATACAATATCTTTTACACTAAACATTTTAATTTTAATATTACTTTTTAATTTAAATATGCTTTTTTATAATTTAACGAGTAAATTCAATGAATTATGTTCAGAATGCTGTATTTAATTTAAGATAAATATTGAGATATATAAACTATATTTTAAAAAATTGACAAAAAAATATTGAAAACTTTATGGGCCCTCCATTAATGTTGTAGATAGCTGTGTATGATACGCACTTTAAGTTAAGTTCAAGTTTTAGATGCCACGCCCATTTCGACTCGAATTCCGTTAAAAAGTAGAGTGCAGAGTTTTCTACAGTCGCGTGCGTCCGACTGAGCGGCAACGCACTTACTCGTTCAGAAAAAAATGTAAGAAATTTGAAGTTTGATTTAAAACTTTAAATAAATTGAAATCGTAATATTTTCTAAAACTAAATAATTTCAACTCTATATACTTTGAACCATTAGTTGCAGTTCTACATTTTTTATAATAGTTTTTTTTAGTGTAAGCTTTTTACTTTTTTTGTACGCATTGCTAACGCTCGCATTGAACTTAGGGATAGTGAAACTGAAACCCCCAAAAAACACTTTGCGTGTTCAATAAAAGAGGCGCAAAAATGAAAATGGAAATAAAAAAGCCGAAATGGTGTCAGTACGAGTACGACAAAGAAAGTACTTAAGCGGCGCGTCACTCAATCAGAATGATATTATTTTTAATGGCGCTGAATTGAAAGCCCGTAAGCCCGAGAAACTCCGTAAACCCCCTCCGACAGACCCACAATGAGACCCATCAGAGGCAGCAACTGCCAACTGTCTGGCAATTGCATATGGCAATAATAAACACGGCACGCGTTGCCTTTTGCCACGCAACGCAGCTGAAACTTCCGACTCCCTACGGCAAATTATTAGAGGCGTACACAGAGCGAAAGATTGGGGTATAACATAAAGTTCGAATGCATTTTGAATTTTACGAACTAGCAATCTTAAGGTTGAATTCTAGAAATTACAATATATAGCTCAAAATACGAATTATAATTCGCAAATATTTAATTTTATTATTAATTAAATTTTAATTAAATTATTGAACTGAATTCAAAAGTTTTCAATCTTAACGAAAATGTCCAGAAATAGAAATATACATAGTATATATTACAATAGAATAAAATTTCTTAAAGATTTTTAATTATGACACAGGACAAGATAATTTAACAAATTTAAAAGAGTAACAATTTTTTTTTAATTATTTTCAAAATAATAGCATAATGAATGCAAAATTAAAACATGTAATATAAAATAATTTTCAAAATTAAAAACAAATTTTAAAAAATACAAACTTATATAAAAATTTTTGAATTTTAATTTATATTTTTTGAAGCTAGCATAAACTAAAAAATATTATAAAATAAAATATAAACTAAATAATTTATATAAAAAATAAATTTATTTTTTAAGAAGTAAACAAAAATTATAAAAATATACATCAAAGTATGCATATTTGCAATTTACGCAATTCTTGATTTTTTCTCGCTGTGTACTCCCCCTGCCGCTGCTTTTAGGGACGTAGGGCTGCTGCTGCTGCTGCTTACGGCTCGGCGTAGTTTTTATCAAATGAATTTTGGCCGTCGGCGGCGAAGCACGCGAGAGACGAAGTCCCGTCTCTGGCGACGTACGGAGAAAGAAAGCGGAAACTTAATTACATTTCAATTTACGGCTCAGCCGAAGCTAAAAGCACAACGTGAGGCTGACGTGAAGCTGCCACATACGTCGGACGGACAGACGGATAGACGGACGTCTTACGTTTCTTACGTGCTACGTACTGAGGACTACGGACTGCGGACTCCGGCGTAAACAAACTTGTTTTCCATATGTCCATATGCCACTCACAGCTGGCAATGGCACTGTTGCTCGCTCCGATTCCGAATCCAGGGAATGGCTGTTGCCGGCGGGGGGCGGGGGCAATGCGGGGGGAGGTAAATGCTCTACGGTAACCATGCTCCTTGCCCAGCGGATTGCACGCAACGATTGTTGGTCAGTAGACGACGAGCCCTGCTACAGTTCGAACAAAATGAACGTCTGGCAGACGCTGGAATATCTCTCCGGCTTAAATCTCCGGAAGCGCTACAACTACGAGGGTTTCTCCGATACCCAAAATCTCATACGCACCCTAACGCCCTCCTGGCGACGCGACAGCTATGCGGAGAAGAGCAAGGCGGAGGAATTGGCCGCCGCCGGAGTCGCCTCCGCCTCGGCCGTCAAGTATACGGATAATCGTGTGCCGGAGAGCGTCGCAGCTGCCGCTGCCAGCAGCATGGTCCGCCCTCGCGTCACGCCCCCCAATGCCTTCAACATGGAGAGCGTCGGCATCAGCCTCCGGGCCGTGGCCCTGGCCGCAGTCCCACGGCGTAAGCGACGCGCCGCACGCAACAAAAAGAAACGCAAGGCGCCGGAAATAACTCCGGAGTACGCGCTGACCCCGGAGGATCTGCAGGATTTGGTTAAATGCACGTAAGCAGCCCTAAAAAAATAATTAAAAACCAAAGCAAAATGTTGCAAATATGATTACAAAACTACAATAATAAGACAATAATAATCAAACGATAATAATAATTCAACAATAATGATTTAATATAAAATTAAAAGAAATTTGGAAATGATTTTTATGTTGAAACAATTTCAATAATTACAATAACAATTAAATAATGATAACAAAAAGTAATTATACAATTAATATATCAATACAATAATAATACTATACAAATTATACAATATGCGTAGAACACAATGTCATTTACAATTAATGTGCAATTAATTCAAGCCAATAATTAGTCTTATAATTTGAATCGTCTCGTTTCGCGCGTCGTTTTTAAATATTTGTTGGCTCTCTGTGTTCGATGCAACTTGTTCGATGTCGACAGCGCCAGCTGTTGTCGAACTCGAATTTGTCAAGTGCGTATTATTTTTCGTTTGTAACGTGGTAAAATTACAATAGCAATAATAATTAACAAATAATTGTCATACAATAGTAATAAAGCGTTAATAAATTAAAATAATAATTTGCAATTTCTATGCCATTTTGCCTGGTCGATAGTTTTGTTCGCTTTGTTTCGCGCTTGTTTTTTAAACACGTTCGTTGTGTGCAATGCAACTTGCTCGATGCAGGCAGCGCCATCTGTTGTCTAGTTCGAATTTTCTAGCCAAGTTCGCAGCAGAGACAACAACCCAAGGCTTCTAATTTCATGCATTTGATGCGGGCATAAATTTAATGTATTGAATTTATTCTATTAAAACTCATTCTTACATTTTTAAAAATATTGCATTTTTATGTTTTTTATTCAGTTGCAAGTCTCGTCGTAGGAATTTTTAAATTGATTAAAAGCCCCATATAATTTTGAATTTATTTACATTTACACACCTTGGAGATTTCAAAGATATTTCTATAATAATTGAGTAATAATTATATAATTATTTAATAATTAATATAATTTCCTCCAATTTTCGATTTTTATCAGAGTTTCTTTGCATTTTATTAATGCGAAAATTCAAGGTTTCAAGATAACTACAGGGTATTAAAAGTTCAACGACTTGGTAAACTCTTTTTTAATGTATGCAAAGATAATCTAACAAAAGAGCTGCTGCGAGTACAGGGTATTATTGTCACAAGGCGATAAAAACTGCAATTATTGGAGCGCCAGGTGTTAACTGAGCTGTTTGCTCATTGAAAATGCAACTCTTGTGGCCAGACTGTGGCCGAGACTGTAATTTCAGCTGGCGTGGGA
>JAWNNJ010000481.1:0-58904 GCA_035045125.1 Hypselothyrea guttata | reverse complement strand
TAAATAAATAATTAAATGTATTTGCGATTTGGTCTTAAATAAATTAATAAATGGTAAAATATCAACTAACTCTGAAAATACAGTTAAAATTATGTTTCTGCACTCATACATATATTAACTGAAATGAATTAATTATTAAATGTATTTAACGATTTGGGCTAAAATAAATGAATAAATGCAAATATATCAACTAACTCTGAAATAATAATTTAAATAAATTAATTATTGAATGAATATAATTATTAAATGAATTAATTATTAAATGTATTTAATAATTTGCGCTTAGATAAATTAATAAATGCTAATATATGTATTTTAACCAACTCTGAAAATACAATATTGTGAATGTGTTTTATTATCGCTCTTCATACATTTATTTCACTCGTTTTTCTCGGTTCTGTCGAGGTTCAATTTGCTCTTGCTATGTTCGAAAAGGAAGTGGTTCGTGATTTTGATGAAGTAGTTCATTATTTTGATGAACTGGTTCCTTATTTGAATGAATTTATTTAATTCAACTGAGACATGAGTGTCTCATATGCTGCTTTGAATGAATTAATGCAGACCTCTGGATTACACCCAGTAGTAAGCTTACCTGTTGCACTTTAGAAACGTCTCGAATTGCTGTCTATTGTAGAAGAAATGGTTATTGCACATGTTGTAAAGGCAGAATTCTTCTGGGCCCAGATAACCAGCGAATCTCTCATCGAAATCCAGAAGGAAACTTTGAATGTTCGGCAATTTACGCAGGTGAAAGTGAAGGCGTGGTGCTCCCATACAAACCACCTTACTGCGAAGAAACATTGGGGATAAGAATTAAATTTGTCATTTTGGATGACGGTGATTTGGCGTTTCCACGAGCGATAGCAAGAGACACTCATATCATCCAAATGACGTTTTTGCATGTATAAGGGGAAGTCGTTTGTCATTTGGTTAAACTGGTTTGTCATTTGCATAAAGTGGTTCATTGTAATAAAGTGGTTCGTCATTTGCATAAAAAAACTAAAGTAGTTTGTCTTTCGAATGACGTGCTTTGTGAATTTGACGAACATTGATCGACATTTAAATGGAGTGGTTCGTCATTTTGATGAAGTTGTTTATTTTTATCAACTGGTTCGTCATTTGAATGAAGTGGTTCGTCATTCGAAGGAAGTGGATCGTCATTTTGATAAAGTAGTTCATTATTTTGAGAAACTGGTTCATCTTTTGAATGAAGTAATGCGCCATTAAAATGAAGGAATCGTCATTTGGATGACGGCACATTTGTGCCCGTGGAAATCGGCCGATAAGGATTGATTGTTTTACTTGATTTTCAAGGAACTGCACTGATCCGCAAAGAAATCTAAGGCTTCAGTATCGAAATAGTACTGTGCGTGTACTTCGTCCTGAGAGAGGGCCTCTAGGCATTCTGTGGGATCGATATCGTTTCGAGGAGTTGTTCTGGGATAATCCTGAGTTATAATCGCGCGTTTCAATCTGTTTTGCTCCCATTTAAACCTGTCTATGCGAAAATCGCACAGTTTTGAATCGCGATGTGCAGAGCAGGCGTAGAAGCCGTCGCTGGGGCTTTGGGATTGTCGATAGAACAGCACCGTGGGACCATGCGGGCAGCTTGGATGCTGATTAGACTCGTCTGCGTTGTCGTCCTCTATTTCTAAGAGGAACTTTTCTTTAATAACATTAACCATTTGGATTCACGCGCAGCGTTGCCACTTTGTGCAACTTTGCTTTATTCTCAACCACTTGGATTCACGAGGAGCGTTGCCACTTGTGACTTACATATATCGATACGCGGCAGATCGATACTCGGGGAATATATCGATGTTATCAGAGTATTGTTGCAAGCTGCATTAGCACATTTCCCTGTTGACGGTTGAAATACGTCTCAAGCATTATATAACACGATGAACAGCCTTAGGACCGCGACTCTGCGCCTCGTCAGCCTGGCCAACACGGCGAGCGGGCCGTTGGGCAGACGCGACTTTGCACGCAGCCTGTGGCACATGACGAAGAAGCCGGCGGCAGGGGAGCACGTTACGGTGCTGAATGTGCACAAGCCCAGCCTGAACTGCACCTGCGGTTGCAACGTGCACACGAAGGGTAAGTCCCCTTCTATCTGCGACTGGGGCACGCTGCTCCTCTCATTGCTGGAGGGGGCGTGGTTTGGGCGTATTACATAACCTCAAAACTGAGGATTTCCGGCTGGGATTCGAAAATAATGCTAAATTGCTTGTTTGTGCAGGAGAACGTGAGCTGGTAGAGTTCCTCACCGAGGAGATCATTGCGGAGCGCAAGGTGCAGAACGGCAAGAGCGTGCCCAGCAGCCTGGACGGCTTCAGCGTCAAGCTGAGCGGAGCCGACGTGGAGTTGACCAAGGAGACGGACAAGGAGAAGGTGGTGATCAGCCTGAATGTGAATCACACGGTGGACAGCGAGGACGAGCCGGAGATCAATCCGAATGCCGACAAGCCGGACATGGGAGAAATGCGCAGCAAACCGCGCTTCGAGGTGGACATCGTGCGGGAGAAGTCGACGCTCTCCTTCACTTGCTCCTATCTGGAGGGAGAGGCCCAGGAGGGGGAGTACAATGACGTGTTCTCCATTGATGAAATGTCCATCTACGAGGGGGAGTGGAACGAAAAGGTTTATGCCGTCTCTGGCGACGTGCTCGATGGCTATTTGTACGATCTGCTGATGAATCTGCTCGAGGAGAAGGGCATCAGCAACGAATTCGCCGAGAAGCTTTCCGATCTGGCCACTGCTCATGAGCACACCTCCTACATTGCACTGTTGGAGCGGCTCTCCAAGTTCACCTCCGGCGGAAAGTAAAAACTAAAGATTGCATCTTACTAATTTAAGGCAGCAGCGGTATAGTTTTGTTCATTAAGTTCTCCAAAACAGCAGCAAAATCCAGAAACCTTGTTGGGTCCTTCGACTGCGACCATTTGCATCATTTCCGATTTCAGTCGAACTACCATCAAGTGCACATAGTTCTTAAGTCAAGAGATGTAACAGGATGCCCAGTGAAACATATGCACACGTATGTTTATATAATTAAGACCATGTGTTAAGTTTTCATTCGGTGTAGCATATGGAAATCATTTTTATTGAGTCAAATACAAGCCATTTTGTTTCATTGTTTCGTAATCCACGTTTAACTACCAACGGGAACCTCCGAGGTTAGGCTGCTCCCGTCTATTTGGCGGCAAGGTCTGTGGCCGGTTAGGTTTTCCCAGAGGCGATTGCGACCTAAAGGGTTCACTGTGAACCACTTGGGGGCACACAGCACAGATGGCTACTAGCAGCCACAGGAGCGTTGATAGAAACTGCATGTTGTCGGCTTCAGCTTGATTTCAACTCAAGTATACGGCGTCTTTTATACGTCGCATAATGTGCTTACTCCGTCATGTGCGTTTAGTATAATTATCTTGTAAATTACCTGGATTGAAGTACTGGACGTTTAGGGTTCCCTGTAGACATTGATAAGGGTATGCAGAAATACGTATTTCAGGTAAGTACTTCCGTAGGGTCAGTTCGATAAACACCCATGCTGCAAGGTGGTTCGGCGTTCGACTACCATAGGGTAAGTACCCATGTAGGAAGGAGTGTGGTAAGCAGCTACGGGTATGGTCAATCGCCACCTCCAGAACTGAAGGGACGTCTTAAAATTTAGACTTGGGCTTGTACGAAATATGTTTAAAGGCGCATAGGTAATTATACACATAAAAGCTGTCTTAATCTTGGCAAGTTTGTAGTGCAAGAAAGGTATATACATACATGGAAACATCAACTCATATCCTATCAAATTGCTGTGTGATAGGCAGGTTTGTAATGTCAGAAAGCGAAACAGGATTCCTTAGTCCGATGAAAATACTCTACTTTGTTCGGGATATTGGATTAATGGACGTTTTTAGGTTCAGCAGAAAGTACAAAAGATCTTAGGGTCCATGGTACGGTAGTCCCCCAAAACAATGGTTACTTTAATTTCATGCCTTTTCTTGGCTTAAATTAGAAAGTCGGCTGATGTGGAGTAAGGATAATTCCTGAATGTGCTTACTAATTTGGGCAATGTTCAACAGACCAATGGACCATCCATAAATGCGAAACATTTATTTAGACACACACACGTACATATTTACAAACTTTAAATTAACTTCAGCTACTTCGGAAAACTAGCTCTTATTAACGTACATAAATTTACATTTCATTACGAACATTTGTGCTATTTGAAAAACTTCTACTAAAACACGCGCCTGCTGCCATCAGATTGAGCCAATGCGCTTTGAGCGAGGGATGGAGGGATCCTCAATGCCCAGGGTCGCTTCGGAATCGATTGAAGTCGGGGAAGTACCGGACACATTTGAATTGCAGTTAGGAGTGGGAGGTCAACTTTTGGACTGCTGTTTGCCGCCAGTGGAACCTGAATGCGCCGTGTTTTCGTACTCGGTTGTTGTGGTGTAATCCGTTTCAATTTCACGCAATTCAATTTTCTGCTCTCTCATCGCACGCTGCGGGGCAAGAGTTTGGGGTTAAAGTTTCATTTATGAACCGGCGTAAACGTAACGCACCTTAACGCACTCCTGGTACACCTTGAAGACGGGCGCACACGCCGAATCGTCCGTGTCTCCTTTCAGAAACCGCTCCGAGAACCAGTTGTTGAAGCAGGCGTCGTATTGTTTCTTCAGCTCATTGCAGTCCTCGCCGATGCTGTTCATTCTGCACGCCCAATTCACAATTTCGAAGTTGTTGAATAATAATCCAATAAAATGTGCGCTGTCTAAGGAAACATCGATAACTCCATATCGATTGCGACTAATTTGCGATAGTGGCTGGTACCAGTGCTGCCACCTTAGCCACTTTGTGGCTAGATCTACCCATTTTTAGAGCCGGTTAGCCACTTTTTCTTTTTAAATACTATTAGGCAAAAATTTTAATCGTCTCTGTTTTAAATTATTAAAGCAAATTGCGATGGTTTGATAATGTTTCAGAAAGCTATTGGAACTTAACTCAGACGTTCAATAAATTTCACACAACTGTGTGAAGCTTAGAATAATAAACGCAATGCCTGGATTAATAGTGAACAATTTAAAGAGTGGATCTGGAAAGATCCAACACATACCACTGAAGCATATTGCTCTGATTACGTTGCCGTGATCGCATGAAAAAGTTGTGCTCCAACTCACCCAAATGAATTTGGTAGAGAACAAATTATAGAATTCTTTGAAGATGTTAAGGTTAATTGGAATTCAGATATTTAAATTAATTTAATTTAAAATATATACAAACAATTATTTAATATCCAAATATGTTAGAGATACGGAAAACAGAGATATGGAAAATGTTGCCATAATCATGCATTCTTTAAATAATTTGATTTATTTATTTCACGTATTATTTATATAGGTAGATCTTTACGAAAAAACAAAGGGATTACTGCTTAGCAATTTTTTTTAGCCATTCGCAGATAATTGTTAGCCATTTTTAACCACTTTTTCTTTTAATTTTAGCCACTTTTGACTCCAAAAATGGCAGCACTGGCTGGTACGCTGAAGACGAGCAAAATGATAGACTGTCTGATGCCCTGCAAATTGCCGGAATTCAAACAAAATCAATTAAATAAAACGATTCTTAGTAGATTTACAGTTGTTTTATTAACCATAAACTTGCGCACTTTAGATTTGAGTTAATACAAAAAGCATTTATCATTTGAAATCAATTTAAAACAAATTCACGTTACAGGGTATTAGAATAGAAATGGCAAAGGGTAGTACAGACCTCCGATCCAGCAATGAGCCGAATCGGAGGCCTTTCCACAGTTGTTAGTGGCTGCTTTTGCTCTTCCGATGCTCCCCAGTCGCTGCCTCATCTCCAGGAATTTGTTTGTGGTATGTTTCTGTGGTGCGGTCTACTCCTCGTCGATGGTATGGACTTGTTGTTGCTGCTGCTGTTGCTTGTGATGACCACGCTGTCCACGGTTGCGCTGATTGCGGTTGTCGCGCCGCTGTCCGCCCCAGTTGCCGCCCTGGTTGTTCTGGTTGCGGTTGTAGCCACGGTCCCGGTTGCCCATGTTGCCGCGCTGGAAGAAGTTGCCCTGCTTCATGTCAAACACCTTCTCGTTGACGTCCACCAGGTTGGTGACCTTGTCGACGAACTGCATGGCCAGGGCCTGGAGGCGGGACGGCTCCGAGCGATGCATTACGACGGTTTCGCTGGGATCATCGAGGCTGGCCATGAGCTCCTCGTTGATGATCATCTTGCTGATGATGGAGTGGACCTTGGCAAGGGGCAGCTCGTACATCTGGGATAGGGAGGGTATGCTGATGGAGGTGTACACGTTGGAGTAGGTGAACAGATAGGTGCGCAGCGACTCCTCCTTGATGAACTTGACCAGCATCTCGCGCACGCGCTCCGACTCGTAGAACAGATCCCAAACCTTGGTGTTCATCTTCTTGTTGACAATGAAGTTGGCGCACGCCTGCCAGTTGCCACAGCGCATCGCCTTGGCGGCGGCCATCACGTGCTCCCGCATCGACTCCGGCGGACCCACCAGCGATTGGCGCTCGAAGGAGCGCAGCTGTTGGTAGAACGTCTTGCTGATCATGCGACGGCGCGCATCGAACTCATGGGCTGCTATGTATGGTATCTCCAGAAGCATCGCCGACACCAGGTAGACGCACTCGAGCAGCTCCAGATTGATGTGCATGTGGAATGGCATCTGGCGCTGCTTCTCGATCTTTTCCTGCTCCGCTGAGCGCTCGTGTTGGCGCTGCGGTAGCAGACCCTGGGCCAGCAGCTCCTTGGCCTTGCCGGTGACCATCAGATCTACCAGGCAGTGATGCGCATCCTTGATGTTCTCCTGGCGGAAGGCGCACAGGCCCAAATTGGCCATCATGCGGTTGTAGAGAATACGCGTGGACGGATCCGCCGCGTCGATGTTGTCCTGCAGATGCGACATGAGCACCAGATCGCGTGCCTGGAACCAGTTGTCGTGCATCGCATGGTGATAGATGTGCGCCAGAATAGCGCGTGTCCGTATGCGGTCCGTGTCGTCCTTGGAGTAGATGAACTTGCAGAGCTTATCCATTACCTCCACGGACGAAGAGGTTCCGGCGGGCAGCTCTCCCCGCTTGCGCTTGACCACCTCCGGATCGAACTTGTAGTAGAGATGTTCGATCTTGCGCAGATAAATGCGACAGCGCTCGTTGTTGCTGCCGGAACGCTCGAAGTACTGGACGACGAGCTCAATCGTTTTCACCACGTTGATCTCGTCCTTCAGTCGGGAGACGTAGTCATTGGAGTGGGGATCGCATTCCTTGAGCAGTTTGGTGAACTCATCGTCGAGGCGCTCCACGGCGGCCAGGGGGCAGCCGCGTATGAAGTAGGGCACGGTGTTGTACTCCTCGTGTTCCTCGGCGACGCTTTCGTTCATGTTAATGTCTGGATTGGCCAGGAGCAGCTTCATCATGCTCTGCATAACCTCGAGCAGCAGGGCCCAATGCTCCAGCTTCATGGGCTCCGATATCTTCTGATTGTAGTCGAAAATGGCCGAGATGATGTTGAAGTGAATCTTGACGCTGACGGGCACGCCCAGAGCGTGCTGATCGGATATATCCCGCAGTTCGAACAGCAAATCGATCTGCAGTCGGCGATCGGTGCGCTTCTTGCCCCGGGCGGACATAATCTCCACCAGCTTGGCCAGCACCAGGGGTATGTCGATTTCGGCGTCTTTTTCAAACATTTTTGGCTTCTCGACGACGTTGCCCTTGACGACCGTCTCCCATTCCCCGTCCTCATCATCGTCGGCGCGCTTGCGCACCTTGTGCTTCTGCTCCTTGCGCTTGTCCTTGCGCTTGTCGTCATCCTTGTCCTCCTTCTCAGTGGTGCGCTTGAGGAAGCGCTCTCGCATGTTCTGGTATTGGTTCTCATCATCCGAAGACTCAGTTTCAGATTCGGTGTCCGAGTCCCAGTCAATGGAGTCTTCGGAATCATCGTCATCAGCGACCACCTTGGCCGACACAGACTTGACGGCTTTGGGCTGCTCCGCTGGCTTGCTGCTTCCAGTGACGATGCCGTCATCGCTGTCGGCGTCTCCACCATCGGCGTCGCTGTCCGGGGCCTCAGCTTCCCCCTCCTCCACGTCACTCTCCTGGTCGGGTGCCTCACGGAAACGGGTTAGCGCATCCTCAAAGTCTTTGATATACTTGCGCACCTTTTGGCGCAGCGTTCCCAGGGATTTGGAATTGTTCTTGGACAGATTCTTGCGTCCCTCTCGATCCTCCCACACCTCGTTAATAAAGTCCTCCAGGTCCGCCAGGCAGCGAATGTAGAAGCGCGGCGTCACGCCGTTCTCCTCCTTGGAGATAACGGGCAGCGCCTTCGTGTAGGCGCGCGTCAAGTCCTCAAAGCTGCTCAGCGTGTTGGATATATCCTTAATCTTCTTGTGGTTGCGGATGGTCTTGATAATTGCCGTGAGGTTCTCGTACCGCTTCTCCTTGGTGGAGCGCACCACGCGCTTCACTTCCTCCTCGTCATCGCTGAATTGCTGCAAACAAATTGAAATTATTTTTAATTTAGGAATTTCATGAATCTTTGCGATTCTTACGAAGTTGGTGGCTTTGTTGTAGGCGGGCACTTGGACCTCCTCCTCGCTGGACTCGGACTCCGAGTCGGAACCGTTGGCAAAGAAACGCGACATGTTGTTTGCTTCCGCTTAGGCCGTTTTCTGCAACGAATTGAACAAAAACAAACACAAAACACAAAAATTAAAAATTTTTACTGCATCAATTTGGCTGGCTTGAAGTTGAGGTTATGTGCAGGCGGCCAACATGGCGTTTGTAAATCGCAGACAATATATACATATATACATTCGTTGGCCAGCTCGCGCGTCGGCTGGTTTACACGTTGGGCGTGGCACTTTACCGCTTTTTTTAATGCACACACGCGACAATAATCCGAGAAAACTTACAATTATTTCAGTCAAACGATGTCATTCGCAAGACATCAGAGAAAAGAGAAATAATATGAGTTAGTGCATATCGATATGCCGAATAGCGTTCCAGCCATCTGGCAACCCTGCTCAAAATCGATTGTAAACATTTGTGTAATCGAATGCTAAACTATCGTGTCAAACACGGTTGCCACAGTAAGAATAATTGTGTTGTTTTTCCACTTTATTTATTTAATTGTTTATTGATTTATTTAATATGTGTTTTCCTTGTGCTACAAGTATAGAAACTTATAAATTATTGCATTAGTCAATATACATAATAACAAGAATATTAAATTAAATAAGATAGATTGGTATTAATATAAATAAAATTAATTATAAGTTAAATGAGGTTTAGGTTTTGATTTTAGTTTTTAAACTTTAAAATTTGCGTTTTACTAGTTAAATTGGTTATTTGCTTAAAATATTGTTTGTTTTAAATTAATTAGTGTACTCCCTACTAGAAATCTCCTACAGCTCTCCCATCAGTCCGATGTCCCGAACAAAGTAGAGTATATTTGAGGGAGTGATGCCTAATATCTCATTAAATTACTTATAAATTATTAATAATTATTAATAGTTAATTCGGTGCGATGTCTTGTTCTTATTTAATGGCAACATGGTTTATTAATTCTGCACCAATAATTTAATGTTTATTTTGCGCATTATTGGAAACAATTTATTTATTTATAATGCAACTATTTCGTTGGCAAAATTTTTTAATGCACATTTTTTGATGCACATTTTAAATGATTTTGTGGCAACCGTGTTTAAAAAATTTGTTTACCAAAAATGTATATGAAAAGCTAATTTTTAAAAATTGGCGGGCTATCTAAAAAAATAGTGCAAGTAATATTTGCGCATGTCCATGGCATTGCCGGCATTGTAGCGGCAATGTAACGGCTCAGCTAAAGCAATATTACGGATTTTGGCCAACTCTCTCATGACTTTACGTGCGCCAACAAGTCGCTTGCGTTCGTTTGTCGTGGCCAGTTCAGCAGCAATTGGCGGAAGCGGCAATTTTACACAAAGCGCGAAATTCAAGAGTGTTGAAGCCAATTTCCGGTTTTGTTTAAATCGGCTAAGTGAAAAAAGCGTTGTGTTTCCCGTTGAAAATTCGACAAGTTGTAGAAACGTGTTCTCTACACAAGAACATGAAAAATATAAATAATTAATGATAAAGACAAGGAAACGCAGAATCGCAAACGTACACAAAATAAATAATTATTGAATGTGATCTATGGTCAGATAAATTTCGCAGTATATGAGAGCTGACACTGAACAGATACAATAAATTGACGGGTAAATAAATAATTTGTACAATAGCAAATTAAATGTCATGGGCTGAATGCATTTGCACTTTCTGTTTAACAGTGTCTAATTGCACAAACTTAAAAACAAATTCTGGGCCTACACAAATGTAATGCTTGTGTTTTGTTCTCCTCCGGATACATTTACAAAAGTAGAGCAAAAGCAATTTAACCGATAAACGTTTCCGTTGGGTTTCATACTGAACTTTCGGTGTTGGGTTTTGTAGTGAGGTGGCTCCATAAATTGCGAATTTTCCATTTTCCTGACCTTTAAGCGAAATGGAAACGTATTTGCAGATCTGACCCATATGAATACAATTTGGAATTCTACGTGCAGAGTCGACATATAAATTACTTCATATTATCTGCATTATGTATTACTTATTCATGAATGGTTTGAGTGTGGCTTGATTGTAGTACCACAATGTGGGGTTTAGAGAATAGGTCACAAATATTTAATCAATTTTTTGCAATTCTTACAACATATTAATTTTGGATGCCATGCGTCTACCGCGAACAATGACTATAAATAGAATACATTGACCAATTAAGGACATACAAATCTATCTACGTAAATTCTGTCTTTTACGATGTAAATTTCTGTTAAGTCGGTCCAGGAATAAGAGAATTATGATTATTTAAAGATTTTTTTTTATTATCAATTATATTTTATATGTGTTTGAACATAAAAAGTTGAACAACAAGCATAAAATTCTGAATATATGCTCTCTTCTATTATATTTTAATATTCTTAAAAAGTTAAAGTTATTAATGAAACAAATTTGCAGCCGTTATCTTGTTTATAAATAAATTTAATCAGGCATGTCCGTCTATTAGTCGTATTAACTTTAAGAGCTAGAGACACCATATTTGGTATGTAGGTTCTCCTATGGGGATTTTTGTTTTAGATTTTTAATATCTTCCCCCATTAAAATATTCGAATTCCCCACATTAATTGAATCTCCAAATATTCGAAATAGGTATCCATAACCGAAATGGAATTACTACTACCCCCGGATAACATTGAAGAGATGAAAGAGGCAAAGCATACCTAAAATTCAATGCCTTAAATTTACTACAGTGTAACCGAGTGGTTGTTGTGGGGCTGGATATGCCGTTGAGGTTTATCTGGGGCTGCGTTTGCCACTTGGCTAAATGCAATTGTATCTGCGGGACAAGCGCGTGCCATTTATTAGACTTTGTAAGCATGAGTTGCAAGTTACGCGTGGGTTAGACGTGCTCTGGCCAAAACTATTAACGTACTACGCTAAGCTACAGCTAAGGCTATAGATGGTACTGTCCTGGTGATTGGGGGCGGCAAGGGTATGGAGATAAACGACTGTTTATGGAAATGTTTATGGCGCGTGCCAAATTGTGGCACAGCATCGTGTGCATATTGAATGCCGAAAAGCCATTCAGTCTCCAGTGCCCAGTTTAAGTTGACTGCAGCCCGATGAACTGATGAGCTGATGGATGCTGCTAATATTTGCCCCATCTAAATGGAAACTGGGGGCGTGCTTCTGGCCCGGCTAACATGTCCGCAACATAATTTGTTTACAAATTGCCAACACGACAGTGCTAAACAGATAGATCTAGCGAAAATAAACAAAGTAGCAAAGGTCGTAAAAATTGCTCACCTGAAACACGCTCCTGCTTCTAATAAATCGCATTTGGAATTCCGCCAAATATAATATGCGATACATAGACGCACATAAATTTCACAACTTTTCAACTTTTAATAACTCAAAAGAAATGTGTTAAATTGTTGGGAAAAGAACAGTCGGATGTAACCGACGGACTACTTCACCCTCTTCTCCCCAGCTTGTTGACTCGATGTGTTAATATGGAAAGGCACACAAATAGATATAACAACAAACAAACTGAAGTGATATGCATCTTTTGTGTAGTGATATGCATACTTACGTGTGTGCACTTTTGAGAGCGAACTTAAAATATAATATTGTCAACAACTTTTAGTATATTCAGGGCTCGCCTTATGTAATGATGAACTTCTCACAGAATATCAACCACTAATATGCATTATTTATTGAAAAACGGTATTTTTAAGAACCTGTAGAGAAGGGTCCATATAACAAAAGGTTATTGTATAAAATAAAATATCTTTTCAAGCCCAATTGCTTTATTTTTACAGCCACTATAGGAAATTTCTATGATAGATTATAAATATGTCCGGGTATGTCCGACTGTAGCCATCCATACTGGATTTACCTATTTCAAACTTTGTAATTCGGTTATCATTTTAAGAATTTTGGAAATGACAACCAGATGCTTAAAATGTGCTTTAATTAACAATAAACAAGAATTTTAACACGAAATTAAGTTAAAACCGATTAAAAACATGTGACACAGGTCAGGTTAGAAAATGATTTTTCTGTTTAAGCTTAGTATACTAGAGATTGCATATTATTATTTAGCTAATTCGCAATTTAAATCATTTATTCAAATCTTTTTAGGTTCAAGGCAAAAGCGTTTTGCTTGCAACCGAAAGTCGAACAGACAAATTAGACAAGTTATACTATAAACATATAGCACGAGTGCTCGTTGAACATTTTTAGACCCTTTACTGTAAAAAAGTAAAAAGGGTCTATTAACTTAGTGCAAAGAGGAAATGTGTGTAACACCATATATATTCTTGATCAGGACGACAAGCCGAGTCGATATAGCCATGTCCGTCCTTCCGTTTGTCCGCCTGTATGAACACCTAGATCTCAGCAACCATAAAAGCTAGAGACACCATATTCGGGATTGATGTTCTCCTATTCAGTAAGCAGATCAAGTTTATTTTAGATTTTGGATACTTCCCTCTCTTCCGCAAAAAGCTACTGTAGCCACAGTTTTAAAGCTATTGATTTGTAATTTGCTATGTGACTAGTTATCTATTTTATCTATTGACGCTGTGAATTTCGTTACAATCGGATAAGAAACAGTGAGGATATACTACCACCGACAATTGCAAGTGCATATACTTAAAGTAAAGGGTCTCCTACAGTCAGTTACGTCCCACTGATCTGCCCTGTCCATATATTTATCTATGATCGTATTGTTTTCCTTGCTTTTTTGTGTATTGTTTTTGGATAATTTTTTGTTTGTGGCTAGTGCTGTTTATAGGGCTTTGTGCACATTACTCGTATGCTTAATAAGTGCTATCATACATGGCCATGCCGAACGCATCGCCTAAGCGTTTTGTTTGCTTACCACTCACTGCTTACCGTTTTCCCGCCCCCTGCCCTATGCGCCACCTCCCCACTACCACTTACCCCCTCTCCATAAATGTGGCCTGCATGCTGACATTTTGCCTGACTTTAATTTGGTTTGTTTACCCACTGACTGCTGTAAGTGACGTCGGAGTCGGATCAGAAGTGGATACCTGGGTCCTTTTCGAGTGCCAAGTGAATGGATTGTGTGATATACTATATAGACAGGAGTGAAAGTCAATCACCACAAAACAAAGCCCCAAATCTAATGGTGCTAAGTTATGCAAGTGGCTAAATTGATTTCAGTCTTGCTCTTGGCATTGAAAGTTAGTTACTCTTCTTATGTTAATATTATCAGCTAAGGTTACACTCTATTAAACAAACCGAAAGAAAGTCAAATATTTTATTAGCCAATGGTCGCATTTAATACGTGCTTTGCTTTCCTAATATGTGTATTAACCGATTTATGTTTGTCGATGCTTGTCGCTTGTAATCTCATTTCGAATAAATTCAGAACCATTCCTGCAGCCTACAGTTGGTAAATCCTAGGATCTGTACATTGAAAAAGTACTAAAGGGTCTATTAAGTTTTTGCAATTGCATAACACCTAGATGAAGGCGATAGCTATAATCGTCTGTCCGTCTGTATAAACACGCAAGCTTTAAGAGCTAGACACACCATTCTAGGTATGTAGGTTCTCTTATGCAGTAAGCAGATAAAGTTTGTTTTAGACTTTTAATACCCTCCATAGCACAGCAACCACAATGTTAAAGCTAAAGACTTGTAAATGCTGCGTTACGAGCGGATGGGAAAGAGCGAAGATATGAAACAGACAATATACTCGACTTGGTAGAGAGGGGGGGTGGATTGTGACACACAAACTACGGGATCTCCTTCTGCGGTTACTTCCGACTGTAGCTTTTCTTTTGACTGATCCAAGGTGAATATAATATTACCATAAACACCAAAGCCGAGTATTTTTGATTCAAAGCTCACGCTCTGTATTTAAATTTTGGACAGGCCCGACTGTAGAATGCCCTGTACCCTATATTTTAAATATAATATTATAAAACTATCTTTCAAAGCCAAGAAGACCCAATTCTTAAAGGGTACAGGGTATAGAAAAGTAAAACAAACTGCAACACTTGAGCAACACAGTGTAAATTCTTGAATTTTACAACGTGTAGCTTTATTATTGTTTTTCTATTTGTGGCAAATTATATGAATGTAATTGGTAAAAACAGAAAAGCATTTACAAGTTACATATTATGACTTGACTTCTGCCGGAACGTTGGCAATCTCATTAATTAACGAACTGAAGCAGACATTTTTAATACTCTCGTCAAGTCAGTTTTGATAAGCGCACGCTTCCGGAATTAATGAAATGGCAGCGACTCCTTTGGCCTCGAGGTTCTTTCTATTCGAAAGAGGGAACTAGAATGTACTATACTGTGTTTGTCGTTTGCTCTTTGCTGAAATTAATTTATCATTACATGTCTTCGCTTTTCTGTGATCGAATAAACTCTGCCAGTTTATGGAATTTACTTCACTTGTCAGTTTCAATGCGTTGTCATGACGCTTTATCTGAAGCGCTTAATTATGAAAGCCACTTCGGATTTGGCCAAAAATGAAACGTTAAGTGAACAACAATGTGTCTTGTCCTATAAACAAATGTTTTTAAAACGAAAGAATATGCTGCCATTAAATTGGTAGTTGGCATTAAAAGTTGGACTCTTTAACTGGATAGTTTGATTCTATTTATTTTGTAGTTTCTACCTCAATTGGCTTTATTTTCTTGTTTAGCAATTTTAGTTGTCCATTTCTAATTAAAAAGTCGTAATAATACTACCACTTTATTCTAAGATATTGCCGTCGGAACTTTGAAAATATTTTAGTCTGACTAAGAAGAATTTATTGCGTTTTTACATAATAGTGTAAATAAATAAAAAATCTTTAATTCAATTGTACAAATTATGCTGATTTTTGTTTGTTTGTTTTACAATTCTGATTGGAAAAAGCTTTACGAATTCGAGAGCATCACCGATATTATTTTAATTTAGAGTATAAAGAATGACGGTCATAATCCCCAAAGTGGTCAGATCTAACTTCTATAGGAAAATCTTATCACCATTACTTGCACTTTAATAGCTACGCCAAGTCATAAAAGTTTTGCAAATTTACAGATTTTAGATCGATGCACTTGCAGCTAATCTATATAAGAAATAAATCCCTTTAGTTGGGCTTACACATAATTGGCTAAGCTTAATTACGTAATGCGCTCAAAATCCTCGGAAGTTAACTGGGCCAGAAGTTAAGCCATACCGCCAGTATAAATTACAAAAGCCAAATTGAATCTGCCGCATTATTCATAAATGACAAACCCACTGGCGTTTTTCACACATTTAATGAGCGTGTTGCTGGAGGGAATGACTCTATTCCCAACTCTCCACCCCAACTCCCCCAGCACCCCGCCATGTATGCTGTCATGTAATTTAATATGGGCAATGGCGGTGCCGACACCCAACCAATTAACTGGGGGCCACTGCGCACAAATGGACTCTACTGCGGCCGCAGGATGACGGGTGGGTGGAGGTGAGAAATGGGAGACAAATTACAAAATGAAAGTGATAAATGTTTGTATGTATATAAGTATGTAACTACTGATGTCTGCTGTGTGGGTTTTGGGTGCCAGGCAGAGACTGTGATACGAAGACAGCGCCTGTCACTCCAAGCCAAGCGACGACTGTTCAGCATAATTTATGTGTCGAGGGCCTCACAAATTCTAACTGTTGCTGTTGCTGTTGATGAAGCGCTCATCAAAGAGATGTCAACAAACTACAGTAAAAAAGTGAATCGTCCTCTGTCCATAGACGCTAGAATTATGCAAATTGGCGGTATTTAGATTTTGTCCCGCTTCAAGGAATATGCTTCAAATGAAAAACGCCAAGTCCCTAAAAATTTGAATTAATGACACGAGAGACGAAGATTAAAAGCATTTTATCAAAGTGGGCGAAAAAATGAAAACGTTTAAATGAGTTTAAAGCAATCAATTTCTCAGACAGTCGAACTGCCAAAAACAGAATTCATAAAATATTACATTATACATTTCTACACATGGTAAAAATAAATATCTTCTGTACTACACTTAAGGGGTCAAAGGTTTAATATGAGCATTTCACTTGCAACTAAAAAGTACACAAATGTTAATGCTAGCTATGAGTTAAGCTTAATGCAAAATAAAATTGGTTCCATTTTTTATTTTCTTTCCTTTGTACATACAAATATATACCACCGAAGATTTAAACTAACATCCTCTTTGTAAGACTTCACATTCACTGTCTATCACATTCCAGCATACACCATTCCTCACACGGTAAGAATGTTACAAAAATAAAAATAATAATGTTAAAATAAATATAAATTAATAAACTAAAATAAAATAAAACTCCAACCGCAAACAAAACCCAACACTGTAGATGCTGAACAACACATTTTCTAACGGAAACAATTTCTTCAGTACTGAGAATCTCAAACGTTTTGGCTTTGAAAAGCCATTCGTTGTTACATTCACTCATTCATTCCGCATTCACGCATTCATTCAATGCCTTTTTTATGAACACTCAAATTTGTTCACAATTGAGTATACAGAACGATGCGAACTCGGTCAGCTGAGTACAATATTCAAACGTACTCAGAGTACTCAGTGCAGCCCTCTTCTAAACCACATACACGTATAGCCAATTTTCATTCAAAGTATATTACCATAGTATATTACCAAAGTATATTACCATTACATGCCAACTAAAACTACAGCTTCAACTGAATGTGGCATCTGCAAAGTGAAATCTTTTTGTTTATTTTGAAGAGAAATGTATTATTTTTAAAAAACATTTCTATTTTCGTTGTGGCCATAGAAGTTATTATTTAATTATTTTTTTTAATATTTATTTTATTACTATTGTATTATTTTGATAATTTACAATTATTTTGCATTCTTCCATCTGTTTGCAATGTTCACTTGACTGACTTCTTACAGGATATCATTACATACATTGCCGATTATAGGCGTCACATTTGAGAGCTGTGGGCGCCATATAATCAGATAAACCCTGGTCACGATATGTCCCACTTAAACGCATGCACTTTCTCTTTTTGAACTAAAACAGTTTGATGATATTGTCGTTTTGGGGGGCGCTGTTGACGGGTGGTCCTTTGATGCTGACAAATTACAAGACGGATATTTTGCTAGTTCCACGTGCTGTGCGTCCAAAACAATGTAGTATATACTAGGTAACATCATGCGCAAAATCAAAATTAATCACATTCCTAATATTCCGGAAATCAATAACACGCGATGCACTCGACTCGTTCTCACATGCATGGATTCGCGTTGCGATTGGCCATCTGGCTTCTCCGAGGCAGGGATTAGATGGTACAGTCCCGTATTGAACTAGCTGAAGTTGCTTTGAATTCAACACCCACGAACATAGTCCGAGCTGTTTCAACATGTTGCAGCAACTGGCGAACCTTGTAGTACCGCACCACATGGTTTACGGTGATTCTGTTGCCCTGCACAAGCGTGAGTTTCATGTTATGGCTAGCTTATCGTTCTCCTGAGCTGATGTCAGCTGTTCGAGAGACACAAGGTTTGATAATGATGTTTCCACAACATTGTCTGGACATTCAGCCAAGTCATGACGTTGTGCGGCTGCAGGATTCACTGCATTCACACATACAGCTAAATTTCACGAAACTTCAGAGTTTTAGTTGCTATTTTCTATGTACGCGAAAATTATTCGACAGAACCTAGTTTCAATTTAAACGTTTTTATTACATATATACTTTGCAGATTATATGGTATTGACGGAATTTGAGAAAGGATCCCCTTTTTTTCTCTAGAAGAAATTTCGGCTGCGGTACACTAATGGTGTGGGGGGCATTCAACAAGTTTAGAACGTTGATCTAGCTCCTGAATAAATAGTTCAGATTAAATTCAGGTGTTAGAGAGTATTCTATTACCATATTTAAGTGAAAATCGGAAAATTTCGTATGAATTCATGCAAAATAATGAGGAAATTTAAGCCATACGGCTTAAAAGGGGCCTTTTTAGCGGATTTCTCCGTTCAATTAATGAATTGCCAGCATGATCCCCGGATCTAAATCCATTTAAAAATATTGTGGGAATACTAACTAGACGTGTTTGTAAAGAAAACACAAAGTTTGACAGGATCCATGACAATAAAATCGCAATTTTGCAGGAATGGAGTCAGCTTGAAGCAGAGTTGTTGATGACGTTAGTAAATTCCAAGAAAAAAATGATTTTTTATGTTGGAAAATATATGGGATCCACCATAAATGAATTAATTGATAAACTTATGTAAAATTAAAAATCTATTTTTATATATTTTTGCGTTTAAAGCGCTAAATTTAAAAAGTGTCTTATAATTTTGATACAGTTGCAAAACGCCCTTTTCAGTATTTTGTTAAATAAAATAAAATCAATCATTGAATTTATAAATAAAACTTATTAAAACAATTAGTTACTTCCAAACTAACAATGTAAATAAACTTTTACGGTCAGATCTACTATAACTTCAAAAATATTTAACAAAAACAAAGTGTCTTATCATTTTGGGAAGCACCTTACTTTGCAGATTATATGGTATTTAAGCTACTTACTTATAAAATGTATCTGTTTGTATATTATACCCTGTAAAGACTGATCGCATCATCAAGTTTTGCCCTTGATTAGCGTACATTTTGAAGTATATTATTTCTATTGTGGCTCTTTTCGGTTTCGAGTTTATAATCCAAGTTTATAATTAGTTAGTTATAGCTGAATGACCCAATCAAAATAGTTCAAATTTGGTAATTGTAATGAGCATTATCCACATGAAATCGAACTCTCCACCGAAATCCGTTATCGGATCCGGTTCCAAATGCGAAAAGGTTTTCCCTAAATTTTACTATGCATATCTTCATGGTTTTTGAGTTTGCGTACTTTTATAGGTCGATCAGCTGTTCAAAATTGATATAATAAGTCGAATCGTTCACCCAGATGCGGCCAGTGTAACTTGCATATAAAAGACTCAAAGCAACATATAGGGCATTTGTTTTGTTAAACAAATGCCCAGCAATAAATGACAATACTAAGAAAAAAGCTATAAAAAATGAAATATAAAATTGAAATAAATATTTTTATTACAAATACGTGTCATGTAAGCATCGTGTAATCGGACGTTTTCGGAATAAGCGACACGCGCCCATCTCTAGGTACAAAACGCCATTTCTAAATTTGATCAAATTTAAAGGCCAAATAAGTTCATCAAAATTAAACCAATACTATCAATCATCCTATTTTAATCAATCAAATTATTGTAATCTACATTGTAAACCATCATTCTTCAATCTTATTTAACATTAAAGTAGCGTAAAAACGTAAATTCCACTATCACAACTCAAATATAAAGGATTATATGTATATACTATGTAAATGCGCTTAAAGTGCCTTTAATATATAAAATATGTGAGAACGACTTCTGACAGTCTGCTTTCTGTATAAAAGGCCATAATAGACTGGGAGTACTTATACTCATATAAGTGCACTGAATAAATTAACTTTTGGCATTTTCATTGGCAATTTCAGTTTTTATTCCCAGATTAACTTTATCTCTCATTTTACTTTAATTTTACGTTTTATTTTAATTTTTACCTTAAGCTTTTCTGTTCGACTTTAAAAGAATAATTAAATAAATTAAAAGTTCTATGAAAGTTGATGCGAGTAAAGGGGAAGTTACAAATACTGTTACGAATTCGGAATGAGATTCACTTGAGGATAAATATACATAATTACAATAATACAGAAACAGATACAAATGCTAGAGTTAAAGATTCAGATGCATTTGCCGATAGAATAAGTGCCGATAAATTTTCAGATACAATTTATCAATAGATTAATTTATTTGTGGCATGTTATTTGCTTTCCCGCCGTTGGCATATTCAATTACATGCAACAATACAAATGTTCATACACAAATCTTTTCGGAGTATCATATGAATGAATGAGTACATGAACTCGTATTCACACATTCATATATACCGACAGTAAAGCATATTTCACGCAACGCCCGACTTGTACTTGCAATAAGCAAAATAACTGTAAAATGCTGCACACTCGCGTTATTTATTGCGAAATATTTTGGTTGCACGACGCATGGATGGGAGGCAGAGAGGGTGAAAGAAGACTTAACTGTATTTATTAGGCGACACAGTAAGCCCCCGCGGCTGACAGATAAGATTCGCATTCACTCAGCATGAAGTGGTGGGAGGTCGGACTGTAAGCGAACTGTTTGAGTTGAGATAAAAGTGTTGGGTGGCCAAAAACAAGCGACAGATTTTAAGTGAACTGTTGATAAATTGCATTGATTTATCAAATCTACTCGCCTGCTCGTGTAATCATGTGCTGATGTGTGTGTTGGGTGTCCATATGTCTGTGTGTGCGAGTGTGCGCGCTTCCCTCCATAGATAGCCTACACACTCGATGGAAGTCCATAAATGCGTGGATTCCAAATGGCAGGAGATAAGCGACAGAGTCAACCCCTAGTTCAAATACAAAATAATCGGAGGACTTTTGTTTCATACCCTGTACCAGAAAAGCTAAATATGTATGCTCAAACTGTGCGATTGACCAAGTTGACTAAGTTGGAAACAGAATTTCAAAAGCTTAACCCATTCCGGCACTAACCAATAAACTAAACCTGAATCAGGTTTTTGGTTGAGTAATATCTATAAGTATTAACATGAAAAGGCCCTTTATTCACGCTTCTAATCAAGCCCTTTATGGGTACTGGGTATTAAATAAAGTATATGGTTTGTTTTTGTTCACAACTTGGCAGAATAATACCGTTATCCTTTGAAAACCAAAACACAATAAAAAAATCGAATTTACGCATTTCAGCACCTTCTCAAAGTGATAAACCAACTGGTATACCATATTTGTGTTATGTCAGAATGGAACAAAAGGTAATTAAAGGGCTAAGGCACTCGAATGGTGCTTTTCAAATAATTTGATTTGACTTTTATTGTATCGTTACCAACAGGTAGTAATTTATTATAATGGTGCTGTCATCATAAATATGCCGAGGAGGAACTTATCATAATGGCAAAGTAAATTTGTTGTAAAGCAAATTTAATCTAATTAAAAAGTTGCAGGTCAAATTTACGCACGAGGTTCTATGCTTTTCATGAGTAAAATACTGTGCAGTTTGTGAATTTCATTTAGCTAAGTGAAGTACAAACAATACACTAATAAACCTACTTACAATGTTCATTGGTGTATGTGTGTGTGGCAGTGGGTTAACAAATTAATTATGAGAAAAGTATACAATGCCACAAAGCAACAACAATCGCAAGAAGAACAATGCGCAAATTTTCAGCTTACAGAGTTCAATCAAAGGTCCTTTCGAGCTGAAAATTCGTTCTCTTTCTGAACTTTCGATATGAACTTTAGCCTATGATTGAAATTAAATGACTTCGACAGCTCCATCAAAACTCGTAATTAGTTTTGCTTTGTGTCAATATGAACATCGGGGTTGTGTTGTTGAGATTCACTTTCAATCAAATTAGATTGTTAGCTCTATTTAAACTGGCTTCTGCCAAGCATTCGATGTGAAATGTTCAAAGTGAATTTAACAGCATTTTAAAAAGTATTTCTTTCAATCAAAAACTTATAATATATAATGCCTACTTTCCCAAATTTAACATGTTATTTTGAAAACAGTTTTACTTTTTTAAAGTAAAGGGTCTAATTAAAAGTGTGTCTCATTTATCTTAATTTCTATGTTCATAAACATTTTATTGTTTATATTTTTTATACTGTGTGAACGCTGAGTTCTCTGAAACTATAAGAGCTAGAGCGGACATTTTCGGAATGTAGATATACATATATATACATTACTCATATTAAGTTTATTTAAATGTTGGGTGCCACGCCTACTTTACGCCCTAGTTGATAAAAACCGAATAACAAGTTTAATATTGATCAGTATAATATTGATTCAGAATATATAACTTCGACCACTATATTTATCTACATGTACTGAAATTATGATGAAATAAAGCCTATTGTCATTTCATATTTGGTGTGTATGTATGTATAGCAGGAAGCAATGCACAACACACATATAAATAAATATACATTGTGTGCGATCGGCGCTGCCATATTGTTAGACCGTTTTGACCTTCTCTTGACTATTTACCCAAAGGATTAAGATGCAAATCATCGATTCATTGCCAGATGTTGTTTTTTGGAATGTTCTTGGAAAACATCACAAACCTTGGGCACATTGCGCTCCCTCTCAATATCCCTAGGGCGTATGTCCCGGGGGATTAAAATAAAAAGCTTGAATAACAAGCGTTGTATTGAACATGGAACGTTGTTATTCGGAATATATACTCTCTTCTGTTGTATTTAACTAACCTTGCTCGTCCTCTGGCAGCGTGGCCATTTAAGTAAGAAGAAGAAGCATTGATGCTTGGCTTTATGTGACAGTTTTTTAAAATTATATTTAAAATATAGTGTAGAGGGTATTCAGCAGTCGGACGCGTCCGACTGATCTGCTCCGCATATTCTGGTTATTGTGTAGGTTAATAATGAACTCTGATTATTTAAAGTCCTTGAGAATAACAAATTTGTTAGTTGCTTTTTTGTTTATATCTGACTTTTTTAAATTGTGTGTTCCTACCAAACGCCCCGCAGCACCGTTTCAAGGAGCATATACTGCTATGTTGTCATTACATTTCAAGACATTAAGCACACATATAACATACACTGCATCATAAAATTTTACTGACGTCTTGACGCAAACTTCAATGGCGCTACGGGCTCACCTCTTGTGGCTTAGTTGATTTACTACGTTTTCCACGTTGCTTACGCTAAAGGTAATTGGAGATTTAATCTTTGTGACGGACATTTCAGCAGTTTAATAACATTTTTTATTTTGCAATAAAAATATGTATGCAAGTAGTTGGGATTTTATAACTTACTATCACCTTTTGTTCAGGGCATTTCGCTTTGGACTTACAGCCCTCATGACTCTTTTTAAAACGTTGATTTGATTTTCAATAATACTAGTTCATTCATAAGTGTACATACTATATAGTAAGTTGTCCAGATATGAATGTAGGCGCTTAAAGCATTCACACCAAATCTGCATAAATCAATTTAAAGCTCGCTCACGAGGAAAAACATAATTTGATTCGCAGCATGTAGCAACATGAACCAAATGACAAACGCTACAGTCGGGTACACTTGACTGCTTTATACTATGCAGGCCTATAATATTTTAAATACATAATTTCATTAAATGTAATATATTTTATATTTATATATTTTATATATAGTTTACGGTATTTTGTTTTCGGCACCCGTTATTGATGTAAATTCTCTAATCTAACTACAACTTTTTGAAAATATTCAGATAGTTTTTCCAATTTGTTTTGTAATGTGTCCAAAATTTGTTAAAGCCGTTTAAAGGTTAGGGGTGGTATTTAAATATTTTCGTCAATTTTTTATTATTAATTAACAAAATCTATCCTCTCTTCAATTTAATTGCAACAAATAGCAAATTTCAATGCATTGCTGAATATATATTTATTTTCATCTCTGTTTACAGCTGACTGTGTTTTCAACAACAGCAACTTCAATACGAACAACAAGAGCCACGGTTTTTTTTAACGCTACAAAGACTTTGCGGAAGCAGAAATGAAATAAATCAAATTAATAGAAAAACCATGCACAGCATTTATTGCTAGGTAATGGAATTAAAAAATCGGAAGAGCAGAAAACATAAAAGAAAATGCTGCACCAAACGAGACGAAAGGAAATTAAATTAATCGTTTACACTTAAACAGTCGCGTTTATTGAGAGAAACTAAAAGAATTTTAGAAACCTCCAATAAATAACATCTTTATTCTACAATAATGTTGAAGATTCTACTTAACGATGTTACTAGCATATCCATGGATATGGGGGTAGATTCATTCTCGGAATCACCGCTGAATCCTCTCAATGCAACTCAGGCACTCTGGGAGTTAACGAGTTGGAGTTCAACAGCACAGACCACACTTTTTGATGCCAATGACAGCCTATCATCCACCGAGACACCCTACGTACCCTACGGAAAACGACCAGAGACCTATATAGTGCCCATCCTATTTGCCATCATATTTGTAGTAGGTGTGCTCGGAAACGGAACACTAGTAGTTGTATTTCTCAGCGTGCGACAGATGCGAAATGTGCCAAATACGTAAGTAGTTTAGTGTTTTTATTATACCCTGTGCCCATTGAAAAATGGGAAAACAGGGTTAATAACTTTTTTTTTCTAAGAAAAATACAAGTTATGTCGGCAACAGTCGGTTTAATAATATTTTAACGTTTGGGCTGAAAACGTATTGCAAATATATCGTTCACAAGATGGAGCCGTGATAGATCTCACAAAGTAATCCTGTATAGTACATACTTACAATATATTTTTTATACCATGTACTCATTGAAAAACAGGGTTAATAACTTTGTCAGAATGAATGTAACAGGCCGAAGGAGGCGTGGCAGACTTTCTAATATATTGACCTATCCTGAAAAGCTCATTGAAATCGGTTTATAAACACAGGAGATATTAACAAATCAATATTGAAGGCGTTGCATCGCTCCCCAATAATGCCAATAAAAAGGAAGAATATGCCTGGCTGCTATGCTTCGTGTAACAGTTTAATATAATTATACTTACTTACCCGTCCGATTGATCTGCCCCGTTCAAATTTTTTAAACCCTGTACTTTAAAAAATTTGGACAGGGCAGATCAGTCGGACGGGCAGATCAGTCGGACGGGCCCGACTGTAGAATACCCTGTGCCTTTTATTTTATATACAATTTTATAAAACTGTCACACTAAGCGTATCAGCAGTACTTCTTCTTCTTCTTCCATTTTACGTGCGCCAGCTGCGCTGCGCTGCTGCTGCTGCTGCGCTGCTGGGCTACGCTACAAATTGCGTAGCTTATATCTAGTTTGTTTATTAACCGATTTCAATGCGCTTTTCAGAATAGTTAATTATAATAGAAGAGAGTATATATTCCAAATAACAACATTCTATGTTTAATATTACGCTTGTTTTTGAACTTGTAAGTTCAACTTTTGTGAAGCTTATATCTCCTGTGTTTCCTAACCGATTTCAATGCGTGTTTCAGGATAGTTAAATATAGTATAAGAGAACATATGTTCCGAATAACAACATTCTATGTTTAATATTACGCTTGTTATTCAACTATGTATGTTTAAAAACACGAGGTTGTGTGAGTTTTATTGATTTTTGGGCGTAAAGGGGGCGTGGCATCAACGATTTGAAATAAACTTGATCTGCGTAAGATAACTACCTATCTATAGCAACTAAAACGGCATCTCTAGCTTTTGTAGTTGCTGAGATCGACGCGTTCATCCAAACAGACAGACAGACAGACAGACAGACAGACAGACAGACAGACAGACAGGGCTAAATCGACTCAGCTCGTCTCCCTGATCAAGAATATATATAGTTTGTGGGGTCTGCCACGCCTCCTTCTGCCTGTTACATACATTCGCACAAAGTTATTAACCCTGTTTTTCCCATTTTTCAAATGGGCACAGGGTATAAAAAATTAAAGAGTCTATTAATTTAGTGCAAATGACAGCTGTGTGTAACAGGCAGAAGAAAGCGTGGTAGACCCCATTATGACTCATGACGACGAGCTGAGTTGATATAGCCATATCCGTCTGTCCGTCTGTCTGCATAAACACGTAGATCTCAGCAACTAAAAGAGATAGAGACACTATTTCTTGGTACACAGGTTCTCTATTATCGTAAGCAGCACGAGTTTAGATTAGAAACAGCGAAGTTATGTAACAGAAAATTTTTTGTATACATGTATGTAAGTGCCACTACTGCCACAGTTTAAAAGCTATAGAATTGGGATTTTTAATAACTCCTTTTATTCTTCCGCTTTATTTTTTTTTAATAATGTATTTTAATAAGTATAGAATCAGTACAACAATAAATGTACTATAATGTACTATAACAATCCAAATTAGCTACAGTTTTCAGTTTTAAAGCAACAGTTTAACAGCTAAATACTAAATATAAAATGTATGAAGTATATGACAATCTCCACCGATACTGTGAATTACATTACGATCGGATAAAAAAAACTCAGAAACACTCAGTAGGAGGTGTGATCGGGATGATGAGCTGAGTCATTATAGCTAGATCTCGAGCATTTGGCATGTACACAGTTTATGACATTCTCTATCGAAACGGCGAATTGAATTACGATTGGCTAAGAAGCAGAGAAGATATGCAAAAGATAATGTGCATAAAGTACATGGTTTCCTAGTGTCGGTTACGTCCGGCTGTAGATTTTTGTAGGACTAACCCGCTGTGTCTTACTGATTAAAATCGTGTTAGTAATAAACTAATTTACTTTTTAACACATTTATATACAAATAATATTTTTAATTATCTTTAAATTTAATTTGTAAGATTCTTTCAACATTTAATCTATAGAAAATGTAAGTAGAATTTAATTATGCACAAATGAATGTAAAATGTGAATTACCTACGGCAAAACTCAGAAGTTCCGAAGGTTAGCAAAGACTAATTACGGTTCACGACGTGTGTGAATGTACAGTTAGAGTCGCTTCGAAATATTCTAAATTTGCATAGTGCTATTCATCTCTTTCTGCTGCGTTCTCCCTCTCTCTCGCTCGCTCGGCATCTGTTATTGCCAAAGCTGATGCTACACGTTATACGCGTTATATTTACGTACATTGTCCTGACTAATTAGCCATGGCTGATAGCAGCTGTTAACGTGTGCCTGTGAGTGCGTGTAAGAAGATGTTGCGGCATTTTTGCTTTTGCATAAATTGACTGCCATAAATCAAGTTATTGTTACTGGGTTTGCTTATGTACCCCAATGTACCCGGGCCGAAGGGCGAGGGACGAAGGACTTTTCTCATGTGTCACACGGAAATGCTAACGAAATGTTGTAACTTCTACTTAAAGACCTTGACTAACTCTTGTGTTATACAGCTTAAATGTGAAGGCAGAAACTTACGCTTAAAATCTGGTAAAGTTTATCGCATGCACTTTGAGTATCGACTTTGGTTTACTTTATTACATCTTGGTACTTAAGCGCTGTGCATTAAAAGTTCATTTGATGACATTCCATTACTTAACTTTAAAGCAATGTGCTTATGTCTTTTGCCGAGTTTATCATTGCGTATTTATCTTAAAAAAAAAAAATATTGAATCAAACTAAATATTTAAGTATTGAAGTTATTGCATTATGCTCATGAATCTTTATTCAATATTGCAGTTTATCTTTAATTCGCCAATTAAAAAACGATAACAATGATAGTGTAATCGAACAAATGCAACGTGAAATAGATCAATATCGATATCCATTACGCTATATCAATGTCAATGTGTTCTGTTTATGGGCATTGTTCGCGGTAGGGGCGTGGCATCCAAATTTTGAAATAAACTTGATCTGCGTATGGTACACACCTTTCAAAAATTACCAAAACGGCTGCTTTAGCTCTTATAGTTGCTGAGATCGACGCGTTCAAACAGACGACCAGACGACCAGACGACCAGACAGACAGAAAAGGCCATATCCACTCAGAATATATACACTTGGTGGGGTCTGCTACGCCTCCTTTTGCCTTTTACATACATTCTGACAATGTTATTAACCCTGATTTTCCCATTTTTCAATGGGTACAGGGTAGGAATATAGGACCAATGATACTTAAACATCTCAAATTGATTAGATATTGGGTTCTGTACTTTTCAAACAAACTGAATATATCCGAGATAGTTGGTTAAATACGGACTACCTCTATACGAAATAATAGCAAAACTAGTAAGGACAAAAGATGACCCAATAATCACAGCTTTAACGCCTTACACATAGGCTATGCGTGTTTGCACAAATCCAATACACAAATAGCTCGCATGAGGCAAACCGCAAATTGCGATATGGACTAGTTTAAAATTAAGTCCTTTTTTTAATGTATAGCGTCTAATTAAAAATTTAGGCACAATATACTCGTATTTCGTCAAAGGAAGGTATAACTTTCACAACAGCAGTTCCAGTTTCCATTAGTTGCATTCACAGTTTAACTACGCCAAATACAAGAGTATTTTCAATATTCTTTGACCATAGCGACAAAGTGCCATCATGACCACACCACCGCCACAATTGTCGCACTGTAGTGCGTCACCATCAACATCGTCCTGTTCGGAGCTGCAGGGCGTCCAATTAAAATATTAAACTTAACTGACATTTAACAGAGGCAGTTAATATGCAGCCTGCAGATATGTACATATATAGAGAAAAAAGCAATATAAAAAAATAAATATAAACGAGAGAGCTCCAGTCGTCTGTGATATCCTCAATTAATAATTATTTTATTTTAATATGTATATTAACAAAATAACGTACTCTGCATATACAACCACGATATGTCGAACTTCACGAATAAGATTAATAAATTCAAAGCATGTATACTCTGTACACATTAAAATTGGGTAAAAACATGATTAATAACTTTGTGTGAATGTATGTATGTAATAAGCAGAAGAAGGCGTAGAAGACCCCAAAAAGTACTATATGTATGAGTATATTCTTGACCAGGGCGATGAGCTGAGTCGATATAGATCTGACTGTCTGTCGTTCTATAAATGAATTTGTACGATTATTCGATGTAATAGCTAAAAGAGCATTCTATTTTCCAAAAGGTTTATCGCTACTACAAAATATTTGAAAAATGTATTTACAAAACGGTATGTCCTGCATACGCGGGTAGCTTAGTGTGTGTGCCTCTGATTGTGTTTGTATGTACATATACTCAAAGTAGAGGGTTCTACTGTCGGTTACGTCCGACTGTAGCGTTCCGTCTATCTGATCTGCCCCGTCCATATTTTAATTAGTTTTGGTTGTGGGGCCTTTAGTGCAGTAAAGCAAAAGACGTATGCGACATATTACCATACCTAAGCCAATTTCTGATGCACAAGACTCACGTTTGTTACACAAAGCTTGACTTCTTTTAAGCATATAGTAAAGAGCAACCCAAAATTTATCTGAAGCTGCATTTTATGGGAAAAATGGCAAACATGACAACGACTAACACAAGGCAGCGCTACTAAAGTTGCTGCTTACCATGTGGCAGATACCAGATGTCAGATGCTTATCAGATGTTGCCCACGGAAATGTAATTTGGCGTTGCACAAAAAATGCCCCATGCAGCTTCTTTAGTGCGATAGACGCTGAGACGGGACATAAAAATAAAATATCCTTATGAGATCACATTCTCAATTACAGTTCCAATTTATTTTCATCTGTTTCCTACAATTATCTCCACACAGCTTTATGTGAGTGTCTGTAAGTGTGAGGGAAACCTACTAACTGTTAGATGCATTTCAACCGAGTTTGTATTCAAGTACAGCGTTTCTGCTCCGGATGGGATATACTTAACTAATGTAATGCCCGTTTGTTTGCTGATTTTACTTGTATTGCCCTTAAAGATTACAAATGGCAAATAATTTACAGTTATACATGTATAGTTGGAGCGTGAAAGATAATGTTTGCTTATCATTGACCGCGACTATTAATTAATAGTTGTTTAATAAATTTATGGGTGGTCATCCACGGACGATGATTATCTATGGACGCTTGTGTGTATTTAACTTCAAAACATGTAAAATATTTCAGAAAAGAAGTATACAATTTAAAATATTTTAAATATAATTCAATCTATTTATAAATAAAAGTAATTTATAAAAATTTAATGTGTTTAATATTTAACCATTTGAAGCGTAACAGGAGTACTTCTTCTTCCCTTTTTGTTAGTGCCATGCTATAATGGCCGCTGCTGATGCGAGTGATGCAACGCCTGCAATATTGCGTAACTTATATCTCCTGTGTTTATTAACCGTTTGCAATGTGCTTTTTAAGATTAAGAAGAAATCATATACTCCGAATAGCAACATTATATTTTCTATACTACGCTTGTTATTCAACTTTTTATGTTCACAAATACGAGGTTAGGTGGGTTTTATTGTATTATTATTATTTTATTTCCTATATAAAGATTCATAATAAGTATCAATATCAAGCAATATCAATACCAAAAGTTAATGCAATATTAAACTCTACTTTAAAAAGACGGAACACTGATTCAATTCAGAAATTAAATTCGAACATTAACTGCCTAACAGGAGTGTGACGCAGAATTCTATATAAGCAAGGACATACTTAATAATACCTATTAAAGTATATCTTTAAAATGAGTTTTCTACGATTTTGTATATTGAAAATTTACAACAATTCCAGTTTAACATTCTTGTGTGCATACCAGACATATTTTCTTTTAATATACTGGCATATTAACTAATTTTTCCATCGTAGTCGACATTTTCCATGCGCCTCATACTGCTAAAAAAAAAAGAGATAAATCAAGGAGCTGCAACATGTGCGGGTGACTTTAAACAAAAATAAAGAGAAATGGCTTAGGGGAAGTAAGTGGGGGTCAGCATGTTTATCTCAGCTGGAGATGCATAAATCTGTTACGTGTTAAGTTATGGAATTTGTCAGGAATTTTAATAGCAGACGAAGTGAATGGACTATGAACATGTGGGAGTTTGTTGCTTTGCTGAGCTTATTGATTTTCAATTTTGCAACTCTGTTTGCAATTCTCTTTGCAGCTACATACTGTCCTTGGCCCTAGCCGACTTGCTAGTTATATTAACCACTGTGCCGCTCGTCTCCACTATTTACACTGTGGAGTACTGGCCCTGGGGCAGTTTCCTGTGCAGCGTGTCGGAGTTCATGAAGGATGTCTCCATTGGCGTATCCGTCTTTACACTGACGGCCCTCTCCAGTGATCGCTACTTTGCCATTGTGGATCCTCTGCGCAAGTTTCATGCACATGGTAGGAATGCATTTACTCTAACTCGGTAATAATAATAATGCATGCTTGCCTGATGATTTCACAGGAGGCGGACGTCGCGCTACTCGCATGACTTTGGCTATAGCTGTTTCCATTTGGCTCTTGGCCATACTTTGTGGTCTGCCGGCGTTGATTGGCAGCAACCTGAAGGTGGGAGTCGGCTTTATCTTTTCTAATATGCATACGACATATGTACATAATTGAATCGCTTCCAGCCTGTTGGCATCAACCCGGAGAAATCGATTGTCGTCTGCTATCCATATCCAGATGCCTGGGGCTATAACTATGCCAAGTTGATGGTCATGCTGCACTTCCTGATATACTATGCCATACCCCTGGTCATCATAGCCGTCTTCTATGTGCTCATTGCCCTGCATTTGATGTACTCGGCGAGTGTGCCCGGAGAAATGCAAGGTGCTGTGCGACAGGTGAGTTATGTTTCGAATTCATCTCAATTCATGCAAACGAACCGTATTATTTTCATGGCAATTGTTAAATATATTGGAATCCGCTTTGAAGTAATAATTCAACTGTCCACCTTAGCTCCAGCTGAGAATTTAAAGGAACTCAGTTTAGAATACTTTGCACTTGCCATCCGAATTGTGCTAAAAGTTTTCTTGTTAAAGCTATTTTTACAACTTTCGTATCCACGCATAAAATTCAGTTTGTAAATTTTGTTAGCCGCATCTTGAAATGTTTTATTTACAGCTTCATTAGGTATGCTGAGAGACTTACCTGCGCAATAAATAACAGATATTTTATATTCCACGATATCAGATTTACCGCATTTTCATCACATTTACGCTGTGTCCAACAATTGTTTTGTTATTCCGTATCTTTTTTTTTTTCTTTTCCTACTCCCTTTCAGGTTCGTGCGCGTCGCAAAGTTGCCGTAACAGTGTTGGCATTTGTTGTCATCTTTGGTATTTGTTTCCTGCCCTATCACGTCTTTTTCCTCTGGTTCTACTACTGGTAAGTGCTAGCTTTTATCTCACAGCTCTCACAGAGATGCGGGGATCGGGATTGCCGGGGGATTGCCTATTGCTGATGATTTCAGACGTACAGGCTGCGTATGAGTGATGCGGACGGTAGATTTACCCTTTTAACTGGGTCTGGTCAATCACTTTCCACTCAATCCACTTTCGCACACTAACAAACATGCAATTTAAAAGAAATTGCATAAAAGAATTCACATTTACTTATACCATGAATTACAAAACGTGTGGATTGAAAAAATATTCCAAATGTAACAATATTTCATAACTATTTTATTCCTGCAGTCATGAATTTCATTTGAAAAATGTTTTTAAAATGTAATAATGTTTCATAGATATTTTATTCCTGCAGTCATGAGTTTCATTCGAAGAATGGGCAATCTACTTTAGAATTTAGATCAAGAATTTGAAGTTGTTTCCAAGTGCTGATTTGCCAAGTGTATGAACAGTTTGCGATTCCTTTTCATTTACAGGCCAACTGCACAAGAGGATTATAACATGTTCTGGCATGTACTACGCATCGTCGGCTTCTGCATGTCCTTTGCCAACAGCTGTGCCAATCCTGTGGCTCTCTACTTTGTGAGCGGGGCATTCCGCAAGCATTTCAATAGGTATTTGTTCATTCACATCAATGAAGCAGCATAATAGCAGTATGGTAACGATAGGCAATAACCGATTACCGATTACCGGTAACCATGATTCTAACTGTAACTGTAAGCGTAAGCAAACTGCAATTTGTTTCTTTCATAACACACATAAAACAAACAAACAAACAAACTTCCAACACTCTAAACTTTCCCTCAGACAGACTCTCATATCAAATAAATCACATTCATATCACAACTCACAGTTAGGAATGGTTTTTGTGAACTTTACACGATTTCTGATTGCAATTTTGATGAAATTCTTGCCCAAGGCAAGATGCAAACGAAAAAGAAATGTTTAACACAAGGAATTTTTACTTCAACACTTCACTTGACTAAAATGTAATGTTTTTCTCAAATCTGTCAAAGCGAAATAAGTCCAAAATAATGTTTCTCAAAAGTCTTTTGGGAGAAGAACGGAATAAATGTATTTTATTATTTTTCATAGTTAAGTGTTTTGTCTCTATCAAATAAAATGTAGAAATATTGAAAATGTACAGAAACATAATTTTATTATACCCTATGATATATTTAGCTAACAACTCCAAGGTTTCACTTATGGAATTCAAATTTAATTACAGAATATCCGTTGTTGAAAAATATCTAAAAATAAATATGCATATAATGTGATACGATGAATCTGAATTTAACAAATGTACGATTATAAATATTTGGATCTGATTACGTGAACTTAATAAATTTCTGAAGTTTAAAAAAATTTTAAATGGTATTTTGATATTGTTGAACAGATCTGCTGAGCTCATACAGAACATCAAATAATTCATAAACTGCAATCAAGAATCGCGCATGAGTGCACCTCAAGACTGACCCCAGTAACCACTTTAATAGAATTTATTTTCTGCATCAATCACTTGCTTTCTTTGGCAGATATCTCTTCTGTCACGGCGTGAATGGACGTCGCAAGAAGCGAAATCAACACGACACATTCTGCATGCACCGCGACACCTCCCTGACCAGCACAGCCTCGAAGCGTTATCAGTCGCGGCACTCGTGCTATCAGAGCACCTTGCGCAGGTGAGTGGAGAGACGGAACAATAGAACAAGTGTTTTTTTGTTAACTCAATCTACTCAGCTATCGCCTACCAGAGACAACTATTACGACGATGCCGAATGGCGGGCTTAATGGAGTGCCCATCACGGCGGTTTCGCATAATGAGAACCTGGCCTACGAATTTGCGCCAATGAGCGAGTTTGGCGCACTCAAGGGGTCGCAGCTGACACAGGTTCTACAGGAGTCGCCATTAAACTAAGCACTTCCCCTCCCGCATAGAACGGAGATTACAGGACAGCTTTTAGCATAAGTACACGTTCCCAAACACGCAGACAACTCAAGAACCGCCTAAACTAAAAACACAATTTAATAGATGCAGCAGAACATTTTAAAATACCAAAATTCTTCTAACTTAGTCTGTAGAAAATACCTGGAAAGGCGATTAGCCTTCTGAAGCGTAGTCTTAATAGCATAGTAATGCTGAAGGGGAATTAAGATAAATCACTACAGTTCAATATAACACTCGAAATTTACATTTTCGCTTTCCGTTCAACAACAATTCTAAGCGCGTTAAGGTAATAGCTCCCATTATTCTTCAGTTGAAACTGATTTCAGGAACATCATGAAGAACTGACTTCTCTGTAGCAAGTAATCACGAGTTTGCATTACTTTTCATGTCTAGTCGTAGTGCTAAGCCTGCATCACTGTAACTGTAACTCTAATTTATGTTGTAGCTGTGTCTGTGTCCACACTAAAGTATTGCAGCCGTTGCATGGCGTTAAAATCGATAAGAGATGTAAAGAAATTTAATTAAATAGACTACACTAAGATGCACCACTAAGATTTAAGATTTGGACAAGCTACGTGCCTGGCATGTACGAAATAATCAAAATAAATTTGTAACAATTTGCAAAGTTTATAGCCCCATTGTACAGCATTCAACATTCAAACCTAATCCAATATTTGACTATGTAAATAGTATTTAGATGCCTTCGGCTCATCTGTTATTTGTCAGAGCATAAGATGTGTTTCAATGTTCAAAGGTTTTACACGAATTGTTACAATAAATGTGAATTTGTTTGTGTCAAGCAATAAAATTCTTTTCTTTCCTGCTAAAACATGTCAAACACAAAATATGTGGCCTACTTTTAGGGATGCAAGGGGCATAATCTGCAGATGTGACTTTACAGCCCAAAACTTGAAGCATAAAGCGGTTGCCATTTGACTATTTACCACTTACCAGCCGCGACCCACAATATTTTGTAACCTGATAAAGGAGTGCCCACAAACTGCTTCAGGGGACCAGCACACGATGGAGATGGGACCGATAAGCGAGAAGGAGATTAATTGGAGGTGCGGACCTACGTAAATTGTGCGGCTCTTAAGTACTGTTTGCATTTGTGACTCGATTTCCGTGGCTGTGTTGCCATGTGGCTTTGACACAATCACTATAATTCATGCATATTTATTTGATTGAGTTTGCTTCCTGTGACAGCCACATCAATTAAATTATCCTCTCGAAATGTAGCAGCCGTTGATCTGTCAGCAAACTGAGACACTTCCTTGATTCCTTTGACACGTCATTATTATCATCTTGAGCATCATCTTGAATCCCAACTCCAACCAAAAACTACAAAAGCGACAAACGGCGCATGTTCACAGCGTCTGGAGCCATCAAAATGTCGCCATCAACATTTATGCTTTTATTAATTTTTCTTTACATATTAAAATACAAGTTTAATACAATGGACTGTATGATATCCTCTTGAATTTTTTACAAACTTTTTTGAAATAAATAACTTTTAATTTATCTTAATCTTAATTCATATTTTGAAATTCGAAAAATAATAGTCATGTCAATTATTTAAAAGCTGAGTTATACATATATCGATTTCATGTATTTTTTGATTGTAAATGTACCTATCCAATTTTAGGAAAAATAAAAAAATTGCCATGTCGCGCTGTATTTTTCTTCTACTGTTCTTAGAATGAATTCACTGACAGATTGCTATCATACATATTCATTATTTCAAGGATAAAAATAGAAATAAATCCGCCTTTGTATTGTGGGTCTTTGTCAACTCAGTATTTATACTTGATGTGAAGAGAGCGGAAAAGTATATCAGTTCAGATTAACATTGAAATATAAGTATTTAATGTTCCTCCCACAATTCAATGCTACAATATCAAGTAACTTGCTTTACTTTTTATATCTCGTTTCAATTCTATTATTGTTCATTTGGTTTTAAATTTGTCGATTTATTCTCGTCAATTGTTCAAGTGCTATGTAGCTGCCAATTTAAATTCGTATTTTGAGAATATTGGCTCTTGAGGTAGCACTTTGCGTCTAATTAGTTGACCAAGCGGTTATTAAATATGCAAATGCAATTAAAGCTAATTGGCAACAGTTGAAGTTATTTGAGCAATCGTGATGGACAGAAGAGTGCATTAAACAATATGAAACCCATCACATACTCTAATTTAAACCTTCAATAATTTTACTACATTTAACATACATATTTTTATACCCTGTGCCCATTTGAAAAATGGGAAAAACAGGGTTAATAACTTTGTCAGAATGTATGTAACAGGCAGAAGGAGGCGTGGCAGACCCCACAAAGTATATATATTCTTGATCAGGGAGACGAGCCGAGTTGATTTAGCCCTGTCTGTCTGTCTGTCCGTCTGTCCGTCTGTCCGTTTGTATGAACGCGTCGATTTCGGAAACTACAAAAGCTAGAGATGCCGTTTTGGTTGCTATCGGTAGGTGTATTCAATACGCAGATCAAGTTTATTTCAAATCGTTGATGCCACACCCCCTTGACGCCCAAAAATCAATAAAACTGACATAACCTCGAATTTTTAACACAAAAAGTTGAATAACAAGCGTAATATTAAACATAGAAGGTTGTTATTCAGAACATAAGCTCTCTTGTGTTATATTTAACTATCCTGAAAAGCGCATTAAAATCGGTTCAGAAACACAGGAGATATAAGCTTCACAATAGTTGAATTTAAAAGTTCAGAAACAAGCGTTATATTAATCATAGAATGTTGTTATTTGGTATAAACGCTCTTTTTTATTATATTTAACTAATCTGAAAAGCGCATTAAAATCGGTTAATAAACAAAGTAGATATAAGCTACGCAATTGCCAGCGCAGCTCAGCAGCGCAGCAGCAGCAGCAGCACCGCAGCGCAGCTGGCGCACGTAATAAGGGAAGAAGAAGTACTGCTGATACGCTTAGTGTGACAGTTTTATAAAATTGTATATAAAATAAAAGGCACAGGGTATTCTACAGTCGGGTCCGTCCGACTGATCTGTCCCGTCCGACTGATCTGCCCTGTCCAAATTTTTTTATATATTATACATAGAAAATGTGCCGCGTAAAGTAACCAACAGAATATATACAACCAGAAACTGCTTCAAATATTATATTATGTATAGCAAGCTATAACCCCATTTCCGAATTAGTTGAGTTTAATCAATTAAATATATTTGTTATTAACATACTTTAACTTTCCCTTCAATAATGACATAGTAAATGAATGCATTCTAGAGTAAGTGTGCAGACCACCTAGTCCAGAGAAGAAAAGGGGTCAGGGTCAATGCACCTAAAGAAATATCTTATCTTATATTTATTATTGATGTAATCCGATGTAATCCGAAAGTATAAATTCAGTTCCTGGATCTCAATTGTTTTCTGCAACCTTTCTATATTCCCAATCTAAAGTATACGTTCAAAATCATATCGAATTGGACAATACAATTTTGAACAATACATTTACTATTTTATTATGATTTTAACTGTTCGACTATGTTTTCAACATGCCCCACTTGAATAAGTGGCTAAAGATAGAGTAATTTATAAATTGAATACGTTCTTCAATTCACAGTAGATCAAAGTCTCAAGAAAATCAGTGGGTCTATGTGGCCAAAAAAGAAAAGTTTGCAGGCCCAACCAGCCGTAATGATGGCTACGGGCAGCTGATATGAGTAAGAGATTCCATTGTTTTCGTCGTCTAGTTTTAATTAATATTATTTGAAGCTGCCTGTGTGTGTAAAAGGCGTCCAGTCGACTGTCAAGTCCGTTATAGTGGGTGAGAAATAATAGTAAAATACTTGGAATGTCTTTAAGTTGTTCATGACTTATTTAAATGGCTATTAATATTCATTTAAGCAATGCTCGAAGTATGCCACGACACTTAAAAGCCGCAATACAACGACAACAAAAACAGAGAAGCCATGATGAAAGCACAATAACAATAACAAATAACAACACTCACACTCACAGAGACACACACACACTTAAGATTGGTACAATAAAATTAATGGCAAAGGTATATAAAACATATGTGTGGCTTACGCCGAGGACATCGGGGGGCTAAGGGAGCAAATAAATAATGCGGTTTGAGACACACAGCGCAAATGTAAATACTGAGAGTGAGAAAATACCTAAAGGTGGAAACAGGGCAATTTATAGGGATGTAAGGCAAAGTGGATGGAGGGAGTATAGAGGGCGTGGAGACGGAGGTTGCTAATCGTAAATTGCGTGTTGAAGATGAACAAAGCCGCAAGAAGTATAATCTACACACATTCACACAGAGACTTGCAACACACACATGTAAACGCATTAACGGTATAAAAATTGGCACTCAATAGGCATGAGGGTACTTATGTGGCACACACACTCATATTGAATATATATACATATGTAGAAACACACACACACACCCCGACCTAACACGTAGGCATCTCCTATGTGGGCGTGGTATGTCCGCGTCGCATGCTGACGGCATCCCAATCCAAAATCCTCAAACTTATTGACGTTATTTGACAGTTTGGCTGCTGCCTCTTCCTTTTGCAGCTTCTGTGGCAGCTGATAGTTTCTAATGCATCTGCAGCTAATTAGAGCACTTTAAATCGGGAAAGTTAGTAAGCGCCAAATGAAAATCGGATTATCGAATTGCTCCCTGGCTCTCAATCAGCATAATTGGGTTAATTTTCAAACGGAAAACTTATTTCTAACGCTGATCCCAATGAAAATATTTTAACCAGGCAAAAATCTTCAAAAAGTACATAGAGCGATTATACTTATTTGGTTAAAACCAAAAAACGAACAAACCTTTTCAGACCCTGTACTTTAAAAAATTCAAGAGTCTATTAAGTGAGTGCAAATGGCAAATGTGTGTAACACCCAAAAGGAGGCGTGACAGACCCCCAAAAGTACATATATACTTGATCAGGACGACAAGCTTTATCGAAAAAGTCATCCATCTGTCTGTCTGGTATAAACACCCATGTGTATCTCGCACACTAAGAGATTTTTGATACCTCCCCCCTTCAACGCTAACCACACAACAGCAACAATCTTAAAGCTATAAGCTTGTAATTAGGCATCGAATAAGAAACAGCGAAAATATGCAACGTTCTGTGTGTGAGGCAGTTAGGCTGATTATTGAAACACAAAGTACAGGGTCTCCTATTGTCGGTCACATCCAACTTTATTCTTATCATACTGATTTGAATAATGCAACTTAGTATCTTGAAATAAATTCAGAATAATGCCAAACAAAATACAACATAATAAAAGCTTTTGGATTCCAAATGAATCCAGTAATTTATTCAAAGAAATTATTTATATTATTAATGTAAATATTAATGTAATCTGGTGTTGTTTGTATCACAATTGTGCAAATTGCGGTGAAAATGATAATTGTCGCTCAACCCATTTAAATGATAATTTCCGCATAAACGTAAAGACTTTGAGCATGGAAGTTTCTACTGCTACAGCTAGTTATCTTATCTTAATGTTAATGTGTTGTTGACTTCCGTTTCGCACTCAATATTATAGATTTTAATTAGATCCATTTGTATGTTTGTACATTGGTCTATTCCTACTCCTTAGCCGCAATGTTGGCTGATGGACCCTCCGCGTTCTATTAAAGCTGACAACTTGCTCAGGCAACTCAAGCTCTCAGAGGCATCACGCACCACGCACCACGAAAAATCATCACCTGCTGGCCTGCGATATATTAGGATGAAATTACACGCTGCTTGCCACATCAATTCCCCTTCCCTCAGAGATGTCTGTAGTGCTGCCACACGCATAGTTTATTAGGGGGTACAAGCCACACCTCACCGATTTATGCTGGACACTCGAGTTGGAGTCTATTTTAGGCATTTACAACTTTATTAGCCTTTGGGTCAAGGGAGTAAAGTCCTCAGATGTAGGCACTTCTCCCCAATCCAAAGCGTGACAAGACTTAGAGTCGGCTTAGGCCAAGTTCCTTTTGGGAGCAATCACGGCGGGGGTCCGGCCACAATGGGGGGTATCTGTGGTTTGAAGCAGATTCACGGGTTGAAGCGTAACTTTGAACACTTACATCATTGTTACAAGGGGTTTAAAGCTTCGGTAGAAGTTGAAATAACTCTAAAACACTGCGAATAGAGAAATAAACGTTCTAATCAAATTGCACATACGTCTCATGTGACATAGCTGGGCTGTCAGTAATTAAGTATCTCAGCCCAATTAAACCTCTGGGAGCTTTTGCTAATTAACCAAATTATATGAAGCATAGCAGATTGTCCTTATGCCAATCCCGAACAAAAAACAATCCGTTGATGCGAGGCAAATGCGCTAAGCATGGAATACCCAACGGAATACCCAACGGAATTTACGTACACAACCAAATAGGAAACTCAAATTGATTGCGCGACAGCCGCAGCGGCAACAAAAATGTTTAGAAAACATAAAAATGGAATAGGTCGTTCTAGTTTTACAGAGCTTGCCGTATCACAAATCAAAGAATCACATCGGAAACCAAGCCATCAAAAGCTGCCCGATTTCGCAAAACAATAAAAGGAACATTCGCCTGGATTGTCACATAGTTTTTAAGGATAGGTCATGGGAATGATTTAAGTGCAACAATTTATGCGGTCTTTCGCCTGACTCGTTGAAATTCTACGAGCAGACTTATGTTGGAGTCGATTTAAAGGCCTTATCATAATTTCCCATTTCGCTGCTGCATTTAACAAATTCATAAAAATTCAGCGCGACACTTCAATTTACATATGGTTATAAGTGTAGAAGGTCGTGCGAGCGACTACATTGAACTTAATACCATTGGCAATCCAAGATAACAATGCTACTGTGAAATGCCTTTAATCTGGCATAAGGATTCTTAATACGGAATTCTTATGCCCCTCTAACTGTAGCGTACGAAGCTATGAGTCTGCTAAATCTTTGTGATCTGCGTGGGAAAAGGGGGAGATATCAAAAATATAAAATAACTTTGATCTGCTTACTGCGTAGGAGAACCGAAATACAAACATACACATACACATAAACAAAACAAATTTGGACGGAGAAGATCACTTGGACGGGCCCGACTCTAAATTATGTATTGACTTACCGACACCTCTATTGTGATTATCGACCGTTATAATTTACAATCATTTGTGCGGACATTCTAATGCATTGACGTTCTTCTCAAAAACAAAACTGATCGGCTAAAATTTTGATTCTTAAAGCAGTTCCTTCTTGACCAAAAGTCCACGTAAGGCTGCAGCGTAACAACGTTTTCAAACAAAAGTTTCCTACCCTATTTCCAAATACAAATTCGCTAAGGGACTTGCTCATTTACTTATTGTCTAATTAAACAAGTTCAATGCTGACTTAACAAAAATTTCAGACACTTGTTTAATTAATTTCATTTTGAGGGGTTAGCCTTTGGTCAATGCTTCTCAAGACAGTATTTTCTTAAAAAGTTTGACTATACGAATGACGCACATAAATCCAGCTCGGGGCTTTAAGTAGGAAAAGTTGAAATATGGAAAACAAGAACTAAAAGGCTGACAAAATAAATTTCTCTTTTGTTTTTTGTACTTATGCGCATCAACGATTTTATTTGTTTGCATGCGCCAAAGGAAAACCCTTTTCAATCAAATTAGCCACAGCGAACGGGACACTCAATCATCTTGTACAGCCAAATGACAAAATTGAAACAAGCAGATAAAAAAGGAAGCTTCACAAAACTTTGCCGAAGGCTTAGGTGTAGTGTCACTGATGCCTGCCGTGTTTACTGGTTTATTAAATTAGAACAGCAACGGTGCAATGTTATGCTGGGCAATTTCAATTGATGGAATACTCTCTGACATGCAAACTATAGGAGCTGAGTTGATTCTGGGAAAAGTCAAAATAGCTATACATAAAAGCCAAATTGTATAGAATTTTATTTCAATTAAAAAATTAGAAGTGTAAGATAAGATAAAATCAAAGGTATTTTATTGTAGATTATTTTTGTACAAGTATCCAAAAATCCAAATCAACTTGATCTGATTTTCGCAAAGAACCTAAATACAAAAAAAAGGTTTCTAGCTTTTATAGTTTTGTAAGATCCAGGTGGCTGCTCCGGTTGCTCTATCTTCGCTGTTTCTTGTCCGATCGTAACGCAATTCACATAGAGAAATAGTTTAAATTTATAAAGATATATGGAAACCAAGGCAAAACTCTTTACTTTATCCACTTTGTTGATTGTTCTGCTATAAGAAATTCAGTATTCAAAAAATACCCGTCATCAAGTGAAAACTGCGCAAATGTTTGGCTAATAGGGGTTAATCTTGATTTCACACCATTTGTTCCTCAATGAATCATTAATGAAAGTTGAAGGTATGCGCATTGGTCTGACGTAATTGGCGACAGAATACTCCCTAGATTACTAGTAGTATATGTCAATACCAAACGAATGTCGAACTTAAATTGTTAGATCTATCATACTCATTTGTCAGCTCTTAGGGTAGTGTAGGGAGTCGAATGACGGACTGAGCAGCAATGATGGCAACTCGAATTCTGCAAACTCCTTCTGTACGACTTTTTAAGTTTGAACAAGTTGTGTTTTGTTGACGATGAGTTGTGCTAAGGTCAATTTCCGTTTCCTGATGACTGCATACAAAATAATGACAAATTAGTTTGTGCCAACTTCCTTCGGGTGTACCCGTTTCCGCCGTTCCCAGAATACTAGACAACCAACCGCCCGAAAGAGCGCTCTGTACGTGTTTTTGGATTTCCCTGAGGAGTTGCTTCACTGCTTTCTCCAGTGGGTTTTCTCTTGCCTTTTGCCTTTTTTTATACAACATTTGAATTATGACATTTTTATGAGCTTACATCTGCTGGGATGGCAACACGTTGCATGGACATGCTAGTAAAGCATTGAAATATTCATTTATTCAAAAAATAGATAGGAAGCGCATATTCTGCATTCCTAAATGTATCATTTAACAGCAGAATGAACTAACTTCAAGAAAAGTAGTTTTTTTCAACATGTTCATTCCTTAGATACGGGCATGACATGAAGCGTAATATACTTACAATATAAGGAATTAAAATTAATAGAAAATGTAGATAATCCAAGGGTTTACATTTAACCGCTTAACGCTAGCTAAAGTAAGGTAATTTCGGTATCGACGTTCACTAAATATGATCCTTTCGCTCCTCTTTATTTCCGTCCCGATCATTGTCTAGCTGACAGCTGAGATCAAACCATTAAGTTGCCATATCTGCAAATATGCAGTCTACAAAAAATATTCAAGGCCTACTTTTTTGTTCATATACTGATTTTTTTTTTCAGTTTATCAATGCTCCATACTCCTCTTTGCGGTTAGCTGCATGCTCGATGACTTTGCTTCCTCGATGTCGAAAAGTAGTTAATTTCAAGTGTTTTCAGAGGCCAAAAATAAATTGGCTGCCCCAAAAAGCTCAGTTGACTGTAGCTTGTATGTGTGTACTCACACAGATACACACACAAAGAGTACTATGTACGGACACTCAGAAAAACAACCAAAACATTTTAACAGAATTCAAACCAGAAGCGTGTCAATAGTCGTATTATCCAGAATTTAATGAATCTTAGTAAGAACGTACTGAATTTAAAAAAAGTACAAAAGGGAATATTAGTGAAGTTAATAAAATTATCAAATGAAACGTGTGTAAAACCCTGAAGATGGACTGCCCGTAACAAAGTGTATATAATCTTGATCTGAGTCAATAATGAGAGTCTATATAACCATGTTGGCGTGTCCGTCCGTTTGTTTGTTAGTTCGTATTGACACCTAGATTCGCAAACTGAACGAGAACTAGAAGCACAGTTTTGGGTCTGTAGGTTTTCCTATGGTGCAAGAAGATTAAGTTTGTTTTAGATTTTTCATCTGTTCGAAATATAATTTTAAAAACATATTTATTAAATATTCAACCAGGCGCAGCAGCAATGAGGCAAAGCCAGCAATATTGTTTCTATAATATCTTCTGTGTTTATAAACCGATTTCAGTGCGCTTTTCGGGATTGGTCCATACAATTGGGGAGAGTATATATATATAAGAAATTTCTATTTATACAAGCTTTGAAATTAAAGAAAGTTTCTGGGTACTTTTCTCTGAGTGTACAAGAGCGCGAGGTCAAAGACATGTAGGAAATGAGTTTTCTTTCGTGAATATATATAGTTGATAAGGCGCAGAATAGACAAAAGAAAAGTAGACAAAACAGAAGGAGAAACAAAACGAAACGTAACAAAAATGTCACAAGCAAAATTTTCGATTTAAATTGAAAAAATAAATTGCGCGAATATCATCTCAAGGCTGTCAACTGCAGCTTCAACTATAACTTCAGCTGCAGCTTCCAGTAAGATTAAAATATCGAAACATGGACCTGTATAAGACAATCAAACCACAAACACACCTGTACATGTGTATATGTTTATATATAAATGGTGATGGCATGACAAAAAAAAGAAAGCTATTGCATTTCTTAGGCAACAGGTGGACAAATTACACCTTGCCTCCTTGTACTTTTTCTCAACGGCAATCAGAACGAATGATGTAATAGATCTTTATGTCACATCAATACACATCAATACAAACATGTTAAACTATGTTGATTTATTTATTTATTAAATGTTGACTGAATCATTAAATTGTATAAAAAAAAAACCAAACATCATATTAAATTTTTCTAAGTGTGTCTTTAATTTGCAATAAAAAATTAATTAAACTCTAAATTAAGAAAAGTTTAGAAAATCCTAGAAATCTCAATCATATCAACAATTAACAAAAATTTGGACGAAGCAGATCAGTCGGACGGACCCGATAGTAGAATAAATACCCTGTACCCTATATATTAAATACAAAACTGTCATACAAGGCCAAGCAGCAATGCTTCTTCTTCTAAGTTTTTTATTTGTGCCAGCTTTAATGCTGCGCGGCCAACAGGCGAGCGAAGCAACGCCTGCAATATTGCGTGGATTATATCTCCTGTGTTTATTAATCGATTTTAATACGCTTTTCAGGATTGTTAAATATGTATAATAGAAGAGAGTATATATATAAATATTGTCAAAACCAACATTCTTTGTTCAAGATTACGTTTGTTATTTAACTTTTTATGTGGGTTTTAGACACACCTCCTTCTGCCTGTTACATAAATTCTGACAAAGTCGTTAACCCTGTTTTTCCCATTTTTCAATAGGCACATGGTCTCAATAGAGTTATTACATTATAAATGAATTACAAAAAAAATTTCGTATTTACTAAACATGTAGAACTCAGAATATTATTTATTTCTCAAAACATTTTTTAAGTTGCTGATAAATAATGTATTATTTATTATTTCTCTAGATTAATACATAATATGAAATTAATACGAGGCAAGCAATTTCTATAGACATTTATTAAGCTTCGATTTCAGCCTTTTGTTTCAGAGAATTATATTCAGGGCTGTGAATATTTAAGAACATTTTCAACTTGTTCTCGTTTCAGAGTTTTCCAGCAAAAAGACAATACGTCGCACAGTGGCTCAAAAGGAGAATTTGGGGGCCAAAAATCATAGCTCCTAAACGGGTGGACATATCTTCATGAAACAAATTGCGTTTTACAGAAAAATGTTTTAACTTTAATACAAACTAATACGCTGCGACTTATAGAAGTTGCGCTATACGCGGTCAAAGTTGAGTTTTGTTGAAAATTTCACTTTAAATTTAGCGGCAAAAAAGCCAAATTTTCTTCTCGTTGGTTTTTAATAAAATATTTTATTTATTTTATAAAGATTAATTTATTTATGTTTATTAATATATTATAAAGCTGTTTGCAGTCAACAATGTACGTCATATTTTTATTCATTTCTTTTAATATCATCAATATTGCAATAATTTGCTAGTAGAGGCAGCGTATTCGAAGAGTATAGTAGTATATAAGCGAAAATCCACAAAATCTACATGGAATTTGTATTTTGAGACATAAAACGAGTAGATAAATATCATATTGTATAATTCACTAATTTAAACTTACATAAAATTTTAATATATTGATATATTTTGTCATCTTTAACGTAAAACAATAAATTTCACATAAAAACAGTCGAATATGTATGTAACAGACAAGCTGCATGCGGTACATTTTCTTCTTCTTATACCCTGATTCACATGCATTTTGCATTAAGTTGCTAGGGTTTTTTCGACTCTAACTGATGTTCCCGACATTTCCCGGGAAAGATATTTTGGAAACATGTTCAGAAATATTTGAAGAATACGATGAAAGATGCGGCAGCCTGGACAAATGCGGACAACTTAGTAGGGCTCCACCCAAAGTTAAAAAATATGTCTAAAAACAGGTAGTTCGCAAAAAAATTCCGCAAAATTTTTTGAACCTCGGAATCACAGTGTTTTTTGTTTTATAACATCTAAATAAGTGTAATTGCAAATATAAATTCAAACATAATTGATTTCGCTTATACTTTTTTTATTATTACTTCTCTGCGACCTTTCCATTTTATGTGTTGAGCGTTGGCTAGCTTTAGGTCAGATTAGTTGACAATTACAAATAAAACAAGGAACACCCAAGTTTTCTTTTGCCAATATATTTCGATAGCACATCGGCTATCATCTTCAGAGCGAATTGTTTTACACGTCTGCTCCTTTCGGCGTGGAGTAATGATATACTTATACTTTTTATACCCTGTGCCCATTTGAAAAATGGGAAAAACAGGGTTAATAACTTTGTCAGAATGTATGTAACAGGCAGAAGGAGGCGTGGCAGACCCCACAAAGTATATATATTCTTGATCAGGGTGACGAGCTGAGTCGATTTAGCGATGTCCGTCTGTCTGTCTGTCTGTCTGTCTGTCTGTCTGTCTGTCCGTCCGGATGAGTGCGTAGATCTCGGAAAGTACAAAAGCTAGAGAAGCCGTTTTGGTTGCTATAGGTAGGTGTATTCAATACGCAGATCAAGTTTATTTCAAATCGTTGATGCCACGCCCCCTTTACGCCCAAAAATCAATAAAACTCAAATTTTTAACACAAAAAGTTGAATAACAAGCGTAATATTGAACATAGAAGGTTGTTATTTGGAACATAAGCTCTGTTGTACTATATTTAACTATCCTGAAAAGCGCATTGAAATCGGTTAAGAAACACAGGAGATATAAGCTTCACAATAGTTGAACTTAAAAGTTCAAAAACAAGCGTAATATTAATCATAGAATGTTGTTATTGTTGAATATATATTCTCTTGTATTATATTTAACTGTCCTGAAAAGCGCATTAAAATCGGTTAATAAACAAAGGAGATATAGGCGACGAAATACTGCATGCACACGCAGTTGCAGCTCAGCAGCCTTACGCTTGGAAATAGTGTGCGAGAGGGATAGCGATACCAAGCACGTTGCTTGGCGATTGTGCGATTGTGAGAACATTTGAACATACAAAGTTGAACAGAAAGCGTAATATTGAACATAGAATGTTGTTATTTGGGACATAAACTCTCTTCTATTATATTTAACTATCTTGAAAAGCGGATTGAAATCGGTTAATAAACACAAAAGAAATAAACGAAATGAAGCGCGCTCATACTCTTCTTTATAAATAAATAAAATTATATTTAAAATATTTAAATTATAAACTGTATTTGCGAGCGCGCAGCGCGAGCTGTGGCACAGGGTATAAGACAGTCGGGCCCGTCCGACTGATCTGCTCCGCCCATTCTGGTTTTGTTTATCGTTACTAAAGTTGGACGAATTGCACGTCAAAAGGGCAGTTTTACCAAAATGAAACATTTTTTTCAACTTAGAGAGTCTGTAACTAACAAACCAGTTATCCAAATTCACTAAAATTTCGGTTTCCCCAGTTTTAAATATATATCTATCAGATGACATTAATTTTATCCAGCAACTCGTTTAGCGGAAAATCATTTTTGGAACGCCAAATCTAGCTATTGAGCCACAGTGCGTCGACGATATGGGTCGAGTCCAAACCAGCTACTCCGAGCTGGTAGAGAGCTTTATAGTTACGGTTTGTGACTCGGCTAAACCAGCCGAACGTAATTTCGTTCAGTCTGAAGTGCATTTCGTTAAGTCTTGATTTTGATTTGGTTCACGTATTTGCTTACAATATAATCACGGTTGCTACAACTGACCAGGGCTGCCAATTTAGCCACTTTTTGGCTAGATCTAGCCACTTTTTGATCGGGTTAGCCATTTTTTTTTCGAAAATGCTATCACCACAAATCTAGCCACTTTTTGGTTTCATTAAGCCACTTTTAGCCATTTCGTTCATTTGCACTTTTGAACACAAATTTCGGTTTGATAATGCTGCATTTAAGCAAATTGGGACTAGAGGACACTCGTGTAAGTGCCTTCAAATTGTGCAAAGACCTTTTTTTTTTTTTGCTTATTTATAAAATTTTTTCGTATTTCGTACTAATAATACTTGAAAAAAAACATTTAGCCGTTTTTTGCCACTTTTTTCGTCAATTTTAGCCAATTCTGGCCCAAAAAATCTGGCAGCACTGCAACTGACACAATTTTTAACACAATTGTGATTCAAGATTCCATCAAGCAGCTCAAACAGTTGAATGGCAACAGTAAAGAACAAAATCGGCAGCACAACCAAGAACAAAGGAGTTTTAGAGCCAAGCTGGAAATGCTGGTGAAAAAGCTGAAAGGAGTCTAAGAGCCACGCAGACAAGCAATAATGAGCTGATTAATGATTAATGAATGATCGATATTAGAGGCAGGTGATAACCTCAGTCATGTTTTCAGAGTACATTGCTAATAAATTATTAATTTTATTTATTTTTGGCGTAGGTTTGAACTAGAGCTGGGCTTCGATTCGATTCGATTTAATCGATTTTTGTTCTCGGCCATTAAGTCGATTCTTTTATTTTTAATTGATTTGGCGATTTCTTGTAAAATTCAATGTAATGCGCCTCAAATGAACAAGACATGTACAATTGTTGTACGCTAACGGTATAATCAGTAGCAAGATAGTGTGTCTTCCACCCGACTGATCTGTTCCGTCCTTAGTAATTTTGGTTTGTTTTTAAACAATATTAATTTAATTTTGTAAGCATCGATTTACAAAGTTTTCTCTCAGATTACCAAATTTAAATTACCGATTTTTTTAGAATAATCGATTAAATCGATCGTGAATCAATCGAAAAAATCTATTCTTGAAAATTAAAGGTCGAACCCAGTTCTAGTTTGAACATTTATTAAATGCAGGATAGTGAAAAAGTTTAAATGATATTTTCCATTATTGGAGATAGCTGACAGCCCTGGTCGTGTCTTCAGAGTATACGACTCACCCACCGACTCTCTGGGCCATTATGTGGCGCTCTCGTCGGTCTCTCTGGCTTTCACTCTTCGTCTTTGGCCAGCTTCGCGTGCACTTGTCTGAGCTTATAACTGGTTCCAAAGCTGGCTTCGCTCGGTGTTTGCTGTTCGGTGGTCGGTGCTCGTGGGCCATTCTTCAGTTGGGGCTCAGTCGAGTTCGAAACGCGATTTTGTTCGGTTGTTGCCCACGGTTGGTCTGCGTCAGTCGAGGTTTGGGGAGACCGTAAAGGCGTATAGCCCAGAGCTGAATGCCAAAAGCCAAAGCTCAAACGAGGGCTGTGTCTGTATCTGTAGTGGACTGTGTCAGTGTCGATGTGCATGTGTATGTGTATGTGCATGGGAATGTGTATCTGTGTTTGAGTGGAGCAAGTGCGTCCGCCGCAACCTTTATGGTCGATCAGCTTGAACGGACCTCCATGGGCAGTGCGCGCGGCTTAAATTGTAATTGGGATTTTGTTGTGCGTTAATTCACGTATGCGAAACACGTAAATTCGCATTACGGTTTCGATTCAACGTAATAAAAGTGAGCGACACCCTTCCGCGACTCTTCTTCGCTTCACGAGGGGTTCACTCACTCGGTCATTACATTTGCGATTGTTGTTGATTTCGAATTTGTTGCCCGTTGTTGCAAGTTGTCTTTTATCGCTTTTACTTCAGTGTATGTGGAAAATTTCACTTTGCATTGCAATCAAGTTTCGGTTTTCCTACAAACTGAAGTCGCTCTCAGTGCTCACTGTTAAGCTATTGAAACCTCTGTCATAGGCCAGAGATACTCCACTCGTAGTTCTTGGTACTGCAAATTCGAAAGCCAACGCGAGAATTAACATAAAGTGCAACATGCAGCGTCTGTGCCCCGCGTATCTGCAGACAATTAAAGTCTTTTGATTTGCTTGACCTCCAACTGGAAGAATACACATTAAACCATATTAATTAAAAAATTAATTAAAAAACTGACAACAAAAGACTGCGACTAATAAGTTTACAATAATAAACAGCTAATCAAACACGACACCGAAATACCCTGTAATCCCTACCTCAGTTTGCTTTAATAGTACTTGTTAGAAAGAAATATTATTAGATAATTTAAACATAAATTTTTAATCATACGAATAACAGTTCTAGCTCTTATTTCCAGATCCAAATTGTGCTAAGGAAAAGAATATACTTTATTCTACAAAATCCCATTATTCACACTTTTACTGTATAATTCTTTTCAAATAAGCAGAATAAATAAATGACTATTTCACACAAGATTAGTAAGTAGTAGTAGTAAAAATGAGGATCTTCGGAATATTGGTATAAATTTAGCGATGACATATACACCAAGAATGTATCCACCAATAATTCTTTCGATGCAACAAGTGAACATTTATAGCCATAATTTATAGTCTTGAAACACATTGAAAGTGAAGCTCTAAAATAAATTAATGATAATTTCAAACATAAATTATAAATCTGGCTACGAAACTAAAAACACGTATCGAATAATTGTTTTCGATTAGCAAGTTAGTATGTCGAGTATAGATATTAAAACATCACTATATATTCGGCGAATAATTCAGTATTTAACATCACTGCATCAAAATAATTTACGGCTATAGTACAGTTCCTATAAAGGGTGACCCACTCAATGTTAATTCTGAAAATGCGAAACCTTGAACTTCTCAAAATTCAAAACTCAGTAAAAGCAAAACCAACCAAGAAACCCAAAACATAAGATTGTTAATTAGATTTGAACGGTAACTCAATGGAGCTGTGAGCTAATAATTCAAGAAAGTTGTGTTTAATAAATAATTAATCAGTCTACGGTCGGACGCAACCGATAGTATGAGACTGTTTAGTAGCGCAGTTTATTGTATTTATCCGGAATCTAATATCTGATCTCGCTGAAATGGATTTTTTCGGAGTACAGGGTCTACATATGTATATATGCATACAACAAATAAAAACCAGTTTAAAAAAGCTTAAATGCCATAAAGTGATACCAACAGTGTAAAATAAAATGCAAATAAATTGCCAATAATCGGCAATTGAAGAGCTTAACACTAAGCTGAAACAAATTCAATACCAATTCGCAGTTCGTAGATAAAATCAACTACAAACCCAACTGGATATTATCAAAAACTCGAAAAATGTCTGTCAAACGCAAACGGAGCTCGATGCCGACATCGGTCTGGAGCCTCAGCGTCTTCTATATCTTTTTCTGCTGTGTCGGAGTGAGCAGAGCACAAGGTGAGTGAGTTTTACATATGAACAAATTGGGGTTTCGTTCAATTTATGCCTTCGAAAATTAAATTAAAATTATAAAAAATCTTGCTTACTTGTCATACTTTTGTCGCACTGTTGTTGGCTTTATCTTGAAGTACCATTTTGTTGTTGTTCTTTTGTTAAGTCCAAAAGAAACCCAGCTGAGAGTTGCTCTATCTCTGATTCATTTCATGCTAATTTATTTTCATGATGCTCTTTACACCATGAGAATCTCTTTTGGAGGCTTTGCTCGTACCAGCCGGAACTCATTCGAGGTCTGAGGCATTGAGAAGAGCCCCAAAAAGCTGATAATATGAGACAAAAATGCGTGTTATGAAAAATACAAACTGCGCTGAATCGCCAAGAAGTTAATAATCGGAAAAATATGAACAAAAAGAATGAAAATAAGCAAATAAGCACAAATAAAAATATTGTATAACACGTATTTCCGCAGTGCATTCAAAACTGTTGATAGTTTGACAGCCTTCGGAAATATTTTTAATTGTGTATTTTAAAACTTAATTGCAAAATATATCTTCAAATAAAAATGCTCATTATACCAGTAAATTAATTCCATTGATTACACTCCTGAGCTGATAATTAACAGTAATTAAATAATTATATTAAAGCCAAATTGAATCAGCACTATTCTTAAATAGTACTATCCCACAAAATACAAATGTATATACAAAATAAGGCTTTAATATCCATTTCTTGAGCTAATATCTATTGCTTATCAGATAATCAACATATGATGCATCATATCCCTCTGCAGGTCGATTAATAGATCGATTTTATATCATTTCAGTTGTGGGCGGAAGGTTTCGTAAAATTCTTGAATTTAGTGAATTTTAAAATTCTCGAATAGAAACCCGATTTGTAGATTCAAATTATAAGCGCTGCCAGCCCATACAAATTAATTTATGTGTAATTACGTTTCTATTAGAAACTCAAACCCTCTCTGTGTATTGTTCAGTAGGCACGGGGCAGATAAGTTGTGCGGAAGGCTACTGATTGGACGTAACCGACAGTTGGAGACCCAGTACTTTGTGTATCTATAATTACTGCGCCACTGCCTTACACAGAGAGGCAGGTGTGGCTTTTTGCGGGTAGCGGGGCATGAAGAGATGTCAAAAATCTGAAAGAAACGAGATCTGCGTACCGTATAGGATAACCTACATACATAAAATTGTGTTCGTCAGTTAATTATCCAAGTTGTTTAAAAATTGCATTATCCTATCTTCAATGAAGATACAGGACACTTGAAAACTTTAATCTCGAAACACACTTTTTTGAGACATGACGCTCTTCCAGTAAATAAGCGATATGTACTTTGTGGGGTCTACTATGTCTCCTTCTATTTTAACAAATTGCTGTGCGAAAGCACGTAAAAGACACCTTAACCTAGGCAAGTTTATAATGTCAGAAAGGGAGGTGGGAGTTCTTAGTCCAATAAGTTACTCGATTTACACATTTTTACTTTGCACTAACTTAATAGACCATTTTCCGCTATTTTCAAGTACAGGGTCTAGAAATGTTTCAAGAAATGTAATTTTGGCATTTTGGAAGCTAGTAAAATCAAGCATTAAAACAAATTAAAAATTGAACAGATTGCTCAGATTGTTCAAGCTTTGGGTAAATAAAAACAGTTGATAGAGCGTTTTTGTATCCAATACAAATTACATTGATTTCGCAATAACCAAACATCGCTGAAAACAAAATACATATGTACATAGTATGGAATCTATACAGTAAATGTTAATAAAACAAAGACTATGACCATGATGATCTGGTCAAACAAAAGCAGCTTCAACAAATTAAACTTGCCAATGAAAAGCAGATGACGCCGTATAGACAAATATTTACACACATATTCGTACATATATGTATGTATACAGATGTAGCAAACATACACTAATTCAAAAATCAAGAAATACAACTCTTCAATCTGTGCGTTCATTTAATACGCAGACTTTTTGTCGCGCGTGCTGCGATCAAACTTACGAAAACATGTTTCTCAGCGCATTTTGGCAGACAACTATGCAAATTACACACTAAATATGCACATATTAGTACATACATACATACATGTGTACATATTGTTTATAGGGCTGGTATGCTGTAATCTACATGCACACACATGTACATGCATACATACATATGTACATTCATAATTCAAAATGAAACGAAAGTGAATTCCTGGGCAGCCCTTCATGAATCAGTTAAATTTGTGCTCATGTAAATATGTTTGTGCATTCGTATGTATGTACATATGTATGTATTTGCCATTTCATTTTTCGGCTCGCTTCGAATGTACATATATACATACATACATACATACGCACATAACTTCAAACAAGTTGTCAATTTAATCGGCATAACGTGCTGTAAAAGATGACACTTCCGATATGTTTTGCGATGAAAGAAAGTGAAATATACATACATACATACACAAGAGCTAGCTTGCCACCAGTGCTGCCAGCAATAGCTAGATTTACAATATAAAATATAAAAAATAGCTAAAAAATAAATAACAAAAAATATAGTCAATACAAAAATGCAAATAATTAACTTAATCATTTTCAAATGGATTGGTTATGAGCATTCATGGAATTTTGAAATGCGCCAAATTGGCAACGCTGGCATGTTGCCACACATTTTCAAGTGCAGTAGTCGCGACAATTATGTTGATCACTTGTCACATGCAACACTGGATGCTAGAAAACATACATATGTACATATATAACGTATAAATGTGCCACCATATACATATATACATGCGTTTGTATGTATGTTGACTAATTACACTCAACATGTGGACTACACGGATTTAATTACATTATGCCACTACTTTATTTTTTAATCTTATTTTCCTATAGCAGTTGAACGACATTGTCCACTGTAAGGTTCACAACGCAACTTTCTCATTATTAAATACATACAGACACATACATATGTATGTATGTATATTCACATTGCTGCTAAACACAATTCCTAACGTCAGAAATAGCATGTTAACTTATTCCTGTGAAGCCAGTTTCGATCTTTACGCCAAATTTAAATTAAACAATCGCACGCGCATGTACATAAATACAAGCGTACATATGTATGCATACATACTTACATATTTGGCCACAAACTTGATTTAAAGGTTTTCAACTAGGTGGCAGCATTGCTACAACAGAGTTGTGGCGCAAATGCGTTGCAAATGAATATATAATTAGAATTAGAAATGGAATCCATATCACTTCAAAAATTCTGCACTTAATTGTTAATATTAATTTTCATTGCAAACAGTGCGCCCAACGGCCATATTTTCTTGCATACGTTATGTGAAAATATCGATATCGCAATATCGATAAGTTCGATATTGCGCAAAACCTTAAACAGCTGCTAAGGCATCTATTGTTTAATATATTTAGCATAATTTAAGAATTTTTAACTATGTATTTAAAAGGTATTGTGTGCATGCAAATTCAGTTTTATTGTACTGAAGCAGGCTTATCGCTTATGTTATCGATAATATGCAAATGTGGAGTGTTGCCAAATTGACGCTTTTTAGAATTGTATTTATGTATGGTATTTATTTATAATCACAAACCGTACTTGAAAATGTATGATTATTTTAATAATTGTATTTTTGTTGCATTTTTTATGTTTAGTTCAAGTTATTTTTTATATAGCGGTTTGTATTGCAAATCCAGCATCTGGCAACACTCGCAATGTGCGAATTAACTCCCACCTCTATATTTTATGTCGAATTTCGATCACGTTGTTGCGCGTCATTTCGCACTGCGAGTTTTCTATTGGAAAAACTGACTTTGCAGACGTTTTCTATTCAGTTTTGGGGCAATTTGTTAACAAGAAAGTTGACCAGGTGTCTGGGCAACAACTTGATGTAAGAATGCCAGGTGCAGGTGAACAGCCTCACAGCCCGGCAACAACAACAAAAGGAAGGAGGAGGAATTCGGTGAATGCCGCTGGCGGCAAAACAAAAAAAAAAACCTGAAGAAGCGTCAACCAAAGACAAAAAAAATCACCCTGTAGAACGGATAATAAAAAAGAGGTTCTTCAAAGGACGGCCTTTTCTAAAGCTGAAGTGGCGAGGCTACCCAATGGATTCCAACACCTGGGAGCCCCTGGAAAACCTGAACGAAAATTGCTTCGGAATGTACGTCGACTTCGAGAGTGAACTATTTGCGCAATCACTCGATAAGCACGTGGTGATTGGCTCCGAGGCCGAACCGGAGGATTACGCTGCTCTGTTGGCGCAACAAGCAAGCACAGGAGAACAAAATGATCTTGACAATATCCCAAGCACTAGTCTCAGCTTGAAACGCAAACTGGATTTAAAAAATATTGACACCAACGGTGAAAAAGCCAATGAAGATAACTGCGCTTCGAAGACTCGGAAAATCGAGGCGCAGACAGAGCAGATTGGCCTAGAACTCCTCCAAAAACTTCGTATTGACAGCTCTGATAATGAGATAAATTTAAACTCCCAGAAATCTATTGATCTCGCACCGGTAGATCCCCAGTATCTGCAAAAGCAAACTTTACTGTCGGAAATTGAATGGGAAACTCCACAAGAGAGTTTCTTTGATGATGTTGAAGCGCCTAAAATAAAAGCCTCAACACTGCAACCGCTAATGTCGACTGAAAAAATATGCTCCTTGCATCTCTTTGGGGAGGTTATAGTGCCGACAGAAACTACTCTCCAGGAATCTAAACCATTATCTTCAACGAAATTTGATAGCTCCCCATTCCGAAAGAATAAATCAGCTGCGTTGGCTGCATCGATGCCATCGCCTCAGGTGACACCGAGCCGGAGTCCAAGGAAACAGATATTACGTAATCGGAATTCAATTTCAAGCAGCTGCGAAAATGTAAGTGCTTTTGTCCTCTAGAACTTTTCACTTGATGACGCTTTTTATTGAACAGGCCGATATAAAGTCACGCGATCTCTCCAATACTCCTAGTCCCGACAGTGCAGTGCATACGCCCAAGAGAAGGAACACGGGTGGTTTTCTCACCCCAAGCAGAGGACGTCGTTGGAATCATTCCCTGAACTTGTGCAAATCGCCGCATGGTCCTAGTCGTAGATTGGAACTGGACCAAATTATTCGTGGTGCGCATATCGGAGAGAACCTTTATCTGATGGTGAAATGGAAGGGTCTTACCATACCCGATATTGTGCCCCTCCGACAATTGCGTAGACTGTATCCATATAAGGTTATTGAATACTTTCAGTCTCTAGAAATGCGATGCGATCGGGACTGAGACTTTGGTAAGCTTCCTCAAATCAGTTGCTGCTCTTTTTATGTGGTTGGCCCTGTGCCTAGAACCTTATAACCTTAAAGACATGCTTCCGTTTTAGCTTTACAGTCCGACGCTCACAATGGCATGAACCATGAAATTGTTGGTGGCTTCAGCTTAAATCAAAATATAAAATTCAACGCCAAAAAGCGCTTACATCCGCTACGATTATAACTAGCAGGCGTTTCCTAGCTTGTAGCTCTTGCAGCTTGTTTACAAATAATGGTTCAGGAGAAGCTTAAGCTACAGACCTCTTCATCTCTTCCATATGACTACAACATAAATTGCGCCTGTTCGGCCTGTTACCAAACATCTGGAAGCTGTCGCCGGCTTGAATTGATGGCTTACCAAGCTTAGAAACTTGTATTCCATAATCTTGCAAGAAATTGTAGTTTACCCGTAACCTTGCAACATCATATTCGATTCAGTTGCACTCTATGGAACTTCACCAATGGTGAACTTCTGCACTAAAGAAAGGTAAGAACTCTTGTAGCTGTGTATAGTTATCATATTACAGTGTACCTGAGGGAAAGTGGTAAGGTTTGAGACAAATGTATGTTGTTGTTTACTGTTGAGTGTTTGTGCTGTAGATCAACGTGCACGTTATGAGTGCCAGACCCTTGCTGTATATACCCCTTATCTGCTGGCATCTCTTGACAAGCTGGAACGACGAGAAAACCCACGACAACAATCGACGCTTCTTAAACTCTGCGGTTTAGCAACTCTGGCCAGCTAAGCAGGCTCCTGCACTCAGATACACTGAAATATCTGAGTCCCTATCCATGAGGTTGTCATTCTGGGTCACAAAAAAACATTCCTGGTGTCCGCACTCAGCGCTAGCTGCTGGGCGTTCAGGTCATTCAACTAGCCAGAAACACAAGAAACTAAGTGGTTGCCCCAGACGTGTAGTGTTAACGTAATAAATTTCTGGATTTTCGATGTCTAAAATGTGTTAGCTTTTGAGGTTTAAGTCTAGCTGGCTTTAGTTGTTATACCCTGTAAACTGTGCGCACTTCTTGTCTTTACTTCGGCTTGACCTTCCACAGGCCACTCCCTGCAGCCTAGGCATACGCTGAGCTGCGAATTCGCGGCTTGTGTGAGTGGCTCAATAAGTGTCTGACAGATTTGCTACTACCTTGGCTAATCTGTTCATTTGTTGCTGTTGATGTTGTGTAATTTCAATGTCATTTGTAAGTTTTTGCCATTTGCTACTTTGTTGATTACATTTTTGAGCAATTTACCAAGTTAGTTGGATTTATCAGGCCCCAAAAATCATTAGCTTACTTTCAGTTATAGCTTTTTTTCCACGGATCTGTTGCTGTATGATGGGATTATTTAGGCATTGAAGGTTTTAAGCCCATTTGCAGACTCTGGCTCTTTAAATGCAGTCAAAATGCTTAGTCAGGGCAAGAGCTATGTTGAGTGTAGTTAAATTTGTTAAGATGTACATAGAGTTTCACGCTAATATTAATTACTCCAAGTACA
>JAWNNJ010000479.1:0-12994 GCA_035045125.1 Hypselothyrea guttata | reverse complement strand
AGCTCAGGGGTCCCTTGCCCACCTCATCCCGCACCCTTTGCTGCGCCTGCATCACGGGCCAACAAGAGGATGGCTCAGAGCCAGGGCGAGGTCTCAGCTTCATCGGTGAGGAAGGTCGACGGGTGCTGGGAGGTCAGCTCCATGGTGTCAGTACCCTTCTTGTCCTGCAGCTGCAGCAGGTGTAGTTGAGCAAGTCCACGCGGTCGCACATCCCTCAGTTTTCGCGACGCAGTTCTGATGGACTTCTCCATCACATCAAAGAAAAAGTTCTCCACATCTTTTCGGAAAAAAAGGGCCCTCCGAGTAGAAGTCTTGCGTATGGGGGGCCAGAGCGTTGCCAGACTGTTGAAGAATATAAAACCAAAAGATTGATCGAAGACGGCGCCTGATCATGCCCACCAGGGGCGTGGGGGGATTATCGGTGAAGCTTCCGGCAGTGATGCCCAGGACACAGCGCCAGACATACTTCAGCGGCATAGCAAAAGGCAGATCTGCTTGGCATCCAGGCCCTCAGACGGCGCCATGCGTTGTTGCTTCTTGATGTAGTTGATGAACTCCTGGCTTATCTTCTGGGTCACGGAGTAGAATCTCCGGCGCTAACCTGAGAAATATTAAAATTTGTATTCATTTCACTGATTGTTTTAATTATCTTTATTTATTAGACACTTACCCGATTTGCTGATAGCCCTGGCGTTATCTCAGCCCGTCTCTCCTTCCACTTATCGCCCACCAACAGAAACGGATTGTTTGCCAATATCTTATCAATCGTATCATCCGTCTGAGTGGCATACAAATTAAAATTAATACTTCAGTCAGATCGCATCAAGAGCCGTAGTTTTCCACTCACCCATCTTGACATTTGATTGTCGTGGAAACTCACGGAATTCGCTCACATACACAGCACGTCCGTACTCAGGTGTTGTGACCAGCAGGTGAGGGGCGCGGGTAGTGAACACGCCCACAACATTCTCAGTGTCCTTGTATTGGCTAGGAGAGAGAAATTTTGATTGAATTTTAATTTATTTGATTAACATTTATTTGGTTAAAGCTAGAAGAAGACATAACATTATGTAATTATTTTAAATTTTATAGTAATTTATTATTATAGTATTTCATATAGTATCTAAGAATCAAACTAGTTCAGCATATATTACTGTGACTGACAGATAAATCAAGTTGCTGAAAGCAAATGATTTGATCAAGTGCCAAATAATTAACTACAATTTAAATTTAATTAACAACCAAGGGATAAAAATAATATACAAATAAATAAACCAAAAACAAAACTTAAGATTATTTAAAGTTTAATTTTATATTCAAGAATTATGTGTTGTTTTTTGTGTTTTTTGTTGTATTTTGTTGACTAATGACTTGAAGCATTAATTTCTTATTAATATATTTATTTTAATTTAAAATTAAAATACAAATACATAAACTGAGCTTATGCTTATTAAAGTTTAAATTCAAATATACGATATATTAGATTTTATTATTGTTTTTTTATGGTTTGCTGTCACTGTTTGTAGTAACTTATACCAGGGTTCTATAAAATAATTTTATAGTAACTAATACAAATCCTAATTATAGGGTAATATGACTAGTGAGATTACTTAGATACTATATGAAATACTATAATAATAAATTACTATAAAATTTAAAATAATTACATAATGTTATGTCTTCTTCTAGCTTTAACCAAATAAATGTTAATCAAATAAATTAAAATTCAATCAAAATTTCTCTCTCCTAGCCAATACAAGGACACTGAGAATGTTGTGGGCGTGTTCACTACCCGCGCCCCTCACCTGCTGGTCACAACACCTGAGTACGGACGTGCTGTGTATGTGAGCGAATTCCGTAAGTTCCACGACAATGAAATGTCAAGATGGGTGAGTGGAAAACTACGGCTCTTGATGCGATCTGACTGAAGTATTAATTTTAATTTGTATGCCACTCAGACGGATGATACGATTGATAAGATATTGGCAAACAATCCGTTTCTGTTGGTGGGCGATAAGTGGAAGGAGAGACGGGCTGAGATAACGCCAGGGCTATCAGCAAATCGGGTAAGTGTCTAATAAATAAAGATAATTAAAATAATCAGTGAAATGAATACAAATTTCAATCTTTTACAGGTTAGCGCCGTCTACTCCGTGACCCAGAAGATTAGCCAGGAGTTCATAAACTACATCAAGAAGCAACAACGCATGGCGCCCTCTGAGGGCCTGGATGCCAAGCAGATCTGCCTTTGCTATACCACTGAAGTAGTATCTGGCTGTGTACTGGGCATCACTGCCGGAACTTTTACCGATAATCCCACGCCCCTGGTGGGCATGATCAAGCGCGTCTTCGATCAATCTTTTGGTTTTATATTCTTCAACAGTCTGGCAACGCTCTGGCCCCCCATACGCAACTTCTACTCGGTGCCCTTTTTCCAAAAAGATGTGGAGAACTTTTTCTTTGATGTGATGGAGAAGTCCATCAAACTGCGTCGCGAAAACTCAGAGATGCGCGACCGCGTGGACTTCCTCAACTACATGCTGCAGCTGCAGGACAAGAAGGGTCTCGACACCATGGAGCTGACCTCCCACACCATGACCTTCCTCACCGATGGTTTTGAGACCTCGGCCCTGGCTCTGAGCCATACCCTGCTCTTGTTGGCCCGTGATCAGCAGGCGCAGCAAAGGGTGCGGGAAGAGGTGGGCAAGGGACCCCTGAGCTTCGAGGAGTTGAGTGAGCTGCCCTATCTGGATGCCTGCATAACCGGTGAGTACACACTCAGCTTTTATTAAAAATTCTTATATTGACTTTATTCAAATTCCAATCAAATTCGATTTTACTTCTCCAGAAACTCTACGCATTTTCCCTGCGGTTCTTTCTGCTCGCAAGATTGTAACGGAATCCCATGAGTTTGTCAACAAAAATGGCGTCAGCGTGGAGGTCAAGCCCGGTGATGTGGTCATTGTGCCCGTATTTTCCCTCCATCACGATCCCAACTACTACGAGCAGCCCGAGAAATTCATGCCGGAGCGTTTCCTGGAGCAAAATGGAGGTCTACGCAAGTACAGAGAGCAGGGTCTGTTCTACGGCTGGGGTGATGGACCACGCGTTTGCCTGGGTAGGTGTATTATAATCATATTATTTATAATTATTTATATTATATTTATATAATTACCAGGCATGCGCTTTGCACAAACTCAGCTGAAGGCTGCAGTCGCGGATGTTGTGCGCACTTTCAATATTAAACCGAATTCTCGCACTCGCACGGACAATGTTATAGATGATACCTACTTTATGGCCACGCTGAAGGGTGGCATTTGGTTGGACTTTGAACTGCGTGAATAAAATGCGAATGATGTATATAAAATATATATCCGACTATTAGAATTAGTTAAGAATTTAAATTTATTGTTTGCGAGATTCTTGAGGTAGGTGTTGATTTTTGATGAATTGCGGATGAAGGAGAAGGAACAAACTTAATCTGCTTGCATTTTCTGACAACCTAAATCAGGAAAAGTGGAGTCTTTAGCTCTTATAGTTGCTGAGAGGTTCATACGGTTGCTAGGTGTTCATACGGACAGACAGACGGACAGACGGACATGGCTATATCAACTTAGCTTTGTGGGGTTTACCACTTCTCCTTTTGGGTGTTACACACAGCTGTCATTTGCACTAAATTAATAGACCCTTTTACTTTTTTAAAGTACGGGGTCTAAACATGCATTGAGAGAAATCAATTCTGTTTTTTTATTGCCATCAGAATGTGCGCCATCGCGGTGCAACAATAATTAATAAAAATATAATTTGTTGTATGCATTTTAAGTTAATATTTCTTAATTAAAAATGAAAATGTTTATTCTCGTTTCAAATGGGATTTTTGCGATCTTCTCATTGAAAATATTCACTTACATTTTTTTCAGTGCACTAAATTGAATGCTCGCGTCGAAGTATTGGTGTATTTATTTGTGTGTATTGGTGCGTGCTCTGCCATATGCAGCGTTTGGTCTAAGGCTTCTAAAATAGTCATAGACCGAAAAATACTTTGATTTATTTTCAATTCAGGAATAAAATCAATTGAAGATATCAAGTTTATTTTAGAAGTTATTATTTGAATGCCGCTTTCGAGGCCAAATCCCCCACTGTGGAGCAGCGACGCTTTGTCGCGACATAGTCAAAAATTAAGTGGAATGGGAGTTACAAAGAGTTACAAATGCCAATAAACTTATTTACAAGCTTGTGTTCTTAATAATTTGAAAGTCAATGGAATTAATTGATATTGAGGAAGACCGTAAACAAAAGCTGGTTGTGACATGACATAAAACAAATAAAAGCCAATGGAGCATATAAATGTGTGTATAGTATATTAAAAGACTCAGCAGACATATGGCTATATGTATGTATATTTTTGTGTATATTTGTTTGCATATGTTTGTTCGGCGGCCAAGTGCGGGCCTGAACAAAGTTCAAGTTCAAATGTCGCAGTTAGTTATGCAAATTGCTGACACATTCTTTTATTGCTGGCAATCAAGCTGGGAACAAAACGATTGCGTAGCTCGAGCTCAGTTTGTTTTGATCAGCTCAAGTGTACGGTTCTCTAATAAACACTCGCAGTATGTCGGCAGTAACTGGAACATTTCTGGCACTGATTGTGCTCCTCATCCTTATCTACATCTTCCTCACATGGAACTTCAACTATTGGCGAAAACGTGGCATTAAGACGGCCAAATCTTGGCCTCTTGTTGGCAGTTTTCCCAGCATATTCACGCAAAAGCGTAATCTGGCATACGATATTGATGACATCTATCGGTAAATGGGTGTAATGGAGACTATTGCATAAATATACAGTGAGAAATATAGTGTAAAATCCAATAAACTTTGCATGTGAACGAGGTGAAAGATTAGAATGTGATCGAAGCAGTTAACACTAGAAATATAAAAATGAATAAAGTGAAAAAACAAATAATATAAGCTCGTCAGCTATATGTATTTAGAACTGTCTGTGTGAACATGGCGAAAAGAGCGAACAATTGATTGAAATATAATTAGAAATAGTTAAAAAAAATAAAAACAAAATGATATAAAATTAATTTAGTGTATTTTACTACTATATAAAAATCAAGTTACTTTATTACCGTAATTAATGCAAGAAAACAAATGATTTTCATAAACTATTAAATATATAAAGAGCGCATTGAATTTCAAAATCCAATTATTAGAATATTAAAAAGGCAAATACATTAATTAATACATTAATTAATAATTAATAAAAACTATAATAAAATTAAAAACTAATGAATTTAAATAAAATACAAATAAATCAATTGAGCTTATGTTCATTAAAGTTTCATTTTATATTTAAGAATTATGTGCTTTTATTATTGTAGTTTGTATATTCATAGTAAACTAATGTTTTCAGTCTACATAGAAATTTCATATTAAATAATTTAATTGTCTACATTTATTTTTTAAATAAATTTCAATTAAAATAAATTAAATGTTTTGTCCTCTAGCCAATACAAGGACACCGAGAATGTTGTGGGCGTGTTAAAAACCCGAGAACCTCAGTTGATGGTTACAACACCTGAGTACGGACGTGCTGTGTATGTGAGCGAATTCCGTAAATTCCACGACAACGAAACGTCAAGATGGGTGAGTGGAAAACTACGATCTGACTGAAGCATCAATTTTAATTTATATGCCACTCAGACTAATGATACGGTTGATAAGATATTGGCGAACAATCCGTTTCTCTTGGTGGGCGAGAAGTGGAAGGAGCGACGGGCTGAGATAACGCCAGGGCTATCAGCAAATCGGGTAAGTATCTAATAAATAAAGTTAATTGAAATAATCAGCGAAATAAATACAAATTTTAATATTTTCCAGGTTAGTGCCGTCTACTCGGTGACCCAGAAGATTAGCCAGGAGTTCATCAACTACATCAAGAAGCAACAACGCATGGCGCCCTCTGAGGGCCTGGATGCCAAGCAGATCTGCCTTTGCTATACCACTGAAGTAGTATCTGGCTGTGTCCTGGGCATCACTGCCGGAAGTTTCACCGATAATCCCACGCCCCTGGTGGGCATGATCAAGCGCGTCTTCGATCAATCCTTTGCTTTCATGCTCTTCAACAGTCTGGCAACCCTGTGGCCCCCCATACGCAACTTCTACTCGGTGCCCTTTTTCCAAAAAGATGTGGTGAACTTCTTCTACGATTTGATGGAGAAATCCATCAAACTGCGTCGCGAAAACTCAGAGATGCGCGACCGCGTGGACTTCCTCAACTACATGCTGCAGCTGCAGGACAAGAAGGGTCTGGATACCATGGAGCTGACCTCCCACACCATGACCTTCCTCACCGACGGCTTCGAGACCTCGGCCCTGGTTCTAAGCCATACCCTGCTCTTATTGGCCCGTGACAAGCAGGCGCAGCAAAAGGTGCGGGATGAGGTGGGCAAGGGACCCCTGAGCTTCGAGGAGCTGAGTGAGCTGCCCTATCTGGATGCCTGCATAACCGGTGAGTACACACTGAGAGAAAATTCGACAAAAAATCTGAGTATACAATATACAATTAAAAAACTATTTTAAACTCTTTCAATATTTTTAGACCCTGTACTTTATAAAAGTAAAGGGTCTATTAATTTAGTGCAAATGACAGCTGTGTGTAACACCCAAAAGGAAGCATGGTAGACCCCACCAAGTATACATATTCTGACTCAGGACGACAAACTGGGTTGATATAGCCATGTCTGTCTGTCCGTCTGTGTGTTTGTCCGTCTGTCCCTATGAACACCTAGATCTCAGCAACTGTCACAGCTAGAGTCACCACTTTTCGAGATTTAGGTTGTCCGTACGCAAATCAAGTTTATTTTAGATTTTTGATATCTCGCCTCCTTCCTCCGCGAATCATCAAAAAACTACACATACCTGCTATAAATTTGTTGTGATTTGAAATAGAAATTGTTACATTGATTTTATTCAAATTCTCATAAAATTCTATCTCAATGTTCCAGAAACTCTACGCATTTTTCCCCCGGGTCTTTCTGCTCGCAAGATTGTAACGGAATCCCATGAGTTTGTCAACAAAAATGGCGTCAGCGTGGAGGTCAAGCCCGGAGATGTGGTCATTGTGCCCACGTTTTCCCTTCATCACGATCCCAATTACTACGAGCAACCCGAGAAATTCATGCCGGAGCGTTTCCTGGAGCAAAATGGAGGTCTACGCAAGTACAGAGAGCAGGGTCTGTTCTACGGCTGGGGTGATGGACCACGCGTTTGCCTGGGTAGGTGTATTATAATCATATTATTTATAATTATTTATATTATATTTATATAATTACCAGGCATGCGCTTTGCACAAACTCAGCTGAAGGCTGCAGTCGCGGATGTTGTGCGCACTTTCAATATTAAACCGAATTCCCGCACTCGCACGGACAATGTTATAGATGACACCTACTTTATGGCCACGCTGAAGGGCGGCATTTGGTTGGACTTTGAACTGCGTGAATAAAATGCGAATGATGTATATAAAATATATATACGAGTATTAGAATTAGTTAAAAATAAAAATTTGAAATTTGTGGTAAAATTCTGCTTTCAGTTCTGATCGCCTGTTCGTTTGGTAGAATCATCCGAAAAAAAGTCAAAAAAAATAGAAACCCTTTAAGTTATTTTATTTGTATTCTACATTCTACGTATTTTCATTCTAGCCAAATACTTATAATTTAATCTATTTCTACACACATAATACTACAAACATCCAAAATTAATCGCGACTCAGTGCCAACTGTATCAATGGCAGCACTTTAATGGACGACAAGTCCGCCAAGATGGCCTCAATGCTGTCCAGCGAAGCGACCTGCATAATGCTCTCCTTGCGAAAACTCAGTATAATAATGGCAAACAGAGGCAGTATCTCCAAGCTATCGAAGCCAAGTATCTGATAATAAAAGAACATTAAAATAGGGGTACTAAATGTCAAATGTAATGCCTTACCAGATCCCATAACACCAGCAGCTGATCCGGGGGCAAGTGTCCGGAAAAGCCACGCATAAGCCATTTGAAGACAACGCGTAAGCTTAAAAAACAAAATTAATTAATTATTCAATTTAATAGATGGCGCACCCTGTATGTAAGTATATAGCTTAATCTGAGAGAATACTTACGGCTGTATCTGCAGCTCCCGGAAATGGGACCAGAGCTGCGGCTCGTAGGTCTGCAGCAGCTTCTCGAACATGAGGCAGAGGCTGACGATGCCCTGCGGATGCGTGTTGATGGTCGTCAGTCGGTGGCAATAGCGAATGTAAAAGGCGCGAAACGTGAAGTACAGACTGACGGGCGAGTCGTACAGATAGCAGAAGGGGGCGGCGAACATGCAGATGCCATGGAAGGGCACCACCCCCGACGGCGGACCCTCGTACGTCTTGCCCTTCACCGCAAACGTCTCGTACTCCACGCAGCTGGCCACATCCGTGTCCCGGGAGAAGCACAGCAGTACCTGGTACAGCACGTCCTCGAACACAAAGTACTGATCGTCGTTCGAGGCCGTCAGCTGAATGTCCTTGAACACCAGCTTGTCCACGATGTGATCTGTGGTCCAGACCACGTTGCGCAGCTTCTGCCAGTACTCAATGTCCTGTGGGAGAGAAGAAAGAAATATTTGATTCCAGTAATTGCAACAAATCTAGATTTTTTTTTTAGGAAATAATAGATCAATAAATTTTATTTTTTTTTTTTTTTTTTGTGAAAATAGAAAAATTTTTATTATACTATATTTTATGGTAATAAATTTTATAATATAATTTTTTAGAACAGTGTTTTTTTCAAAGAATTTTTAATTTTTCCAATATTTTATTAATTATTTTCGAAAAATCTTCGATTTATAAATGATATATTGATAAAAAAAAAATATTTATGCAATAACTAGGCTTTGGTTAAGATATTAATCCTTAAAATCGATCTAAAAACGACCAAATTACACTTTCTAGACACGATTACAAAATGTCCAATTAAATATTGGGGTTTACACATTAAAGTTACTTCATAAAGTAATCAAAGCAAACACTATAAGTATTATTATGGTTTGTTATCTTTACAATACGTGTAACTTAAGCGTGTAAACCCCTTCACGCACTTCCTACTTACATAATCATGAAGTTTGCTGTCCAGGACAGCTGCCCAAAGCGCCCCTCTATAGGGTGCGGGGGTGCAGCCCTTCTTCAGGTACTGCTGACACATTGGGGCGTGTCTGCTCTCCAGTATGCGCTGACACTGCACCGTCATGTCCGGCACGCTGTAGTTCTCCGATCGCAAAAGATCTGCATAGTGTGTACGCAGTTCAAAGAGGTTCTTGACGGGCAGCGCAATGTGCGAAAATTCCCATTGGGGTATTTGACTGAAATAAATAAACTTTTTTGAAACAATTTGAACTGCTTGTGGGTAGGTTAGATAGCTTACTCAGTGTGTTCGGTGGTTCTAGAGGGTCCTTTTAGGGACAGTAGTACTTCTAACAAATCTTTAGGCGCATATACGGGACGATAATTGGCTAGATCTGTAAATCAAGTGACGGTTAAATAAAAATGGTGAAATTAGAAACACATATATAGATATTTCATAATTATAATTAAATATAAAACTACATTTAATAAATATATTTTTTACTCTACTCTTTTTATTAAATGTTTATTATTGAGAATAGGCTGCGTTTTGCAAGTTGCTAAATTTGTTGATATTTTTGTTAATTCATATATGAGTCAGCCAATTTTGTTTATTTCATATTCAGATTATTTTTCTGCATTTTTGGCGACAATTTCATAATAATAATAATAGTAGAAGTATTTTTTTATTTTATTTTAATTTTTTGACAACAACAACACCCCCTCGAAAGTATGCAACACGAAAACTTTTTTATTTATTTTATATTTAGCATTTTTTTCTGGATTTTTTGGAATAATTAACGATAATTAATTCTAATTAAAAGTATTTTTTTATTTGTTTTAAATTTTTTTATTATTTTTCGACATCAGCTCGATAGTATACAGAGGCAGCTAAAAAATGAATATATTCCTGATAGGTTTGCGACTTCACTGCACGCTGACGCTACTAGCGGCAATTTGTTGTACTAATTGTGGGCCGCTAGCAGCGCGACAACATGTTTGATACGCATGTGCGCTGCACTAAGACTTGGGCAGCGCGGCTCGGACGCAAGCCCATACGTGTTTGAATTACCCAGACTTGGCAAGCATGCTGCGAGCGCGCTCAGCTCGCAACAGGAAAAGTAAACAAAGCAAGTTGCATGCAACCAAGAGTAAAATAAATAATAAACAAAACCGCAACAAAGCTAAAAGAGGCTGGAAATGTGAATTGACAGCTTCTTACCCATGTTGTAGTTGCTTAGCTCGTTCCACTTGGCCACAAAGTCCTCCCGATCGGCGCTGATGCGGGGCTGTCCATGCAGCGGCACCTTCAGCTCCGCGCACATGGCGTTGAGGCTCTTCCGGACCCTCCGGTCCCACAGCACGCCGGAACGCTTCAGATAGCCCAGTGGATCGCTCTGCGTGGCTTTCTAGGAGAAAAAAATATTTCAATAACTTTGAATAATAATTTAAAAACCAGTTACGCAAAAGGCTACAGTCGGACGTTAGCGACAGTAGGAGTCCCTTTATTTTGTAGCATATCTCTGCTGTTTCTAATCCGATCGTAATGAAATTTACATCATCTGTGCAGAATAGCATAGACTACGTACATGCCGAATTATAGGTCTGCAGCTTCAATATTGTGGCTGCTGTCGTGCTTAAAGTGTGTGATATATGACATCTAGGAGGTAGGTAAGGTTTTTTGCGTTTTTCGGGAGAAGAGGGAGAGGTATCAAAAATTTAAAATAAACTTGGTCTGCTTACTGAATAGGAAAATCTAAATTCTAAATATAGTGTCTCTAGCTCTTATAGTTGCCGAGATCTAATTGTTTATACGGACGGACAGACAGACGGACATGGCTAAATCAAGTCAACTAGTCGTCCTGATCCAGAATTTATATCCTTTCCTCTTTGCACTAACTTTTTACTTTTTTAAAGTAAAGGGTGGAATAATAATAATTTGGTACTACCACAACTTGCTTGGCCTCCAGGTCCAGCTTCTCGAGGCGACTGCGCACCAGGTTGTAGATCATGTTGCGTATCTCCGTCTCCAGTCCGGCGGTCTTGATGGCGTCCTCCAGCGTGTTGCGCATGTCGTGCTTGTCCACGCTGGGACTTGCCACCAGACGTTGCAGCTCCTCGAAGATGGGCTCATAGCACTTGGTGTTCTTGATGGCGGCTATCACCTTGGCGGTCATGTGGTGAATGCTGGCATCCTGCAGCTCCTCCATGCCTCGGCCTGTTCTACACTCCGTGCCGCTTCGTTGCCTTATGCCGCTTCAGCTCTTCTTCCGATGTAGCGTCAGCCAAAAGAAAAGCAAAATACGAAATCCAAAAAAACAAAAAAAGCTGTGCGCTTCTAACAGACGCTTGATTTGTATCGATCAAACTTGCCTCGTGCCGCCTGCTTTGATTTGCATTTCTATTGCCTGTGCCCCAAACTCGGGCAACTTTTGAGCTCTTCATAGTTACGGAATGCAACCACTTGTTTGGCACTTCCGCCCTCGTTACCACCCCTCGTAGCCACCCGCCCCTCTAACTATTGCCATTGCCTCGCATCCAACCAGTGTTGCCAGTTTAGCTTGTTATACGCTAAATTTCACATATCTCAAAATGGAAAGTCTAGTATATTTTATTTATTTTGTATATATTTTGCAAAGAGCTTTTAGCTAGCTTTCATCAAAGAGCTTTATATATAAATAAAAACATGTCTTTATTTAAGCGTAATATTTTATAGTTCTTGAATTTTAATTCATTGCATAAAATTATCGAAACTTTTTTCTTATGGCTTCGATTTCCCCTGCTTTGATTGTCGCGTATATTGATGACGATAACAATCGATAAATAAGCAGATAAAACATTTTGTTTCAAAAAGTCCCATTCAATTTTTTTAAAAAAGATTCCTAGAACTTTACATTTTTCCGATTTGATTTCAGAATGCTCAAAAATGTTTAAAGTTTTGAGTCAAGCATACATATTTGAATAGGAAATGTCCTAAGAGCACAAAGTAATGTCAGAACTTTAAAGACAATTTTAGGCATAAGGATTTGTTTACAATTATAAATATTAACTATTCAATATTTTAACAGAAAAAGCCGAAAATTATTTAGATATGATTTTATCAAATGAAAAATACGACAAATAAGAGAAGGGCCATAATTTAACCCTCTAATGCCCAAATCTAAACTAATGAGGCAAATTGAACCAAACATTTTTTTCTAAGGTAAATGGTGGCTTCTGAGTTTAAAAACAAGCTTAAAAAGTTTGTGGGAGCTTTTGTTTACCCGTAAGGTGACAATATATGAATGCGTGTCTCAAGACACGCTTGGGCATTCAAGCATATCAAATTTGTCCGGATGAAAATTTATATTTTGGAAACTATAAGAGCTAGAGACACTATTTTTGGTATGTAAGTTGTAGAATAGTGTACGGCGATGAAGATTTTTCAAATTTTTGATTTCCCCCCTTTACCATCCTTTTCACCAGCTCCCACCTTGCTCTTGCAAGCTTTAAGAGCCACAGCAGGTACAATTTTAATATCTTAGACTTGAAATTGGGCATCTACGTAGCCTATGGCATTCTTCATTTATGCTGTGAATTTCATTGTTACGCAATAAGAAACACCGAAGATATTTAACATAGCTGCGCGCCCTACAAATGATGGGCATCGATGCCGTGGGCATGTCCACGGTGCACGAGGTCATCACGGCCAGGCACTGCGACATGAAGGTCTTCTCCTTCAGCCTCATCACCAACAAGTGCTCCACGGAGTACAACGATGGCAAGGACGAGGAGGCAAACCACGAGGAGGTCCTCGCAGTCGCCAAGATGCGCCAGAAGTCCTGCTGTGAGCTCGTCGCCCG
>JAWNNJ010000478.1:0-65714 GCA_035045125.1 Hypselothyrea guttata | reverse complement strand
GATGTGAACAGACAATTTGCCCGACTGGGTAGGTAAGTGGGTATTTCGCTTGAACACGCTTAGTTTAAAGATAGTTGCATAGGCTCGTAGCTTTGTATGTTTGTATGTTTAGACACAGTACTTTAAAAAAAGTAAAAGGGTTCATTAATTTAGTGACCCCACAAAGTATATACATATATTCTGACTCAGGACGACGAGCTGAGTTGATATAGCCATGTCCGTCTATCCGTCTGTCCGTATGAACACCTAGATCTCAGCAACTATAAAAGCTAAAGACACCACCTTTCCGGATTTAGGTTGTCAACTAATGCAAGCAGATTAAGTTTGTTTCAAACTTTTGATATCTCTCCTCCTTCATCCGCGAATCATCAAAAATCTACACCTACCTCAAAAATCTCCAAAACTAGAAACACCACAGACGCCACAATAATAGCGGTACAGACTTGTAATTTGGCATACACGTAGTCTATGTCAATAGTAGAGCTACAGACTTGTTATTTGGCATGTACGTGGACTATTAAATTATTCATCTATGCTGTGAATTATATTACAAACGTAGAAGAAACAGCCAAGTTATGCAGGAGTAAATTGTTTTATAAATGCAAGTAAATGTGGTACGCCACCAAAGCCACAGCATGTGTACAGCCTATGGCTTTATCCATCAATGCTGTGAAAATAAACATCGAAGACAGATCAGACAAAGAAGCCACCTAGATCTTGCAGACTATAAGAGCTAGAAATATCATTTTTTGGTATTTAGGTTCTCCTGGTGGTGCAGCAATCAGATCAAGTTTTATTTTGGGTTTTTTGGTAACTCCTCTTTTGTCTCCGCTAACCGAAAAACCAATTCAGCAACGGTTTGGAGTTTTAAGCTTCAATTTTAAAGCTAAAGACTTGGAATATGGCTTGTATGTAGTCTATGATAATCCCCATCGATGCTTTGAATTACATTACGGTCGGATAAGAAACAGCGAATAAAACACAAGGTACAGGGTCTCGTACAATCGGTTACGTCTGACTGTAGCTCCGTCCTTACTGGTTTTCATTGAACAAGTGTGCTCACCTTCATGTTACCGAGTCGCTTAGTTCTATCATTCACCAACAACTTTTTGATCAAGTCTTTAGCGATGGGATCCATATGGCGTTCCCATTCAATTTTTCCGCTTAGTATCTTTTCATAGATTCCAAAGGGTTGCTCATCATAAAAAGGGGGATAACCCACGAGCATTTCGTAAATAAGCACACCTTTAAAGTACAATGAATTAAAAATATAAATGAAGTTTATGGCATTATATATACAGATTTAGTATTATACAAACTCACCCAACGCCCACCAATCGACTGCTTTGTTGTGACCCTTAGACTGTATTATTTCAGGTGCTATATATTCAGGAGTACCACATAATGTCCAGGTACGATCACGTAACTTTTTTGCAAATCCAAAATCTGTAATCTTCAAATGTCCATCTCGGTTGATTAATAAATTCTCTGGCTTTAGATCTCTATAAACAATTTGTAGAGAGTGCAGATATTCTAAAGCGCTAACAATTTCAGCCGCATAAAAATTAGCTGAAAATAATTCCATTCTTAATAAATGTTTTCTTATTTTAAAACAAAATTACTTACAAGTTTGACTAGTAAATTTTCCCGCATTGCGCAGATACGTGAACAACTCGCCACCACAAACATAATCAAAGATCATATACAAATTAGATTCATCTTTGGTTGACCATTCCCTGTGGTATTGAAACGTTTTATTTATTAATTTATTACATTTTCTCTATAGGCAATTAAAAATGAAAATAATTTTATTTTACAATTTCGCCCAATAAATATTATTATAGAGTAAGGTTTGTTGTTGTAATACTTACAAACTGATCACAAAGGGGTGTCGAATTTCCCGTAATATATTTCGCTCATTTTTGACATGTTCAATTTGCTTGAGACGTATTACTTCACTCATAGCTAAAATTTTCATTGCACAATATTTTTCCGAAATTCGATCTCGGCAAAGACAAACACGTCCAAAAGTGCCTGTACCTGAAATAGAAGCCCACAACAACAAATTGATTGAGTGAGACAATTTAAATAATCATATATAAAATTCAAGCAATTGTCCATAGTATGGATTTAGCATATAATGATGAACCATAGAAATGTAATTTAAAGACGATCTGATATAGACATGCCCGTCCGTCTGCGTATATAAACACCTAGATCTCATAAACTATAAGAGCTCGAAAATTCGTTTTTGTTGGGATTTAGGTTTACCTATTTAGTAAGCACATCAAGTATGTAACAAATTTTGATACCTCCCTAATATGGCATGTTCGTATTTGCTTAATTTGTCAGCGGTTGTTATGAACTTAAAAAAACCAAACGAAAGGATGTGAAATTGATATATTAGGTTGTTTGGCAATGACATACCGGTTTTTACATTCAAATTTCACGCTTCGCTTGTGAAATCAAATATAATGGTATCTGGCATAATCATAAATAATCATATAGCATCGGTGAAGAATACCATAGACCACATACATACCAAATTACAAGTCAGTAGCGCTATTATTGTGGATGCTGTGGCGCTTATTGTTTTCGAGATTTTTGAGATATGTGTAGATTTTTGATGATTCGCGGATGAACGAGGCGAGATATCAAAAATCTAAAACAAACTCGTGCTGCTTACGATAATAGAGAACCTGCATATCAAGAAATGGTGTCTCTATCTCTTTTAGTTGCTGAGATCTAGGTGTTCATACAGACAGACGGACAGACAGACAGACGGACAGACGGACATGGCTATATCGACTCGTCTTGTCGTCCTGATCAAGAATATATATACTTTGTGGGGTCTGCCACGCCTCCTTCTGGGTGTTACACACATTTCCTGTTTGCACTAAGCTAATAGACCCTTTTTTTTTACTTTTTAAAAGTAAAGGGTCCAAAAATTACGAAAATGTGATTGCAAGTGCGGTAATTTTTATGTAAGGAGGAAACTAAGCGTCTTCTTACAACGTACTAAGACTTTCTGACAAAGTTAATACCCTGTGTTTCCCATTTTTCAATGGGTACAGGGTATAAATCAGAGGTGCCCACGCCATAGCTCTCGTTGCTCCTTAGATAGGGCTGTTGCTCTTTCTTATGGGGACAGCCACACCGTATGTGTGAGCGCTCTCTCTCGTAAGCAAAGCATATTACACAAACAAATCGCCTTGGTTTTTCTCATTCCACTCATTTCTGCCTGCTCTCCCGACTCAGCGTCGCCACGCGTCGTCGCTCCACAGTGGGCCATTTGGCTTTGCTAGCGGCATTTAAATAATAACTTGTAAGAAAAATCAAAATATTATTAGGTTTATAAAATGTTTTTACAAATTTTTTTTATTGTCTTTTTAATACTTTTATTTTTTAAAATGTTTTGTTATAATTTAATTTTTTATATAAATATTTGTGTACATTATTATTTTATAAACAAATTACAAATAATATTTACAATTGATATAAAAATGATTGACACATTTTTGCTTATAAAATAAAAATTTCTTTGCATAAAATATTATTAATAAAATGCTATTAAAATTATTATTAAATGCCGCTAGCGAGGCTGAATCCCCCACTGTGTGCTCTCGCATGCTAGGGTTTTTTTCTAGGAATTTCATGCGCTTTGTTGTTGTGTTGCCGAAATACATGCAGTGAGCGAAATCAATTCTGATTATTTATTTCGATCAGAATGTGCGCAATCGCAGAGCACATTTAACTAAAATTAATCAAAATATAAATAATTTGTTGTGTGGATTTTAAGTTGATATTTCTTGATTGAAATGAAAATGTTTATTCTCGTTCCAAATAGGATCTTCTCTATATTTTCATTAAAAGTATTCACATACTTTTTTTTCAGTGCATACATACTTTTTTTTCGGACTGGCCCGACTGTAGAATACCCTGTACTCTATATTTTATATGTCATACAAAACGTATCAGCAATTCTTCTTCGTACTTCGTTATGTGTGCCAGCTTTAACGGCCGCGGTGCTAATTGGCGTATAAAACTTCAGAAAGTTGGTTTTAGGAAAGCATCGCGATTTACGCGTTGACTTGAAGGCAGCAAGACGATTGGGAAGCTCTAAAACAACCGCCAAAGTCGGATTAAAAGAGTCTTCCGGGAAAACAAGATTAATACGAGAGACAGTACTACGAGTAGGATAGGAGCAAAAAATCAACAATTAAAAAATCAGGATTAACTTGTGAATCATAAAGTTCTAAACGCCCTTCAATTAAACCAGGCAAACGAGAATGTTGTCCACCCACCACCCACTCTTGTAGTGCGGTCACAACTGTATGTGTTAAATCTCCTAGGAAAAATTGAAAGATCAGGGATTTCAGGTTTTAACCAGGCATTACACTTAGACTACAATTATATGAAATTCAAAAGATGGGCAATTTACATACAGGGTAAATAATTTAGTATTCAGACCACGGACATTTTGGTAGGCTACAGAAAGAAGACAAGTTAGTTTTTTGGTGCGTTGCTACTAGAAGATGCACCCTTCGAATTAACTTAACCAGTTTTAGCTAATAGTCAACAGTTGGTGTCGTTCAATTGTACGGCTAATGCTAGCATGTTTGGGTGTGATATGTTAACTGTGTCACCAGCCCCAGATCTGCCGATATTAACTATTGTTATCCCAACAATATTCATAATAAACCAATCAAAGCTTATATAAAAAGCAAAATGTATGTCCCCAACATTGTTGTAGAAAATTTTAACTTTAAATATGCTTGTGAGGTGTCCTCCTTTAAAATAGATATCTCGGCCGAGGTGTTAAACACTATTTGTAGTGATAGCTTTTGGCCGCCTGATCTTTACAACAAGAGTTCAAGAGTTCAGGAGTTTACGCCAATCAAAAATTGTTGGCCTCCGATTACTTAACCCTTTAATACTTCTATGAATTCGCTGCTTCAGTTCTTAAAGTAGCTTTGGATCGGTTTATATAAACAGCATCTAATTGGTATCTTTATTTTGTTTTTATTAACACATTTCAATGTGCATTTCAAATAAAACTTTTTCGTATTTGAATTGAAGTTAAGTGCATGTTGATTTGAAATATTCCATATTAGATTTAACTATTTTCATTCGAAGCTTCGTATGCTTCCATTCTTTTCAAGGTTTTTAGGTAATACAAAAATTTAACTAGGACTGTAGTTACTTTTACTATAGCTTTTTACCATGACGACAAGCTGTGTCGATTTAGCCATGTCCGTCTGTGCGGCTGTCTGTCTTTCTTTCAGCAACTATAAGAGCTAAAGACACCATATTGGGGACTTGGACCAAGGTTGTTTTGGACTTTTCACGCAAATCGCAAAAAGCTACTGCAGCCATAGTTTTCATTTTGGCATTCTCAATCGTAAATTGCCTTTCGATCAAATAAGAAAAAGCGAAGATATGCCACAGACAATATGCGGTGTGCCATGCATACACGCGTAACTTTGTGTCTGATCGTGTTTGTAAGTATACAGTGGCGAGCACATGTGGATACATGTTTGCCGCTTTTTAACTATTATGTCTGTAAAATCTAAAAAAATGCATCGATCTTCGTGATTCTTTTTTTCTCTTATTGCTTAATATTATTGAAAAATGGATCAACTACATTTGTTTCCCAAAAACGGCGATTTCGTAAAAAAAAATTTTTTTAATGAAAATGGTCAAAGTATCCACTTTTGCTCGTTTTTAGCTTTTTTTGTTTTTAATTGTTTTTTAAATATCTGGACCCAAGAACTTAAACTTTTATTACACTATTTATGGAATTGGGGATACTATAAACTAGATTTAGTATGTGTTCTCCTGGAATCTTGCACCACTCCGCCCCTCACCCGGTTCCAAAGATCACCCAATCCCCTAGAGAAGATTCGTTGCTCACGAACTGGTTCTTTGGCGGATCTAAAAATTTTTGGTTGGTTTCACATCTGGGCACTGGACAGGCCAGTGTAAGTCAGAAAAGGACATAATATTGGCGCTCCTGGACCTTCAAAACCCCTCCCACATCTGCTCCCCGACAGAGATGCACGAACTGTGGAGCATGGTATGACCACCAGGATAAACACTTGGCCAAAATAAGATGCGGCGGCGATGGATATATCCATAAGGGAGTGGATGACATTGATTCCATTGCTCAGGATTGGTCTAACGGGAACCAGCGAGCAGGAGAAAGCTGACGTATCGGAGAAAAATGTAGCGCCACGACTGAGATCTTCCAAGGATCACAAGGCACCAGTAATGCTCCCCGCAATCGGACTGAAATCTGTTTATTTAGGTCTCATCTGACCAATATAACCTATTTCCAATCTTCCATGCTCCATTGCTTTTGCTTCCTGATAGGTTTCAGTCGTGGCGCTACATTTTTCTCTGATACGACAGATTTCTCCTGCTCGCTGGTTCCCGTTAGACCAATCCTGAGCAATGGAACCAATGTCATCCACTCCCTTATGGATATATCCATCGCCGCCGCATCTTATTTTGGCCAAGTGTTTATCCTGGTGGTCATACCATGCTCCACAGTTCGTGCATCTCTGTCGGGGAGCAGATGTGGGAGGGGTTTTGAAGGTCCAGGAGCGCCAATATTATGTCCTTTTCTGACTTACACTGGCCTGTCCAGTGCCCAGATGTGAAACCAACCAAAAATTTTTAGATCCGCCAAAGAACCAGTTCGTGAGCAACGAATCTTCTCTAGGGGATTGGGTGATCTTTGGAACCGGGTGAGGGGCGGAGTGGTGCAAGATTCCAGGAGAACACATACTAAATCTAGTTTATAGTATCCCCAATTCCATAAATAGTGTAATAAAAGTTTAAGTTCTTGGGTCCAGATATTTAAAAAACAATTAAAAACAAAAAAAGCTAAAAACGAGCAAAAGTGGATACTTTGACCATTTTCATTAAAAAAAATTTTTTTTTACGAAATCGCCGTTTTTGGGAAACAAATGTAGTTGATCCATTTTTCAATAATATTAAGCAATAAGAGAAAAAAAGAATCACGAAGATCGATGCATTTTTTTAGATTTTACAGACATAATAGTTGAAAAGCGGCAAACATGTATCCACATGTGCTCGCCACTGTATATCGAACTTTTCCAGCGTTAATATCGTAAGCGCCAAAAGCAAATTTTACAGAAGTTTTTTTCGCGAAAATAAATTTTGAAAGTCCAAAATCAGTAAGAAGATCAAGTTTGTTTTAGATTTTTTTTTTGACACGAACATACAGACTATCATGGCTCTATCATTTTGAGTTTAGAATAAAATGATTACCTTTTGCTAATTTTTTAGTGGCATCAGGTTCAACTAATCTCTAGGTAATATGAATTGTCTACTATCGTCTTGTGATAAGTGGCTTTGGAGAAATTGGATATTATTTCAGCATTATTTAATATTCAACTCTTTCTGTCTGCTTCAAATCTGGCTCCCAAGACTGGCATTTTTAACAGCCTTGTAGACAAGTGAAATTCTGACAGCTTTAGAGCAGGCAGTAAATGAAAGCAATGCGAGTTAAACAGCGCAAACTCAAACGGCTTTTAAAGACGGGCTGTAAAGATCCGACTGAGAAACCAGTTAGTAGTTGTAACTCCTGGCATATGCGTAAAAGTTGCAGAAAAAGAAATGTGTGAGATGCTGCATATGTACAAAAAGGTGGCAGCCAACAAGCTGTGGCACATGAACTTCCAGATACCCAGTAAAGTGACACGTAAACCAAGAATTATTTTGCGAATTACAGAAACTAAACACATGCAGCTGCCTATTATACCTATTTCACAGTTTCAGTGAGTATTGATACGCGCATTGTATGCAAATAAGTAGTACATAAATACATTTAGAAAATGGCGGATATAGTTCTTTTAGTTTCTAAAATCGAGGCGTTCATACAGACAGACGGACATTGCTATATCGACTAAGCTCGTCGTCTTGATCAGAAGTATATATACTTTTAGGAGTCTGTCACGCCTACTTTCGCCTGTTACATACATTCTCCTATAGTTATGAACCCTATTTTCACCTATTTTTCAATGGGTACAGGGTATAAAAATGCATGTATGTACACAACTTTCTATTTAATGATGCGACAGTTTGATGTGCTGCAACCTGGCCCTGATCGAGTTCAGTTCCCGCTACGAAAAGCAGTCCCTCTATTTATTCCGATCCCGTATATAATGAAAAACATACCATAATGTTTGAATGCGTCTTGTGCAGATGTACAGATGTCTTAGAGACACGAATATTGACGCTTTTATTTTTTATTTAATGCGAAATGCATTGAAATTCTGTATAGTGTTTTATTTGCAATTTAGTTGGTTTTGGTTGCATTTCTTTTAATTGATATGCGCGAAAAATAGAACATACTTTAACTAGAGAACAAGCCTTTAATTTGAATATTTGTTGCTATAAATGCAAAATTGAAATGAAAACAAACACTAAATATATACATTGCATGCTTACTAAACTTGGCACAATTTGCAGATTCGTATCTATCTTGTTATACGCTGAACCCATTGAAAAATGGAAAATACAGGGTTAATAGCTTTGTCAGAATGTATTTAAAATTTTGGATGCCTCGTCCTTTCCGCCCACAATAAACATTATTAGTATACATTCAACAATTCACAAATCTAGTTACATAAATTCTGTTTTTAGTAGTTGGTAGGTCTATATCATACGCAGATAAAGTTTATTTCAAATGTTAGACCCCTTTACGCCCTAATCGATAAAAATCGATTAACAAGCGTAATACTGAACATTGAAGATTGTGAATATATACTCTTTTATTATATTTAACTATCAGGGAAAGCTCCTTGAAATCGGTTAATAAACACAGCTATTAAATCTGCCACACATAAAAGAGGAAGATAAAAACCCTAGCTGCTTCGTATGACAGTTTTATAGTTTATGTTTACAATATAGGGTACAGGGTATTTTACAGTCGGCCCAGTTCGACTGATCTGCTCCTTTCAAATTTTTTACCTTACACTTTACTTAAGAGCCAAAGCGTTTGCTGAGTTTGTACAAGTCGAAACATTTAATAGAAAGAAAATTGTAATACTCAAAGCAGAAATACACCAGAGAAATATTAAAATTAAAATTTACATTTTAATTCCCTAATGATATTATATGTATATGGGCATTTCCAGCATTGCGCACAGGACTTTTGTACGCTTTCAAAGTAAAAAAAAACGGTAAAAACGAAGCGATTTTTTTCTCTGAAAGGCTTAACATATAGCATTTTATTAGCTCTTTCATTGGTGGAAAGAATGATTTTGGGTAACTTTTCATGTTTAAGAAAAATGCAAAGATGACTTTCATTTTTTTAATTCAATTTTTTTTACCATCACATTTTTATGTTATTGTTATTGTTGTTGTTGGAAAATATTTAGGGAACAAATGGTAAAAATGTTTTTAAATTAACAAAAAATAGTGCATTTATTTATTTTTACATAACAGGAGTGATTTTGAAAACAAATGACAGAGCATGATGCTTCGGTTTGAGAAGCTGTTTTCAAAACAAAACATGCCCTAAAAAACATCAAAATGACAAAAAATTCGTTTGCGCGACTTTACATTCGAATATTTGGAAAACTATGATAGATTATAAAAGATGTTTTCAAATTTGTTAAATTTGAATATTTCTTAATGTTAAAAATATTACAAATAACATTTTTAAGAACTTTTATTTTTTTGACCGCGGTGGACCTTTCTGTGGAAATGCCCATATATATATATATATATTATGTATGTATTTATTTATCATTAATGTGTTTGGTTATTTTACAAATTTAATAATTCAAATTTTAAATATATCAATTTGGCACACTAAACTAATTTGACTGTGGACGGACCAAGAGCATTAACATTGATGACTTACGTTTAATATTGCTTTGTTGATCACACGGCTAACATATTTTCAAAGATCTTGACAGCTCTCCCGATGATCAATTTGAACATGGCATATAATACAATACAAAATCAGTCGAGCACAGCCCACAGAAGGCCATCCAGTAAGCAGTTTTTGCATGCAGGGAAACATCAAATATCTGGGGATTCTACTAGACAAAAGACTTACATAAGGCTATTAGGAAATTCACCCTAGCACTAATGAGCTATAGAGTGCTCGCTGGAAAGAATTGAAGACTATTTGGCAAAATTTTGACTTGGACTGGACTTATTCTTCTTAAGCACCAACTCATCCAGGGACCACACCGTATTGCTCTAAATCCCCTCCTACGGAGCTGCTGGCGCACTACCCACAAGACAGAGATTTGTCCCGACTGAGCTTCGAAAAAATCTTAAAATCGAGGAAAGTTCGAAAAGTGAATCCAACACCTAAAATGTGAAACCACATGCAGCTTACTGCTGGTCTTAACCAAGCTGAAGATATATTGCAGGCGTTGCCTCGCTCGCCCTCTGGCAGCGCGGCCATTAAAGCATGGCACATGCAAAAAAGTTAGAAGAGAAAGCATTGCTGCTAGCTTATTAAAACAGTTTATAATATAGGGTACAGGGTATTCTACGGTCGGTCGCATCCGACTGATCTGTTCCGCCCTTTCTGGTTATATTTATTATTTTTAACAGCAACATTAAGAACCACAGCAAGCCTGTGAGACTAATAATGCAATTTTTGTAAAGAAACTCGACATAGCCATAATATAGCTAAAGCAAATGTGCCGCCTATAGCCGACAGCCCCCTCAACCCCATAGCGAGACAGACGTTTGAAGCATCCATTTCGATACAGCTGCAAAAATTATATGGAAGTTTGCCAAATAATAATTTCTATAAAGATGTAGTATACACGGTTTCTTAATTTTTTCAAATAAAACAAATTCCAATTTTTCAATTTTTGAATCGACGCTTTTTGCATTTTGAAAGTAAAAAATTAAAATTAGTGCGACGGAGGCTACAGTAGGACGTAACCGACTGTAGAAGACCCTTTACTTTAAGTACACTGCGCGTCATCAGGTTAGCACACCCCTATTCTGTATAGTTTTCGTTTATTTCCGTTAAAAATAAAAAGGATAAAATTCTAAAAAAAATTTGCTATTATGCACACATCAATTTCCAACAAAATAAAATAAAAGTTAATGTTTCTATATTTTTTCATATTTTTATATTAATTATTTTTGAACATCAAGTGAAAATTAAGCAGTTTAAATTTGGTCATCAGGTTAGCACACATCGCGATTTTTTAAATTTTTTGTACGGTTTTGAATAGGAACTTTTTTTTTAACTGATATATTAACTAATTTACATCTTTTTCTATAACTTTAAAAGAGATTTGATTCTCTCTTGTTGAGAATTATTTAAAAAATGCGATTGGGAAGCGATTCGTATAACTTTCCAATATAATTCAAGAAAATGGCTGACCAGGCACTTCTAATACCTTTAATTAATTCCTCTTTGGTAAAATATTGCCATCCTTATTAGTAAACTTTGCAATCCAGCCATCGGCACACGTTTTTTACTATATTAATGTCCGGTGAGTAAGGTGGCCCCTGCAATAAATCGACGTTTTGAGCTCCAATCCCCATCTTAATGACCCGGGTCGTGTGAATCGGAACATAATCGTACTGGAAACGCCTAGGAATATGTCTAAACAATTGTTAAAAATGGGGAAAAGCAGTTTTCAGAACGCTTTTATAAGTGCTTGCGTTCATACTGGTGTTCAAAAATTGTATCTCGCGTATACCATACTAGGAGATAGCCCCCCACACCAATACCCCGCTCACACGACTATAAAGTCAATCAAACTGATGCTCCTCCTTTCAAAGATCCTGGAAATAATAGTTATATCCGTCGGGCCCTTCCAGATTTTATTTTTTTTAACCGAAAAGACAACATATCGCCAATCAGGTTTCTAGGTCATGAGCTTTCGTGCGAAATTTTACCGTATTTTCTTTCGAACAATGTTAAATGGATTTTTTTTTTATCTTTAACCTTTTGCAATGTGGAGCGTTGCTTATAACACTTCGCACAGTAGATAAATTCGCTTCAACATTAACATTTGCCTTAATCCATGCGCTAGTTTCTTGAAAGTTGGATGCTGCTCTCAAAATTGCTCGCTCGTCATCGTCGGAAACCACTTTATTGTTACCGCATTTACAATTTCAAATTTCAAACAAAATTTTATATAACCTTTTGATTCCTGCCGACTTTTTTTGATATTTTACTTTTTGACAGCTTTAACTCTTTAAAAGTCTCGATTTTTACTTTTTCTTTAATCGTAAGAGTTTTTCCTTTACCCATAATGAAGATTAAGGATCACTTGAGCACTGCCAAAAATTTGGTGACAATACGTGGTCAAATTCCGAAGATAATTGATATACAAATTGCATGTGCTAACCTGATGACGCAAAAATACGGCACACTTTTCGAGTGAATATAAAACAAAATGGCGAAAACCACATAACGGTACATTGTTTTCGCATGTTCTCTTTGCCAAGAATAGTGCATACGAAGACAAAAAGAATATAATAGAAAAAATTAGCTATAAGTTAACAACAACAAAATTAAATGCAATTATGTTTGGCTGATAAAGGTGTGCTAACCTGATGACGCGCAGTGTATATGCGCTTGCTAACACAGTCAAAGGCTCACACACTAAGCAACGCGCGTATGCAAGGCACATCACCCCCCTCTGCCTAGTGCGGCGAATTGTCGGTGGTATATCCTCACTGTTACTTATCCGATCGTAACAGCGCCAATAGAGAATGCCATAAACTAGTCACATAAAAAATTACAAATCAATATCTTTGAAACTGTGGCCAAAGTAGCTTTTTACGATGTTCGGTGGAAGGGGTGGGTGGGGGGGGGGGGGGGGGGTAAACTATCAAAAATCTAAAATAAACTTGATCTGCTTACTGAATAGGAGAACCTAATTCCCGAATATGGTGTCTCTAGGTCTTATAGTTGCTGAGATCTAGGTGTTCATACAGACAGACAGAAGGACAGATAGACAGACGGACATGGCTATATCGACTCGGCTTGTCGTCGTTATCAAGAATATATATACTTTGTGGGGTCTGCCACGCCTCCTTCTGGGTGTTACATACATTTCCTCTTTGCACTAAGTAAATAGACCCTTTTTACTTTAAAAAAGTAAAAAGGTCTAAATATTTACTATTCTCTACCTCAATGTATTACACAATTTAATTAATTGCTCAATGGGCAGATGTAAATAAAGAATATTAAAAAAATAATAATAAAAATAATAATAAAAATAATAATAATAATAATAATAATATTGCCGCAAGCGAAAAATGTTGGATTTTTATGTAATTTTGAATGACGCTCATTTGACGTTTTTTACGAAATTCTACAATATCACACTTACTGCTAATCATTGATAAGATAACGCCTCATGTGCAATAGATAAGCTTAAAAAAGTCTACGCTTTTATTTGCACAACAGTCAATAGTTCATGAAAATTCTGTAAAAACAATTATAATTACCTCCAACAATTTATCACCATCTGCACATTTCACAACAGACTCGTAAAAGCATCAACGAACCATGTTTTTTGGTTGTTTTGATTTTAAGTTGGTATTGAATATTGGGATTTCTGTTGCGAGTCAACCAATCAATAAAATTTTAAACAAACATGAACTTAAAATATTTATACTGAAATTCTAGGCAAAAATTGCAATACAAAATTTGTTTCCCAGGTGTAGAAACCACTCTGTCTCTCTTTATTGTATACCCACTCCCACCTTGGGCATGACGTACACCCAATTCAAATTTTCGGATATTTTTTTTTTGTTTTCATATAAATTTTACCATTTTAGAAAACATGATCCAATTTAATTAAATATAAATTAAATAGAAATAAATATGTTAATTATGTTAAAATTATGTGCATGAAATAGTAACCAATACTCTGTATCGTTTCTCTATATGTCCATAATTTTTCCCCCACATTTTTATATTGTATTCCAACCATAGTTATTAAATATTGGATAGTAAAATATATATAATATGTTTTTATTTTTTATTGCTTGAATTGGCACGTAAGTATATATACAAGTACAATAAGAATACATACGTACAACCTCAAGCTACTTTTCAAAAATAAACTATGGCAAATTGGAAATGATATACATTCACTTCTGCTGAAACCAAATCTGGTTTTTCTAGCTTATATAGATGCCCAAATCTACTCGTTAATAAAACCAGAAAGACGGATAGATCGGCTCAGTTCAAGAATAACCTTTTTGGACTCTGCCACGCCTTCTTACGCACATTTATTACTTGCACTAACTAAATAGGACGACAAACTGAATTGATAGAGCCAAGTCCATACGTCCATTCGTCTTTATGAACACCTAGATCGCAGTAACTATAAAAGCTAGAGACACCATATTCGGGATTCAGGTTCTCCTCTTAAGTAAGCAGATCGAGTATGTTTTAGATATAGATACGCACGTAAATCGCAAAAACACGTACCTAATAGATCTCGCAAGCTTTAAAGTTATATTAAAGTTACAGACTTGTACATCGACATGCCTGTAGTCTATGGCGTTCTCCACTTCGTTACGATCGGATAAGAAACAGCGAAGATATGCCACATTCAATTTGTGGCACTAAGCAAAGGGGTGGGGGGATGGGTTGTGCCTCTGATTGTGTTTGTAAGTACATATACACAAAGTAAAGGGTCTTCAATTTTGTCAGTTACGTCCGGCAGTAGTCTCTCGTCCTACAGATCTGCCCCGTCCAAATTTTAATGTAATGCAGGGTCCAAAAATTTAGAATACTACTTATTCCTTTTATTCATTTGTTTCGAAAATTTTTCCCCTCCTTTAGATAGATAGAATCTGAATTTCATCAACTTTGCCATAGTAGTTCAATTTGTTAATGCTTATCTATTCCGAAATGGCATTATTTATTTCTTACCTTACCTGTGAATATCGTATTTTAAATATTTATTACCGCTGTTTTATGCATTTTTTCAAGCTTTAATCTTGTTCATATATACATATGTTCGGTTTAGCCCTGTACTTTGGAAAATTACAAAAGGGTATATTGAGTTAGTGCAAATGGGAAATGTTTGTAACATTCAAAATGATGACTTACATCATAAACTATGTATACTCTTGATCAGGACGACTCCTATGTAAGTAAGTAAGTAGATAGAAAACAAACTGTTTTAAATTTTAAATACTTACCCATCTTTCCCCCTCTAACCGAAAAAAACTGCAGCACCTACAACTATATCGTACTATATACTATAATATACCCAATATACCCATGTCCTTATGTCCGCCCTTAGATCTCGCAAATTAAGTACACAAGTATTTGAGCTATAAACACAATTTTTATGTACGTGCTCCTATGTAAGTCTGTATATCAGTTTTTTTTTTAGATTTTGGATACCCACTCTTCTTTCCCGCTAAACGCAAAAAAACTACATCACCCACAACTCTAAAGCTACGTTGACTATGGTATTGTTATCGATGCAGTCATTTTCATTACGATCAGACAAAGTACAGGGTCTCCTACGGTCGGTTTCGTCCGACTGTAAACATTCGCCTGACTAATCTGCCCCGTCCATTATGGTGTGCTCTATTATATTTCGGATGGTACTTCGATTAGTTTTTATTGTTTTTATACGTAAATAAATTCTGTTTGAATACGCAAATTGAAAGGCGATGATCAGCGTACCATGCCTTCTTATTATTGCTGTCCGCAAATAGCAAAAATTAAATTGATTTCAATTGTAGCCGTTCTCACAGAAGCGTTTTCAGTTTAGACAACCATTTAATACAATATATGGAATGTTATTGTATACACGGACTTTTATTTTCGCTTAGTTTATTGACGAGAGGCTACGTAGCCAATTCAAATTAGTTATTTTTTATTGTTTTCAAGTGTTTTAAACTCCACGGTTTTAATACGCAATATATTCTTAATGTTTTCTAAATTATTTTAATGACTGTAATATCCTTCTTTTGTATCTTTTCATTTAATCTTAATTAAACCATAATTGGTAATACAATTTTCACGAGACTTCAATAACAGTTTACCTTTGTTCAACTTCTTCTTTTTAATAACGAACACAAAAAGCTTTGTATACCCTGTACCATTAAAAGGTTAAAAACAGGTTTATCATTATATTTATAGATCCTGAAAAGTGTAACTCTGATTTTTTTATAAGCCTTAAATTATATTTGTTTTGTCACAACTAACATATGTAAAACATGCACCAATAACAAAAACAAACCAACGCAAACTTTAAGACTTGTGCCCGTTTAATCGTACTGAACACAACCATATTTCAAGTTGAAGGTTCCAGAAATCTAGCAGGTTGAAGGTCATTTTGAGATTTACTTATCAATCTTCGAAGAGTATATTTATGCTCTACTGAGTAAACAAGCTAAATAAATTCTTAAACATGATAATCATTGATATCATAGCGAAATATCGCAGAATCTTTGTTATTTCTACAAACAATACTCGATATATCCAACACTAGGTTTATATAGATATTATAGCGAGGTCCTCACTTGTATTATTTTTGATGCACTTACCCACGGTTTTGATTATTTGATAATCATCCAGATTATATTTGCGTACACCCTTTGCAGTCTGCACGCTGCTGCTTCCCTCGGATTCATTGTCCGTCTCTTCATCATCTGATTCATTGCCGTCGTCCTGTTCACTTTCACCAGAATCGTCGTTATTGGTCACATCATCCGTATCGTGAGCATCCTCCTCAGCATTTCCCTCCTCATCCTCATCTTCCTCCACTTCATCTCCCTCATTATCGACAGATGTTGTTGTTGCACTGCTGCTGCTGCGACTGCTGACACTGACACTGACACTGCGCTTCTGTGATTGTTGCTGTTGCTGTCGCTGTTGTTGCTGCTCTGCTTCTTCCTCAGTTTCCTCGCTGTAATCAGATTCCAAAGGGTCGGATGAGCCACCCGAGGCAACATTGTCAACCGTGGCTCGTCCCAATTTGAATGTGAATGTTGCCTCGGTGTTGACTTCATTTGCTGTTGTTGCTTGAATTTGCTTGTTTTTCAATAATGGCGTCATCCCGCTGGTACTGCTGCTACCGTTTCCTGCTGTCAATTTTGATGTCGAGCTGCCCGACGAACCTTTCTTGTTACCTCCCGTCAACGGCGTGCAGAATCGTGCGCATGTTGCCGTCGACATTGTTGCTTATGTTGTCAATATCGCTGTCACTGGCTCCGCCGGTTTTCTGCGTTTGCTGTGAAAACAGAGATTGACACTAGTTATAACAATATGATGTGAACATATAGAAAATATACATTTAAATTATCTGCGTTTTCGAACTAGGATATTTACTATCCGACTATCCCGTACACTCTCAGCATGAATTAAGGACTTCATCTCAACGGGTTTTTGTGTAATAGGCATTCAACTTTTACGTTTTCTTAATCATCAAATTATTGCAATGGAAGTCTATCAATGGATGAATTTTATAAATGACTCGAAAAATTGGTAAACACAAGTGAACTAAATTGGTAGCCCAAAGGTTCATTAATGATTATATTATCGACTTGTCAACAATCTTATAATGATGTTTATGCACCGATTAAAACTATATATATCATTTTGAAAATCAGATTATCAAAACTGTCGACAATTACAGCATCGGTGGAGAATGCCATACACTACTTACATGTCAAATATTAAGCTTTCATAATGTGGCATAATGTGTGCAATGTCAATGCATTTTTTTGCGTTTTGCGGAGGAAAAAGGGATGTATGTATTCCAAATCTTAAGCAAATTTGATTTGCTTACTGCATTGGACAAACTGCCTACCAAAACTTGTGCCTCTTGCTCTAATAGTTTACGAGATCAAGGTAATCATACAGTCGAACGGACAGACAGACAGACGGACTGATGGACCCATAGACTTATGGATTCATAGACATTGCTAGATCGACTCACCTCTTCGTCCTGATCAAAAATATATAATATGTGGGGTCTACCACGCCTACTTCCCATTTTACTTTTATAAAGGCTCTAAGAAGGAAAAATTATAGCCCAATGTATTAACCAAAACCTTTTAATTCTGTACACACAACACACTTGACCTAACTCTTGCCACGCCCACCTTTGCACCCCTTTCTACTTGGTCAATCGAAGCCGACCTATTCTGTAGCGACCACTTCCCCATCATCATTTTACTCTTGGAGCAATCCACGACCTTTACATACGTCCCAATTCCATTTCCTACGCCCAAAATCCTAGAACCCTGACTCAGAATCCGCTAACCCAATTAAAATAGTTCGGCAATCAGCAAACTACTCAATACCCCAAACCGCCTACAAACCTAACCTAAAGCCCTAGGTCTCTTCGTGGGACAAACATCTACATAGTTGCTAAGATCGATGGCAGACAGATAGACAGGGCTATATCGACTTAGATCGTCACCCTGATCAAGAATATATATACTTTGTGGGGTCTACCACACCCTGATTGATCTTTCGGTTAGCGGAGGAACGAGAGGAATTGCAAGTCTGTAGCTTTATTATTGTGGCTGCAGTGGCGTTTATAGTTTTCGGGTTCTTAGGTTGGTGTAGGAGGAAGAGATATTAAGGCGAAATATTAAAAATCTAAAACTCGTGCTGCTTACGATAATAGATAACCTGCATACCAGACAGACAGACGGACATGGCTATATCAACTCAGCTCGTCGCACAGTGGAAGATTTGGCCGCGCTAGCGTCATTTAATTAATAACTTCCAAAGTAAACAAGATGTCTTCAATTGGTTTTTTTTTCCTGAATTGACAATAAATCAAAGCATTTTTGGGTAAATAAATTTTTTTTACAAAATTTTTTTTTAATTATTTAAAACAAAAAAAATTTTTTAAACATTTAATTCAAATAAACATATTTTGTACATTATTAACCCTCAAATACCCAAGAGTGTCTCAAGACACTCATCGCATTATTGTCATTTTAAAGAAATCTGTTTATTGGAATTTAAATTTACAATTTTTTACGGTAAGCTAACATTACGCCAAATATATGATCAAAAGCTCTTAAAGCTCACTTGAGCTTTAACGGTACTTTTATTTTGACATATACACAAAATTGTTTTTTGCGCACATGAAACGTAGTGGCTGCAGAGTGCGATTTGTTTGGTTTAATTAAACAGACTTTAATTTGCTTGATTAAGTTGATACTTTTTTTTCCATATAGGTAGGTTTGTTTACTAACTAATTGCAGTTTTATTTTTGCGAATATATAAAAATTGTGCCGTGCAGCAGTGAAAAACCTATGAGTGTCTTGAGGCACGCTTGGGCATTTAGGTGTACTTTTTTTGCGAACTTTTACATACAATTTTCCCATACAAAATGGTGTTTTTTTGTTATAAAAAGAATCGGGAAACAACATTCAAATCGTAAAAGACGATGTATGACAACTAATTCAGACAAGCTTCAAATTATCGGAATTAATTATTTAGCAACAGTTATATATGTTTGATTTTGCTATATATGACGATGAATTGTTCTGTAAAATTACGAGGAATGTGATAATTTTGACATTTGAAAATGTATTAAAAGTCACACTTAATGATGTCTACATCTTGAATTTGACCCTTAACTTAAATGTAGACATAGGTTTAAAGCTAATTATCATTACAGACGAAGCAGATCAGTTGGGAGGAACGCCACAGTCGAACCCAACCGACAGCGGCAGACGCTGCATGCACAGTTGAGCACATTCTATGTTAAATAACTTCGGTGTTTCTTATCGCATAATAATGCAATTCACAGCATAAATGAAGAATGCCATAGGCTACGTACATTCCAAAATTGACGTTAAAATTGTACCTGATGTGGCTCTTAAAGCTTGCGAGATCAAGGTGGGAGCTAGTGGAAAGGGGGGTGAAGGAGGGTAAAGGGGGGAAATATCAAAGATCTAAAAAATCTTCAACACCGTATAGCATAGGAGAACTTACATACCAAAAATAGTGTCTCTAGCTCTTATAGTTTCCAAAATATAGATTTTCATCTAGACAAATTTTATATGCTTGAATGCCCAAGAGTGTCTTGAGACACGCATCCATATTTTGTCACCTTACAGGTAAACGAAAGCTCCCACAAACTTTTTGAGCTTATTTTTGAACTCAGGAGCCACCATTTACCTTAGAAAAAAATGTTTGGTTCAATTTGTCTCATAAGTTTAGATTTGGGCATTTGAGGGTTAATATATAAGCAAAAAAAAATTATTAACAATTAATAAAAAAAAATTATTGACCAATTTTTGGTAATATAATAAAAGTTGCTTTGCATGCAATATTCTTCTGAATCTTGACTATCAGAGTAAACGAGTCAACTTGAAAATAAAACCAAAAAGCGTATTGCAGGTTATCGCAGTTCATATTAGCCATTTTGAACACACAACGAATTACACTTTTAGGGAAAAATAAAGTTAGAGCGAATCCAGTCGAATCTCGTTAGTTCTACTCCACGGAAAACAGGTGTACCTCACAATGGACACGTTGTTAGTACACTTAAATACGATTTTGTTTGATAAAAAACAGGCATTTGAACAGATCACAAACATTCACTTATTCTATAAAACATACCTTGAATATTATTTAAAATCAAACTTCTCGATGGAAAATGTAATATTTTTATTTTTACAAAGTTTTTACATGAACGTGCAAAAAGGCGGGAAAAATGTTGCAGTACACTTGCTAAAACATATGCTGACTTTGACAACTCACAGCTGATCGAGCTTTGACATCCAGAGCTTGAAAAAAATCGATAATAACCTAATCAATGTATTAGTAATTGAGTGGTATAAAAAATTAACGTTTATTTAAATTGTATTTTTTTAATTAAATCTCCCACTGTGCGTCGTCCTGAGTCATATGTATATACTTTGTGGGGTCTACCACGCTTCCTTTTGCAATTAATTAATATACCCCTTTACTTTTTTAATGTACAGGGTCTAATAAGCCTATTCTACATTCAACGGTAAGGCAGTATAAAATTTGTTAAATACAAAGTAGTCTTACAGTCATAATATAACCATCGTAACCAACCCTATCGCTCAACCGTATCTATAACCAGTTCGGCCACCGAGAGTTGTGCCAATGAGAGTTTGGACAGCAAGAGTTGTGCCATCCAGAATTGAGCCTGTGAGAGTTCGGTCAGCGAAAGTTAGACAAGAAAGAGTTCGGCCAGCGAGAGTTTGGCCAGCAAAAGTTGGACCAGCATAAGTTGGAGAGAGTAGGCCAAAGTTGGGCCTGCGAGAGTTCGGGCTGGGAAAGTTTCACATTAGGTAACCCCCTTTGGGGTTGGCCATCTAGCGAAGCCAACATGCATGGGGCGGATTCCAATAATATTTGTTTACAGTTATTATTCCAGTTTTTATTCATTTCATGAATACAGGTTATAACAATTGCAGGCTTTATATCGCTCGACCTTCGCCAACGTGGCTAGTAAAGCATGGTACAGACAAGAGAAATATAGAGTATTTCAGTGGTATAGGTATCATCGTTGAAATGATATAGGTATAGAGTATTTTAGTGGTATAGGGATCATCAAATATCTTGGATCATCGTTCAATGATCCGTAGAGCCTTAGTGATTGTATGTGTGATAGTTTGTGAAATTGAAGTAAGCGATCAAGTAGTATGCCTAAATCCTTCACTTCCTTAATTCTATTAAAAATCATTGCAATGCATTAGTCGTGTAATTCAAATGTTTGGGCTGGCCCTTGAAAAACGACATAACCATTTGAAGCAGTTCTAATGGAGCTGATTAATCTTACACCAAGATAAGAAAGCGTTCAAATCTGCTTAAAGTTTGAGGTAACGTCAAACATCACGCCCAACTTAAGATCATCGTTGTACATTAATATCAAGGTATAGAAGTTAGGAATAGGAAAGTAACAATGATTCCTTATACACCATTAAACTTTTAGTTTGTTTTTAATATTGGCAAGTGTCTAAATGTAATTTTTTTATTTTTATATTTCTACTTTCAATCGCAAACAACAAACAAAGAAGAATTATAAGCTATATTCTATATACATATATTATTTTCACGAACACCTGCTGTAAGTCTAAATTTATTTGTATGAAAGTGCTTTAAAATACAACTAAAAGTGCGGAAACATAACTTAAAGTGCAGTGTGTTTTTGTTTTTCTGTACTTGTTTTTAGACCCTTTACTTTAAAAAAGTAAAAAGGGTCTATTAATTTAGTGCAAATGACAGCTGTGTGTAACAGGCAGAAGGAAGCGTGGTAGACCCCACAAAGTATATATATTCTGACTCAGGACGACGAGCTGAGTTGATATAGCCATGTCCGTCTGTCCGTCTGTCCGTCTGTCTGTCTGTCTGTCTGTCCGTCTGTCCGTATGAACACCTAGATCTCAGCAACTAAAAGAGATAGAGACACCACCTTTCCGGATTTAGGTAGTCAGCTAATGCAAGCAGATCAAGTTTGTTTCAAACTTTTGATATCTCGCCTCCTTCATCCGCGAATAATCAAAAATCTACACCTACCTCAAAAATCTCGAAAACTATAAACGCCACAGCAGCCACAATAATAGCGCTACAGACTTGTAATTTGGCATGTACGTAGCCTAAGGTATTCTTCACCAATGCTATATGATTATTTATGATTTGAATTAGAAATAGCGAAGATATGCAAGAGACAATCTTTTTCAAATTGCGTATATGTGCCACTGCGGCCACAATAATATAGCTACAAACTTGCCATTTGGCATGTACGTAGCCTACAGAATTATCTGTCGATTTTGTTAATTACATTACAAACGGACAAGAAACAGCGAAGTTATGTAACAGACAATTTTCTTATAAATGTATGTAAGTGCCACTACCGCCACAGTTTAAAAGCTACAGACTTGGGATTTGGTATGAACGCAGCCTATGGCATAATCCAATTATGCTGTGAATTACATTACAAACGGAAAAGAAACAGCGAAGATAGGGCATACAGTTCAGCCACCTAGATCTTGCAGACTATAAGAGCTATATCTACAATTTTTTGGTATTTAGGTTCTCTAATGGAGCAATCAGATCAAGTTTGTGTAGGTTTTTTGATTACTCCTCTCATTCCTCCGCAAACTAAAAAACCAATTTAGCAACAGTTTGCAGTTTAAAAGCATTAGTTTTAAAGCTAAGGACTTAGTATATTGCATGTACGTTGTTTATGACAATCTCCATCGATTCTGTGAATTTCATTACGATCGGATAAGAAACAGCGAAGAAAACACAAAGTAAAGGGTCTCCTACAGTCGGTTGCGTCCGACTGTAGCTCCGTCCTTACTGGTTGAGAATAATTTTTCAGTTATTGTAGACAATCTTTGGACTGTAAACTAGCTCAAAAATATATGTACGGGACGTAACCGAAGGGGGGGAGGTATCCAAAATATAAAAAAAAAAATCAGACGTAACCGACAGTGGGAGACCCTTTACTTTGTTTATATGTACTCGCAAACACAATCAGCGGCACACGCACGAAACTACGCGCATATGCATGCAAATCTAAAACAAACTCGTGCTGCTTACTGAATAGGGGAACCTGAGTCCCGAATATGGCTTCTCTAGCTTTTATAGTTCCTGAGATCTAGGTGTTCATACAGACAGACAGACGGACAGACGGACATGGCTATATCAACTCGCCTTGTCGTCCTGATCAGGAATATATATACTTTGTGGGGTCTGCCACGCCTTCTTCTGGGTGTTACACACATTTCCTCTTTGCACTAAGTTAATAGACCCTTTTTTCTTTTTTAAAGTGAAGGGTCTTAAAAATTAATACATTTGATTTAAGCCAGATACATTCCAGTAGTAGTATTACTCCGATTTTAGTCAAAACGTACTTAATTCAAAATATCGTCCTGTAATATAGAGTTTATTTATTTAACCTATTTTTTATTTATTGTTTTCAAAACATTGCTTTAAATCTTTTTTGCCTTAAAAGAATAATAGTAATAAAAAGATTTCTCCAAAATCTCGTTATATCTTAATACCAAAAAAATGTGTACTAAAGCTTTGCCAGAAACTTTTTCGATTTATTTAATTTGGGAAATTCAAAAAAGTTGTTGGCTACTTTTCTCTAAGTGTATATAAATGAAATATATATTCATGATATTTGTATGATATATACATATGAGGAAAGACCAAACTCAGTTAATGGTGGCAGCTCTCGATCCGTCGGCATCACCTCAGTAGCTTTTGCCAAAATGTAAAATTAAAATGGAAATGGAAAATTAAAAATTGGGGTCATCCGGTTGTTCATGGCTGGCAAATGAAAATGTTGAATATTCTTTAGACATCCAGTGGGAAACAATAAATACATATTTCTTATAGAATTTTAAATTGTTTACACCCTGTACCCATTAAAAATTGCAGAAGGAAACTTAGCAGACCCCATATATTCTTGATAAGGATTACGACCTAAGTCGATATAGCCATGTCCGTCTGTCTGTCCTTCTGGATAAAAGCCGAGCTTTTTGCACAAAAACGAGAGCAGCCGTTTTGGTTGCCCTTGGTAGATGTATTTAATACGCAAATAAAGTTTATTTCTTGAAGCCTAATATCAATAAAACCCACACCACTACGTATTTATAATTTTTCAAATGGTTGAAAATAAATATTTACACCCTTTACTTTAAAAAAAGTAAAAAGGGTCTATTAACTTAGTGGAAAGAGGAAATGTATGTAACACCCAGAAAGAGGCGTGCCACGCACTATAAAATACTATATATATTCTTGATCAGGACGACAAGCCGAGTCGACATAGCCATATCCGTCCGTCCGTCTGTCCGTCTATCTGTCTGTATGAACACCTAGCTCTCAGCAACTATAAGAGCTAGAGACACCATATAAGGGATTTAGGTTATCCTATTCAGTAAGCAGATCAAGTTTATTTTAGATTTTGGATACCTCCCCCACTTCCCCACAAACCGCAAAAAGCTACTGTAGCCACAGGTTTAAAGCTATTGATTTGTAATTTTCAATGTGACTAGTTTTTGGCATTCTCTATTGACGCTGTGAATTTCGTTACGATCGGATAAGAAAAAGTAAAGATATACCAGCGACAATTCGCCGCACTAGGCAGAGGAGGGTGGTGTGACTTGCATACGCGCGTAGCTGTGTGTGTGTGCCGCTGATTGTGTTTGTAAGTACATATACACAAAGTAAAGGGTATCCTACTGTCGGTTACGTCCGGATGTAGCATTCCGTAAAACTGATCTGCCCCGTCCATATATTTTAACATAAACCAGTAAGGACAAAGCTACAGTCGGACGCAACCGACTGTAGGAGATCCTGTACTTTGCGTTTTCTACGCTGTATCTTATCCGATCGTAATGTAATTTACAGTATCGGTGGAGATTGTCATATACTACGTACATACCATATCCTAAGTCATTATCTGTTAAACTGTAGCTTTAAAACTGAAAACTGTTGCTAATGTGGTTTTTCGGTTAGCGGAGGAATAAGAGGAATTATCAAAAACCCAAACTAACTTAATCTGATGGCTGTATAGGAGAACATAAATACCAAAAAATGGTATTTCTAGCTCATTTAGTCTGCAAGATTTAGGTGGTTTCTTTGTCTGATCTATCTTTGCTGTTTCTTTACCGTTTGTAATGTAATTCACAGCATTGACGGATAATGCCAAAGGCTGCGTGCATGCCAAGTCTGTAGCTTTTAAATTGTGGCTGTTGTGGGATTTACATACATTTATAAAAAAAATGGCTTGTTACATAACTTAGCTGTTTCTTGTCCGATTGTAATGTAATGCACAATATCGACGGATAATTCTACAGGCTACGTACATTCCAAATTGCAAGTCTGTAGCTTTATTATTGTGGCCGCAGTGGCACATATACGCATTGTGAAAAAGATTGTCTCTTGCATATCTTCGCTATTTCTAATTCAGATCATAAATAATCATATATCATCGATGAAGAATACCATAGACTACGTACATTCCAAATTACAAGTCAGTAGCCCTATTATTGTGGTTGCTGTGGCGCTTATTGTTTTCAAGATTTTTGAGATAATTGTAGATTTTTGATGATTCGCGGATGAACGAGGCGAAATATCCAAAATCTGAAACAAACTCGTGCTGCTTACGATAATAGAGAACCTGCATATCAAGAAATGGTGTCTATCTCTTTCAGTTGCTGAGATTTAGGTGTTCATACAGACGGACGGACAGACGGACATGGCTGACATATATACTTTGTGGGGTCTACCACGCTTCCTTCTGCCTGTTACACACAGCTGTCATTTGCACTAAATTAATAGACCCTTTTACTTTTTTAAGTACAGGGTCTAAAAATTTGGAGCAGATCATTCGGACGGGCCCGACTGTTTAATACCCTGTACCCTATATTTTAAATATAATTTTATAAAACTATCACTCGGAGCGTAGCAGCAATTCTTCTTCTTACATTTTGTGTATGCCATGCTTTACAGGCCGCGCTGCTAAAGGGCCAGCGGCGTAACGCCTGTAATATTGTTTCGTTCATATCTCTTGTGTTTATTGGCCGATTTAAATGCTTTTTAGGATATGTAACTACTATACACAAGAGTATATATTCCGAGTTTCAACTTTCTATGTTCAATATTACGCTTGTTATTCGGTTTTAATCGATTAAGGCGTAAAGGGGGCATGGCATCCAAAATTTGAAAAAGTCTCATCTGTGTATGATATAAACCTACCAATTACTGAAGAGAAAATTCATGTAAATAGCATGATGTCTTTTAAATTGGCGAATGTATTTTATTTCATTCAAAGAGACCAAAACGGCTTCTCTAGTTTTTTTTATAGTTGCTGAGATCTACGCACTCATCCAGACGGACAGACAGACAGACATGGCAATATTGACTCAGCTCGTCTTCCTGATCAAGAATATATATAGTTTGTGGGGTCTGCCACGCCTCCTCCTGCCTGTTACATACATTCGCACAAAGTTATTAACCCTGTTTTCCCATTTTCAATGGGCACAGGGTATAAAAATTGAATAACAAGCGTAATATTAAACATAGAATGTTGTTATTTCGAACATATACGCTCTACTATTATATTTAACAGTCCTAAAAAGATTAAAATTAATTAGATTAAAATCGGTTCATTAACACAGGAGATATAAGCAACGAAATACTTGAACTTAAAAGTTAAAAAACAAGCGTAATATTAAACATAGCATTTTTTTATTTGGTATATATAATCACTTCTATTATATTTAACTATCCTTAAAAGCGCATTAAAATCGGTTAATAAACAAAGTAGATATAAGCTACGCAATTGGCAGTGCAGCCCAGCAGCGCATCTGGCGCACGTAAAAAGGGAAGAAGAAGAAGTACTGCTGATACGCTTAGTGTGAAATTTATATAATATTATATATAAAATAAAGGGTACAGGGTATTGTACAGTCGGGCCCGTCCGACTGATCTGCCCAGTCCACATTTTTTCGAATAATCTAGTCAGTCTAAAAAGGGTATATAATAAAAACAAAACATAAAAAACCATGACTTATGACGCAGCGTGTATAAAAATACAATTTGTTACATACTCGTACTAGTACATAAATAGTAGATGGAAGTGCATATACGATTACTCGCCCTTTAATTGCAAAGGTGGCTTCATCAAATAATAATGACACTGATTATGACCGGCCCCTGATTAATGGCCATAACACTCAGAGCTCGAAAATTGCTTCTATAATTGCTTATTTGCTAGAAAATGAATGAAATATTTCCTTAATAGAGCAAATATAAATATCTGGTGTCCATGTACAAATTCTTTCTCCAGGTTGAATTTTCTTTTAGGTCAACTCAAGTAGACTATTTAGTTTTAATACTGAACCAGTGAGGACAGAGCTACAGGCGGACGTAACCGACTGTATAAGACCAGGTACTTTGTATTTTCTTTGTTTTTTCTTATCCGATCGTAATGTAATAAACAGCATCGGTGGAGATTGTCACAGACTACATACATGCCAAATCCTAATTCTTTAGTTTTAAAACTGGGTTTTTAAAACTGAAAACTGTTGCTAAACTGGTTTTTCGGTTAGCCCAGGAATAAGACGGTGCACACTGGTCGCAATGTAGAAATTTTTTGCAGAAACTACAAAAATTAAGTTACAGACATGAAACTTGGTGCATATGCAAAACATGACCAAAAATTTTGCACGATCGGACCACGCCTTCCTTGACGCCCCATATAAACCTCAGCATTGCTCATACGCACGGCTGGCCTATTGATATTAAGGTCTGTGTTTTTTGCCTAATATTTTAGTTTCTTAGCCTAATTACAGTTAATTAACATTACTAGATTTAGTTCGATACTAAGTTTCTAGAAAAATTTTGTTAAAACAGCAATTTTAGGAAGTTGTTTCGCGAATTTGCTTATGTTATACAAAAGGTACATTTTCTCCACTAAGCAATGCCGCCCATAACTCATTTTGGCATTTGTTAATCAATTTTGTAGAATACTTAATAAATATAAGTAATATTTAAGTGAAAATGTCGCAAAAATTTAAATTTGCCCGATTAATAACAAAATGTGGCATTTGTGTGACCACGCAAAACTAACTTAATTAAGTATAAATCAAAATCGAAAAAAGATAACGGTAAAAATAAGGTTTAAATTTGATGTGGGATATTATTTTAATCATTTAAGACTAAAATTATTGAAATCGCATGTATAAAAGCAAATTACGATAAAAAAAATGAAAAATACAATTTTTGTGTTTTTTGTATGAAAACGGCTGCAAACCGCAAGAAAACGCGCAAAAGTTTTTATAATCATCGCAATATATATATGTTAAAGATTAGAACTGTTTCAATAGTTACGTAAATACGGTTAAATCCCATATACTTTTATTCCACGAAACACGAAAAAAGTTAGGTTAGAATTGCCAAAAAAGATGACAATATAAACACACATATGTATAAACAAACATGCATCACATAAAACAAATACTGCAGTATGACATTTTATTTTACATACTGCCAAACTTCGCAGGGATGCAATTTCAAATGAAACTTTATGATTTTCAATTGCTCTATACATTACTCTATCGCAATAAAATATTGTTTTTCCGCAACTCTTAAACAAAAAATGGGTTTCTGGAAAAATTTTGGTTTTTGGGACCAGTGTGCGGTGTATCAAAAAACCCAAACAAATTACTTTGTATACATTTTAATATATGTGGGACCAGGGATATATGGAAATAGAAAAATATCCCGATATTCCACGTTTGTTCCATATTTATTAGATGGTTTCTCTGTTGAGGTCCGCAACTAGACGGAATGTATTGTGTTTAACAATATATACGTATAAATTTGGGAATGACAGGAATATGAATATAAACAATGAATATAAAAATAATATTATAAAATTACTTTGTAGAAATTTTAATAATCAATAAAACACAAAGTATAGTCGGTTACTTCCGATTTTAGCTTCTTCCTTACTGGTTCAGTAAGAGTTTTGCTTTCAGTTTTAGTTTTTTGCTTATTCTTATAGTATTGTAGTTTCATAGTTGAGAAGCATGAGGCACGATTACTCACCAAGCTAATTTCCCAGATCCAAACTGCAGCTGCCCCACGTTCTACGTTTTGTTGTAGCTTTTGTTTTTGAATTTGTTTTCCGAACGATCGGCTTTTTGTTATTGCTTGTCTGACCGCCTCTCTGTCTGTCCGTATAGGTGTGCGAGTGTATTTGGGTTTTTCTTTCTTTATTTTCGCTGGAGCAAAATTTGAACGCTTGCGAAATTGTTAAAAATAAATATTGTTACTGTTGGCGTGCACGATTTTCTTTCAGATTTTCCGTTCGAACAGAAATAAACCAAACACTCAGCTGGCCCCAGCATTAGACGTGATATGCATACATATATTTAAAAAGTTACAGGGTATTCAACACAACTCACAGACAGTCTGGCGATCAAGCAGGGTTTTTCTCTCGTATTTTGCGGTTTTTAATGTGTCGCGTTTTGTTGCCTTGTTTTTCCTATACCCCAAAGTGCCGCTTGGTTTTGCGCATTGTTTTCTCGGCTTCTTGCGAACGGTTTGTTATTATTATGGTTTTTGTTGTGCTTGCTCTATGCAGATCTAGAATATCCGGTTTCATGACCGATTCACAGTTTCTGCGATTTAACAATTTTTCAAATACTTTTTTCACGTTCACAATTTGAAGTTTTTCGAAATACGCAGTATTCAAAATATGCAATGTATCAGCTTTACGCGATTATTCCCTACAATTTCCCAACTCTCCCTTCCCAAGACTGTTCTCTCACCGGGCCTTCTCCGCTTGACCAGGCAGCCGCTTCCACGTTTTGCACAAAACTGAAACGTAAAATCTTGGCAATTGCCATCAGCCATCAGCCACCAGCCAACAGCAAGCTAAGCATTGGCAGCGGCAGCGGCAGTGGCAGAGGTAGAGACAGCAGTGCTGACAACATTTGGGCACGCGAGTAGGCTAGATTTGAAGTGAAAATAAGCTGATGTATTGGCCAAATTAAAATTAATATTTTTATAGGTTTTATTTATCTTTAACTAATAAATATTTTTGTACTTTAATACCATATTTACCATTTGACAAAATTAAATCAAAATATGGATGGGGCAAATCAGTGGGACGGTGGCTACAGTCGGAAGTAACCGACAGTAGGAGACCCTTTACTTTAACTTTATGCATTAACAAACACAGTTAAAGGCACGCACACTAACCTACGCGCGTATGCAAGGTACCCACCCCCCCCCCCCCCCCCCCCCCCACCGAACGAAATTCACAGGGTCAATAGACATACGGACAGACGGACATGGCTATATCGACTCGTCTTGTCCACGCCTTCTTCTGGGTGTTACACACATTTCCTCTTTACACTAAACTAATATACCCTTTTTACTTTTTTAAAGTAAAGGGTCTAAATATATTTTCGGCAAAAAGGAGTTTCATTTTCGTATCGTCGTAATTTATATCTGTGAAATTTAAAATACAGTAGAATCCGGTTATAACGACGCCGCTTATAGCGTCCGTCCGGTTATTGCGACGAAAACTCGATGGCTTGGTTGGTCCCCATACAAACTTATATGAAAGGGCCTCCGCTTAGAACGTCTCCGCTTTTAGCCAAACCGCTTATACCGGCGAGATTTTTCACAATTCAACCGGATATTGCGACGTGCCGAACAAAAAAAAAAAACTTTAAAGAGGAAAATTTGATTTGTTTAACAATGCTAAAAGAAGCAAACAAAATCATGGATTTTGTGTTTTTTCAATACAAAAAAGAAACAAAATCATGGATTTTGTCTTCCGGATATAACGACGTAAAATCGTCGGTCCCTTGAATGTCGCTATAACCGGATTCTACTGTAATATTATAATATACTGTATATTATAATTTATAAAATATATTGCTTAAAAAAATGTATAAGCTTTTCCATTTTGAGATATAGAGTCGCACGCTACATTCATATCCATTTGAATAACCTCTGGCATAGCGATTATATTTTGACAAAAAGGTGAAACTTGTAGCTATAATTGTAATATGGTTGATGTTCCAAAATATTCCGATTACATTTTTCATGCAATTTTCTTTCAATATCAACAATATCCGTAAGAACATGGATAGAAAACAAAACATGCATTAGAAATTACAAAAAAAAAACCAACTAATATGAATATTTTAAATATACATATGTGAATGTGTTACAAATAAATGTAACATTTTTTTACAAACACATTTAAACAAAACTAAAAAAATACCCCATAAACAATTTAGCATCGATTTATCCCTTCTGCCCATATTTTAAATCTAACCTATAATAGGCCAAACTGCCAACACTGAGAGACAGAGACCGCGGCAGAGGCACAGGCGTCAGCAGCGACCGACGTAGACGCAGTGGAGAGCTGTTGCTGATGATGCACACACACACACGCACACACACGCACACTACACACATACACACACGGCGCATTTTGTGAGGCTGCGGCTGATGAGCATAATGTTCAAAATGATGGTGGCGATGATTAAGTTGAGTTGTTGGTCAGTGTTGCCAAATTCGGCTTTTTCTGTCGAATCTGGCTTTTTTAAGGAGCACTCACTTGAGAAATTGTTTAACTGCGGGCAGCGGGAATTCTTGGTTTCTGCAAAAATGATTAAGCCTTTTAATCCGAATTTCCTTAATTTCAACAAAATGCATGCAAACGTAACAAACAATTATAGATCTGTTGTCATTCAATTGATCGATATTTACCCATAATGTAGAGGGCACACCACCCCCTCTCTACCTAGTGCGGCAAATTGTCTGTGGCAGAATATCCTCCAGAACCGAACAATGCAACTCTTCTTATTGACGTTTTTGCACCTTTATAACATCAAATACTTAAAAGTAAAATCTCTCAAAGTTGTGTAGCCAGACAAATTCTCTGTGTATAATACAAGCGAAGAAAACAACATGTAGAAAACTAAACTTCGCGAAATAGTAGCTTTATAGATTTTGATATCAATCACAATTGGAAGGTATGACCAATTTTAAGGTATCATCAATCTTTTATAATCTTGATCTTCTTGCTGCGAAGGAGAACTTAAATACTAAATATGATATCTCTGGCTCTTATGGTTTGCAATATTGAGGTGACGGTTAAATGTATTTGCATAAAATGATTAAGCCTGTTTTTATATTTCCCTCAAGAAAATTATATTATTATACCCTGTAACTATTAAAAATGGGTAGAAACAGGGTTAAAAACTTTGGGAGAATGTATGCAACAGGCTGACCCCACAAAGCATATTGTATATTCTTGATCAGGGCGATGAACTGAGACGATATAGTCATGTCTGTCTGTCTGTCCGGCCGTCTGGAGGAGTGCGTCGATCTTAGCAACTATAAGAGCTAGAGCAGCCAAATACATATCGCTCACTTATCAAATAGAAGAGTGTCATAACTCAAAATAAAATGTATGGACGGGGCAGATCAGTGGGACGGAGGCTACAGTCGGACGTAACCGACTGTAGCAGACCCTTTACTTTACTACTTCTACTAATATATGTACATACAAACACAATCAGATGCATGCACACTAAGCTACCCGCGTATGCAAGGCACACCACCCCCCCTCTGCCTATTGCGGCAAATTGTCTGTGCCATATGTTCGCTGTTTCTTATCCGATCGAAACAAAATTCACAGCGTGGATAGAGAATGTCATAAGCTAGTTACGTACCAAATTACAAATCAATATCTTTAAAGCTGTGGCTGCAGTAGATTTTTGCGGTTTGTGGGGAAATGGGGGGAGGTATCCAAAATCTAAAACAAACTCGTGCTGCTTACTGATTAGGAGAACCTAAATCCCAAATATGGTGTCTCTAGCTCTTATAGTTGCTGAGATCTAGGTGTTCATACAGACGGACGGACAGACAGACAGACAGACAGACAGACGGACAGACGGACATGGCTATATCGACTCGGCTTGCCGTCCTGATCAAGAATATATATACTTTATGGGGTCTGCCACGCCTCCTTCTGGGTGTTACACACATTTCCTCTTTGCACTAAACTAATAGACCCTTTTTACTTTTTTAAAGTAAAGGGTCTAAATATTATTTTATCTTATAGTGTTATTTTTTTTTAAGTTTGCATAAACTTGATTCTGGATTTTTGTGACAGGGCATACAGCATATATCCTGATTTGTTTACGGTTTATATAAAACTTGACAAGGTCAGACATTCCCTGCGTGCAATAGTTCCACTTTGGCTACGCTAGCGTTAACTGTTAATACTGTTTCCGCCTTCCTCATAAGTATGCCACCGCTATGCAAATGCCTCAAGTGCCGTTGCTGCTGCGGCTGCTGCTTTGTAACACTTGTCCAAGGGCACGAACACTTACAAACATATGTATGTACGTGCGAATTTACATTTAAAACCGCCTATAGATAAATATAAACCAACTACTTCACTCTCTTGTTGACGCTTTGTTCTACAGTCGAATCTCAATAATTCGTACCCCGCTAAATCGAAAGTCGCGATAATTCGTACAAAATTCTGTCCCCTTGAAAAAAAAACTCGTTAATTCGTAAAAATTCCATACATTTTGGTCCCCTCGTTAATTCGTAGTATTTGGCGCAACGCAAAGAATGTTGAACCTCTTATAAATCGTAATTTTGTTTCGTAACCTCTTATAAATCGTATTGCGATGCGAATTTTTTGTAGTTAAAGCACCGTTAGACTTTGCAGACTGCTATGCCGTCTTTATGTCGCTATGCATCATGAATTATTATTATAATATTTATTGTAATTTTATGTTATTGTTTAATTTTCCTTTAATTTCAAAAACGTACAAATGAATGTACATAAAGTAAAATAAATAAAATAAATATGTAAACATGATGTGAAATGTAAAAACCCCGTCTATTCGAATTTTTTATTTTTGAGCCCCGTTAAATAGAAATCTCGATAAATCGAATTCCCGTCTAATTCGTAAAAAAAAAGTGATCCCCTTGCCAATACGAATTATTGGGATTTGACTGTATCTATCCTATTTTCATCCCTCTCTTATTTGTATAAATCTCTCACGAAAAATATCATTTGTAAATACATATTGCTCGTTTACCAGAAGAGTGTTCATGGATCGGTTTTTCATTGTTGTATTTTCCATGGATCGGCGATAAAAAGAGGTTTTTGTAAAATATTCAATGTAATACCGAATTTAGATTGACCAAATTATTCAACAACATGATGCAAATGTTTATACCAAAAATGCATCACGCCATCAGCTGTTCGGCCATTCAAATATAATAGTATATTATATATACATATTATTATATTATATATATATATATACATATATATTTTTTTTTATATTAGTATTTATATATTATTATTATTATTATATATATTATTATTTTCATTTCAATCATTTTATATTTGCGGGCATTTTTAAACTTATTAACTGTAGTAAACAGCTTTTGGCTATCGAAATGCCACTTTTTGTATCGAAAATACTGAATTGTATGGAACTACTAGACAAGACACAGCCACACTTGGCGCGCAATAGTCGCATCTTGAATTATGCGATTCTTTTTCTCACTATCAACAAGATATTATGCTTAGTATCGCTTAATTTTATATTAAACATTTCTGTTTTGCGAGGTATTTAACATTTTCAAAAATACGCAGATTTTACAATCATTATCGCCATTTTCGCCTATAGAATATACTAAATTCTATTTAAATACTAGGCATGATACCAAACTTGGCCGAGTATTCATGACGCAGTATCGCTACATGGAAATGTGCTAAATTATTACAGCTTCAATAAAGGCATTTAATTCTTAGCCTATACAATTATCTTATATTTATTGTTTTCTATATTGTAAACGCCGTAGTTTATATTATAATCACAGTATTTATTTTAACTCTTTTCGTTGCGCTCACGCTCGTTGCCCATTTCAGTGTGTACATCTTTTTATATGCCGGTTGTATCGATACGCCTCCAGTGGTATCGATACAACCGAGTACTTATTGCTAACTATCGATACAGTTGGTATTTATAAATATTTACAGATATTACAAAATTGAAACGTTGTACATCGATACACTGGATCCGACAACTAGCCAATTGGTCAGCTGTTTCTTTCAGACCTGCCAACTCTAATAAGTCGCACAAGGTGGCAACATCAGTTCGCCAGTCCAGCTGTGCAATAAAATCCGTGCTCGTGAAAAACATGAATGAAACTTAAACAATTAGGAGAATTTTGAATGGAGCTCGACACGTACCAAAGCCCCATTAGGTGTTGCGATATGAAAATAGAATGATAATCTTCATGAACCATACACTCCACAGACAACGAACATTCGTGTGAAGCAAGAGCAGAAACAGCTGTGCCGTAAACAAAGCTTCGCAGCTTTCAAAAGCTCTCTCGCGATGGCGACTTGCGCGCTGCTTGAGCTTTTAGTTTCTGTCAGTCGCTCACAGACGTCGGTCTTGGGTGGGTTGCGGTTCGTGGCTGCGATTGTTTTGCTTTTTTGGCAGCAGCAAACCGTTTTTACGTAGCATGCGGCAGTGTCGCATTAAACTGAAAAAATACTAAGCGAACGACATGGCCAAGAGCCGGATGGCAGCACAGTGAGAAGTGCTAAGTGTTGGTATGTGAGTGCTAAAGTCCCAATAAATTACATAAATGCCATCAGATCAGCCAGACACTCTTTCTCTGTTCGAACAATAAGTGCTAATCGTAGTTTTTATTGGCAACAAGTGCGACGACAACGCCACCCTCAAAGCCGTTATCGAAGCCCGACAACAACAAGAGTCGCAGGCGTGATAACAATATCAATACTAACAACAACAACGACAACGACAACCAAATAAATCAAAGACTAAATAAAGCATTCAAATCATCGTAGGGCCAAAGGGCAGAGTTGCAGCGGAGAGTTTAGAAAAGTTCTCACGCTTTTCGGTTGAGAGGCAACAAATTCAATTGCCGTTGCTTTCGCTTTTCACTTTCCATTCATTTTGCCTCGATTTTCGGTCTCTTGCCGTTATGTCGATAGTTCCCCCTCCTGCTGCCCGTTTGCCAGCCCCTCTCTTTTACTTCACCTTGACCATCGCCATTACGTTAGTGCAAATGCACTCGATCTTTTCTGCGCCCATTCTGTTTTGGCTCTCTTTCGTCGGCTCGTTTGTTTTGAACCTGCCGCAAGGCTCATGTAGCATGCAGACAGAGATACCCAGTAGCGTCTCTAAAAGCTTTTCTTTCCTTCAATTTGCATACATACATGAACATTATTATTGGCACAGCAAGCACTTTCAGAACATAGTACAGTAGAATCCGGTTATAGCGACATTCAAGGGACCGACGATTTTACGTCGTTATATCCGGAAGACAAAATCCATGATTTTGTTTCTTTTTCGTATTGAAAAAACACAAAATCCATGATTTTGTTTGCTTCTTTTAGCATTGTTAAAGAAATCAAATTTTCCTCTTTAAAGTTTTTTTTTTTTGTTCGACACGTCCCAATATTCGGTTGAATTGTGAAAAATCTAGTCGTTATAAGCGGAGGCCGTTTCATATAAGTTTGTATGGGGACCAACCAAACCATCGAGTTTTCGTCGCAATAACCGGACGGACGCTATAAGCGGCGTCGTTATAACCGGATTCTACTATATTTCTAGCGTGTTCCCATTAAAATTTGAATAAAATAATTACTTTGAGAGAATGTATGTAAGGAGGCGTGGCAGACCCCATAAAGTATAAATATTCTTGATCAGGGTGACAAGCTAAGTCGATTTAGCCCTGTCTGTCTGTCTGTCTGTATAAACGCTGAGATTTTCTAATCTTTAAAAGCTAGAAAAGCCGCTTTGGTAATTTTTGAAAAGTGTATACCATACGCAGATCAAGTTTATTTAAAATTTTAGCTGCCACGCCCCTTCCGCCCACAATGAACAAAAATAGAATACATTCACCAATTCAAGAGGCACAAAACTAGTTACATAAATTCTGTTTTCACTAGTTGGTAGGTCTATATTATACGTTTATTTCAAATATTGTATAACACGCTCCCTTTTCGACCTAATCGATAAAAACGGAACGACAAACGTAATATTGAACATTGAACATTGTTATTCAGAATATATACTCACCTATGCTAGATTTAACTATCCGCGCATTGAATTCGGTTAATACATTTTTGTACCAGATGGACACTTAGATCGCAGCAACTATAAAAGCTAGAGACATAAAATTTGGAAATTAGGGAGGTGGTGATGTCTCTAGCTCTTATAATGGCTGAGATCTAGGCATTTATTCAGACATATAGAGAGACAAGCTCATCGTTCTGAGTCAGAATATTTGTACTTTCGGGGTCTACTCCGGTGTTACACACAAATGTCATTTTTATACTCTGTGCCCATTTGAAAAATGGGAAAAAAAGGGTTTATAACTTTGTGCGAATGTATGTAACAGGCAGAAGGAGGCGTGGCAGACCCCACAAAATACATATATTCTTGATCAGGAATACAAGTTGAGTCGATATAGCCATGTCTGTCTGTCTGTCTATCTGTGTGTCCGTCTGGATGAGTGCGTAGATCTCAGCAACTATAAAAGCTAGAGCAGCCGTTTTGGTCTCTTTTGAAAGGTGTATACCATACGCAGATCAAGTTTATTTCAAATCTTGAATGCCACGCCCCTGCCGCCTACAACGAATGAAATAAAATACATTCGCCAATTTAAAAGACATCAGGCTATTTATATGAATTTTCTCTTCAGTAATTGGTAGGTCTATATCATACACAGATGAGGCTTTTTTCAAATTTTGGATGCGGCGCCCCCTTTACGCCTTAATCGATAAAAACCGAATAACAAGCGTAATATTGAACATAGAAAGTTGAAACTCGGAATATATACTCTTATGTATAATAGTTACCTATCCTGAAAAGCGCATTTAAATCGGCCAATAAACACAAGAGATAGGAACGAAACAATATTACAGGCGTTACGCCGCTCGCCCTTTAGAAGCGCGGCCTGTAAAGCATGGCATACACAAAATGGAAGAAGAAGAATTGGTGCTACGCTCCGTGTTATAGTTTTATAAAATTATATTTAAAATATAGGGTACAGGGTATTCTACAGCAGGGTCCAAAAACAAAATTCAGACACAATTTTTCTGAGCAAAATTTGTCTGCAGCATGAACACAGAGGCACCTTGTAGTCTCCATAAAAGTTTTTGTGTATTTTATTTTCTTCAATTTACATATGGGCATTTCCACAGAAAGGTCCACCGCGGCCAAAAAATTAAAAGTTCTTAAAAATTATGTTTTGAACATTTTTAACATTAAGAAATATTCAAATTTAACAAATTTGAAAATATCTATTATAATCTATTATAGTTTTCAAAATATTCGAATGCAAAGTCGCGCAAACGAATTTTTTGTCATTTTGATGTTTTTTAGGGCATGTTTTGTTTTGAAAACAGCTTCTCAAACAGAAGCATCATGCTCTGTCATTTGTTTTCAAAATCACTCCTGTTATGTAAAAATAAATAAATGCACTATTTTTTGTTAATTTAAAAACATTTTTACCATTTTTTCCTTATTAGACCATGTACTTTAAAAAAGTAAAAGTGTCTATTAATTTAGTGCAACTGACAGATGTATGTAACAGGCAGAAGGAAGCGTGGTAGACCCCACAAAGTATATATATTCTGACTCAGGACGACGAGCTGAGTTGGTAAAGCCATGTCCGTCCGTCCGTCTGTCCGTATGAACACCTAGATCACACCTAGATCTCAGCAACTATAAGAGCTAAAGACACCAGCTTTCCGGATTTAGGTAGTCAGCTAATGCAAGCAGATCAAGTTTGTTTCAAACTTTTGATATCTCACCTCCTTCATCCGCGAATCAGCAAAAATCTACACCTACCTCAAAAATCTTGAAAACTATAAACGCCACAGCAGCCACAATAATAAAGCTACAGACTTGTAATTTACCATGTACGTAGCCTATTGAATTATCCACCAGTAAGGACGGAGCCGACTTTAGGAGACCCTGTACTTTGTGTTTTCTTCGCTGTTTCTTATCCGATCGTAACGTAATTCACAGTATTGGTGGAGATTGACATATAGTACTACGTACATACCATATCCTAAGTCATTAGCTGTTAAACTGTAGATTTAAAACTGAAAACTGTTGCTAATTTGGTTTTTCGGTTAGCGAAAGAATGGAAGGAGTTATCAAAAATACCAAACTATCTTGATCTGATGGCTGCATAGGAAAACACAAACACCAAAAAATGGTATTTATAGCTCTTATAGTCTGCAAAATATAGGTGGCTTCTCTGTCTGCGCTATCTTCGCTGTTTCTTTTCCGTTGGCAATGTAATTCACAGCATTGATGGATAATGCCAAAGGCTGCGTACATGCCAAATCCCAAGTCTGTAGCTTTTGAACTGTGGCTGTTGTGGGATTTACATACATTTATAAAAAAAAAAGTTTGTTACATAACTTCGCTGTTTCTTGTCCGTTTGTAATGTTATTCACAACATTGACGGATAATTCTGAAGGCTACATACATGCCAAATTGCATGTTTGTAGCTTTATTATTGTGGTTGCAGTGGCACATATACGCATTTTGAAAAAAATTGTCTCTTGCATATCTTCGCTAATTCCAATTCAAATCATAAATAAATTTATAGCATCGGTGGAGAATGCCATAGACTACGTACATGTAGCGATATTATTGTGACTGCTGTGGCGTTTATAGTTTTCATGATTTTTGAGGTAGGTGTAGATTTTTGATGATTCGCGGATGAAGGAGGCGAGATATTAAAAGTGTGAAACAAACTTGATCTGCTTGCATTAGCTGACAACCTAAATCCGGAAAGGTGGTATCTTTAGCTCTTATAGTTTCTGAGATCTAGGTGTTCATACGGACAGACGGACAGACACACAGACACACAGACGGACAGACGGACATGGCTAAATCAACTCAGCTCGTCGTCCTGAGTCAGAATATATATACTTTGTGGGGTCTACCACGCTTCCTTCTGCCTGTTACACACAGCTGTCATTTGCACTAAATTAATAGACCCTTTTACTTTTTTAAAGTACAGGGTCTAAAAAATCGCTTCCTTTGTACAGTTTTTTTTACTTTAAACGCGTACGAATGTCCAAAACGCTACGGTGGAAATGCCCATATATGGGCATTTCCATCATCGCGCACAGGACATTCGTACTCGTTTAGAGTAAAATATATGGACGGGGCAGATCAGTGGAACGGAGGCTGCAGCCGAACGTTACCGACTGTAGGAGACCCTTTACTTTGAGTATATGTTCATACAAACACAAATCAGAGGCACACAAACGAAACTACGCGCTTATGCATGGCACACCACCCCCCCTCTGCCTAGTGCGACAAATTATATGTGGCATATCTAGACTGTTTCTTATCCAATAGTATCGCAATTCACAGTGTCGAAAGAAAATGCTACAGTATGCCAAATTACAAGTCTATAGATTTTAAACTACAGTAGCTTTTTGCGAATTTAGTGAAAAGGGGGAGGTATCCAAAATCTAAAACACACTCGTACTGCTTACGAAATAGGAGAACGTAAATCCTGAATATGGTGCCTCTAGCTATTATAGTTGCTGCGATCTAGGTGTTCATACAGACGGACATACAGAGGGACATGGCTATATAGACTCGTCTTATCGTCCTGATCAAGAATATATATACTTTGTGGGGTCTGCCACGCCCCCTTCTGCCTGTTACATACATTCTGACGAAGTTATTAACCCTGTTTTTCCCATTTTTCAAATGGGCACAGGGTATAAAAACATCAAAACGACAACAATCGCGTTTACGCAACTTTGCATTCGAATATTTTGAAAACTGTAATAGCTAAATTCGGTGGACTTTTCTGTGAAAATGCCCATATGTACATACATACATATATTCTATATATTTATGCTTCGCTAAGTTTTATTCCCACATTACGCGCAATTTATAGGGTATGTCAAGGCGCGTACTAAGCGCTCCCTTCCCCCTCAGACTGCCCTACGCTTCGACCCACATCGGCTGGTCAATTACCCCGTTTGTTCCCGGCCACTTTTTAACGAAATCTTAACTGTTGGTGTAGTTATTTAACTGTTTTACAACCAAAAGCAGCTGCTGTCAACTTAGTTCTATCGTCTTAACCCTCTAACGGGTAAGACCGTCTACAGACGGTCTCCAGTTTTTGGCGTCTAGCGATCAAACTGTTGACTTTTTTGAATCAAAATAAATTGATATATCTTTAAAATTAAATTTCCATTTATTTAAGGTATATTTAACCACATTTCACCCACGCGTTCAATCACAATCATCGTCTGAACTTGAAAATTTGAAAAAAACTCTGAAAAAATACCCCTTGACAAAAGTAGTTTTTGCACAAAATAAAAAATATATTTAAACTTGTCAAATCTACTTGGGATTTTTTTTACTTATAGCTCAGATAATATATTTATTGAAATAAATAATTTTGTAATGCATAAATGAATATAAATGTTGATTTGCACAAAAAATTCATTGACCGTCTGTAGACGGTCTTGCCGGGCTGAGCGTAAAAAATCACGACTGCGCTGCCTGCGCTGGCTGCGCTGCTTGAGAGTGCACAATCGCGGCCATAAATACTTCGAGTAGAGATATCGGTTTGAAATTTTCACCAAAAATCTAAAAAAACTAATCGATTAGAAATTATAATAAATAAATATTTATTATAATCAGCACACTCTCCACTCCACTTAAGCGCCCTTGACACGTCCTAACCACTTGACTTCACTGCACTGTGATCAGCAGCTTTGCAGCAGCAGTATTTATAGTGCTTGCACGCTGCTCAGTCGATGGCTCTTATCAGTTACCGAGAAAGAGAAAAAGAAAGAGCCAAGAAAACCCACCCACCAATCTGCAGCTGTGATGAGATCGACCGCTCTCTATACATAAGATGTTAGGCAGCGCTTAGCCGGTCTCCATGTTGGCTCTCCAAGCATACCTCCTGCATTGCAAGTAATGCAGCGGGTAGCCGGCTCGCCTCCTAGGCAGCGCTTAGCCGTTCTCCTATCTGCTCGCTCGCGCTTGCCGGCTCTCCAAGCATACCTCCTGCATTACAAGTAATGCAGCGGGTAGCCGGCTCGCCTCCTAGGCAGCGCTTTGCCGTGCTCCTCTCTGCTCGCTCGCGCTTGCTGGCTCTCCAAGCATACCTCCTGCATTACAAGTAATGCAGCGGGTAGCCGGCTCGCCTTCTAGGCAGCGCTTACCCGTTCTCCTCTCTGCACGCTCGCGCTTGCTGGCTCTCCAAGCATACCTCCTGCATTACAAGTAATGCAGCGGGTAGCCGGCTCGCCTCCTAGGCAGCGCTTAGCCGTTCTCCTCTCTGCTCGCTTGCGCTTGCTAGCTCTCCAAGCATACCTCCTGCATTACAAGTAATGCAGCGGGTAGCCGGTTCGCCTCCTAGGCAGCGCTTAGCCGTTCTCCTCTCTGCTCGCTCGCGCTTGCTGGCTCTCCAAGCATACCTCCTGTATTACAAGTAATGCAGCGGGTAGCCGGCTCGCCTTCTAGGCAGCGCTTACCCGGTCTCCTGTCTGCACGCTCGCTCTTGCTGGCTCTCCAAGCATACCTCCTGCATTACAAGTAATGCAGCGGGTAGCCGGTTCGCTTCCTAGGCAGCGCTTAGCCGTTCTCCTCTCTGGTCGCTCGCGCTTGCTGGCTCTCCAAGCATACCTCCTGTATTACAAGTAATGCAGCGGGTAGCCGGCTCGCCTCCTAGGCAGCGCTTACCCATTCTCCTCTCTGCTCGCTCGCTCTTGCTGGCTCTCCAAGCATACCTCCTGCATTACAAGTAATGCAGCGGGTAGCCGGCTCGCCTCCTAGGCAGCGCTTAGCCGTTCTCCTCTCTGCTCGCTTGCGCTTGCTAGCTCTCCAAGCATACCTCCTGCATTACAAGTAATGCAGCGGGTAGCCGGTTCGCCTCCTAGGCAGCGCTTAGCCGTTCTCCTCTCTGCTCGCTCGCGTTTGCTGGCTCTCCAAGCATACCTCCTGCATTACAAGTAATGCAGCGGGTAGCCGGCTCGTCTTCTAGGCAGCGCTTACCCGTTCTCCTCTCTGCTCGCTCGCGCTTGCTGGCTCTCCAAGCATGCCTCCTGTATTACAAGTAATGCAGCGGGTAGCCGGCTCGCCTCCTAGGCAGCGCTTACCCGTTCTCTCGCTTACCCGTTCTCTCTTACCCGTTTGCTCGTTAGAGGGTTCTATGGGAGCTATAGGTTATAGTCAGCCGATATGGCCAATTTTTTTATAGTATATTTAAATTATTTTTTTAGATTTTTAGATTTTTTAGATTTCATAACGATATCTCTACTAGAAGTATTTATGGCCGCAATTGTGCACTCGCAAGCAGCGCAGCGATTTTTTTCGCTCAGCCCGGCAAGACCGTCTGTAGACGGTCAAAAGTTTTTTCCACCTGGCGGGCGTTCTAATCAATATTTTGGGATGAAATTCAAAACTTAAGCTTTTGTCGACAATATTTACCACCAAAAAAAATCCCAACTTCGTACGACCATTATTTCGAGCTTGCCCGTTAGAGGGTTAAAGTTTCACAGTTTTTTATATTATTACGAATCCCCTTGGTACTATGGGGTTTCATTTTAACTCAGGGAAATCCACGCGAAAACATTTATTTGATTACAAGTTGGTTCATTGGTTATTGTTGATCTTTCTGTAAATGAGGGTGTTATTTTGGAGCTCTACCTGATTGCTACTGGATCAAGATAAGCCCACAGATGTCAGGCTATATAAATGTCAGTAGTAAATTCTGCTAAATGTTGTAATTGATATCAAAGAAATTGCAAGTAACTCAATGTGGATTTAATGTGTACAAGGGGCTATTTCTGGTTTCAATTGGTTTGTTTGTTTTAGTCGCCGTAATTCAAGAACCTAAAGTAATAGTAGCGTGGAAATGTATGGTATGTCTTGCATACGCGGGTAGCTTAGTGTGTGTGCCTTTGATTGTGTTTGTATGTAAATATAGTAGTAGTAGTAGTAAAGGCTCAGCTACTGTCGGTTACGTCCGACTATAGCCTGCGTCCCACTGATCTGCCCCGTCCATATTTTTTAAACCCTCTGCCCATTTGAAAAATGGGAAAAACAGGGTTAATAACTTTGTTAGAATGTATGTAACAGCCAGAAGGAGGCGTGACAGACCCAACAAACTATATATATTCTTGATCAGGGAGATGAGCTGAGTCGATTTAGCGATGTCCGTCTGTCTGTCCAGAAAAGTCCACATCTATAGGGAGGTAAATTAAAGCCAGAAACCCAGTTAAGGCCACGAAGAGCGAATAAAAGAAATTTCTTTTGTACGGATTCAATCCTATCCTGGTGTATTGAATACTGTGGTGACCATACATAAGATCCATACTCCAAAATAGGACGCACAAGAGACATATAAAGAGGTTTAGTGGTATAGGGGATTGTAATACTTTTTGGTTTGATGTGATATTCAATCAACCAGTGAATATTGTTGACGTGCAGTATTGGAAATCATAAAGACAGATTATTATACTGGAGCACAAAGTCGATTATGGGATTGACATACTGATTACGCTTTTAGTCACTTCTAAGATCCCCGTTCCATGACGTAATTTTGTGCATTCCCTATTAGCAAAAAAAATGCATATGTGAATATATATGTATATATAAATAACAGCAATAAAACGTATTATTTGTGTTTCATTTTTATGACAACAATGTTGATTTTCAATCTAGCAGCTAATTAGGCCGTGCACATGAACTACGTGTATAACACCCAGAAGTAGAGTTTGTGAAACTTTAATATTGGCAATATCGATATATCGACGGTAATATCGAACTTTAAAATCATAAAATCATAACTTAGCATTTTAAACTACACTCTTATTTGGCAATTTTTCAGAGAATACCATCTTTAAAATTGCAAAACGAACTTGATTCCAATTTAATACAACCACTGTAAATTATATTGGTTATAGTTAAATTATAAGTACAGTAGAATCCGGTTATAACGACGCCGCTTATAGCGTCCGTCCGGTTATTGCGACGAAAACTCGATGGTTTGGTTGGTCCCCATACAAACTTATAAGAAAAACGGCCTCCGCTTATAACGACTCCGCTTTTAGCGACAAACCGCTTATAATGACGAGATTTTTCAATTTCAATTCAATTTTTCATTTCAATTCAACCGGATATTGCGACGTGCCGAGCAAAAAAAAAACTTTAAAGAGGAAAATTTGATTTCTTTAACAATGCTAAAAGAAGCAAACAAAATCATGGATTTTGTGTTTTTTCAATACGAAAAAGAAACAAAATCATGGATTTTGTCTTCCGGATATAACGACGTAAAATCGTCGGTCCCTTGAAAGTCGCTATAACCGGATTCTACTGTATTAAATTTTTTGTTTTGATTAAAAAATTAATTATTAATTTGTTTTATTTTAAAACCTATTACGAACATGGCATCCATAATATAAAAAAAAAATTTTTTTTTGCTCCTTTCGGATAGTGCGTCTGTCGGATATAACGACGTAAAATCGTCGGTCCCTTGAATGTCGCTATAACCGGATTCTACTGTATATTAAATATATGTATTATTTGGTGTAGTTGAGGAGTTAATTTATATTAGGTTGTTTGGTAATGACATACCGGTTTTTACATTCAAATTTCGCGCTTCGCTTTTGAAGTCAAATATAATCGTATCTGGCAATGCTGTATATCGTTTGAAAGGTATTGGCAACACCTTTAAAATGACATATAGTTTGTTTACATGAGCTTCCACGTTATAAAATTACAATTGATTGAAATGGAGTTCACAAACGCAGAAATTCGGGCAATTTTGAAATTTTATTTCGCACAAGGAAAAACTGCTGCGGAATCTCGCAGACAGATTATTGCTGTCTTAGGAGATAACAAACTTTCGATTCAAACTGCCGAACAGTGGTTTAGGCGATTCCGAAGTGGCAATTTTGATACCGAAACACCCAAGCCTTCCGGACGACCAGTGACCGTTGATACGGATAAAATCATGGAAATATCGAGATCGAGATCGTCATGTGACTATTAGAACCATCGCAGAGGAGCTGCAACTAAGCACGGAAACCGTCCATAGACATTTAAAGTCGAGACATTTAACAAAAAAGCTCGATGTATGGGTGCCTCATGAGTTATCCCAAAAAAAACTTTTCGACCGTGTATCAATCTGCGAATCTTTGTTGCACCGTAATAAACTCGACTCATTTCTAGATCGGTTAGTCACTGGTGATGAAAAATGGATCACATATGACAACATAAAGCGTAAAAGATCCTGGTCGAAGCACGGTGAGTCGCCTCAAACGGTGGCAAAGCCAGGACTGACGGCTCGGAAGGTGTTGCTGAGTGTATGGTGGGATATCAAAGGAATTATCCATTATGAAGTGATGCCCTATGGCCAAACCATCAATTCTGACCTCTACTGTGAACAACTGAAACGATTGAAGATTGCACTTGAACAGAGGCGGCCAGCCATGGTGAATCGTAAGGGCGTTGTGTTCCATCATGACAACGCCAGGCCCCATACATCTTTGGTGACGCGTCACAAGCTACGGGAGCTTGGTTGGGAAGTGTTAATGCATCCACCTTACAGTCCTAACATTGCCCCAAGCGATTACCATCTGTTTTTGGTCATGCAAAATTTTTTCGATGGACAAAAATTGAGTTCAAGGGAGGATTGTGAAAATCGAATCGCCGAGTTTTTTGCCAGTAGGGACAAGGACTTCTTTAGGAGAGGCATATACAAGTTACCATCAAAATGGCAGAAAATCATCGAAAACAACGGTACATAGATCACTTAAATCGGACAATGCTAACTATATTAAAATAGTCGTCAAAAATCAATAAAGAAACCGGTATGTCATTACCAAACAACCTAATATTATATCGAACCCTTTCCGCGTAAAAATCGTAACCAACAAAATATAATTTTACAAGGAGACGGTTTTTTTTAGTTTTATTTGCACGCAATTTTTAACCTCGTTACTCGCGTGATGGTTTTAACAAACAAATGTTATCGATTTATTGAAGAAAATATTCATATTGAATCATTAACTCAAATATCAATAATATCGAAACCCCACTAAGTATATGTGTTCTTCATCAGGACGACAAGGCAAGTTGAGCCGAGTCTCTCTGGTGTCTGTAAATTTCCTCAACTATAACAGCTAGAGATACTATTTGATTTTCTCCTATGGTTGGTTCTCCTATGCTGTACGCTGCCCAAATGTTTCAGAATTTGGATTCTCTTAGCTCTTGGTTAATGTAAATATATATACGAAAGTGCTTGTGATAGAATTATTCGATAAATGTAAAATGCATAAATAAATCAGTTGGTAAAACTACAATATACTTGAGATAATTTATAAGAACGTAACTGGATTGGGCAAGTACAAAGAAGATTTTGGCGAATACGTTACAGCTATCAGAGTTGTCAGGGAGAATCGGGGGCATTTGACCCAAAAAGGTTTCAGCAAAACTGCAACTTCTAGTTCAGTCGGGGTTACCATAAGTCATCAACTTGGATGAAAATAACAACATCCGGCAATTCTGTTTCAAACAAAGATCTGTTTCTTCTATTGAATGTAAAATATGTCATATAAAAAGGCTACATCTAAAATCGATGTACAGACTAATAATTGCTGCACATACATGAACAAATAGCAAATATTTGCTGATAAGGCACCGGCACAACCGCCGTTGCCAGTTATACACTGCCCTCAATCCCCACTGTTCAGTTCAGCGCTCTCAGTTCCAAGCGATTAATTCCAATGGCATCAGCTACTGTTTTTTCATTTGTTGCTGTTGCTTTCAATTTAAATTTTTTTAATGGGTTCGACATTATCATGTTCAGTTATTGTTCCTGATAATATAGTTTTTATACTGAAACAATTAGTCATTTTCGGTGAGCGACCTTAAGGGTCTCATTATGAGTAATACTATCATTGAAACTTGGGCATTTGGTGAGTGATTTGAGATCGAAGGCCGCCGTACTGGTATCTTTGACAGAACAGTCAATAAAATATGTTTGTCTAGTCACATCTGAAGATTAAATGACTTGTTTTAATCTAGTTGGTATATATTTTAAAGTATAAAGTTAAGCAAATATTTATCATGAAATTCTTTTATATATGTACTTCCACAACTCGCTTATCAGCAGCACATTTATCATCATCAGATTGCTTGAAAGGCATTAAGAGCAGGGAGCATATGCATATATATCTGTTTACAGATTAAGCTAATTTCAAATTTTCGATATCTTGCTATCTTAACGCCCTAATCTATAAACCCTCAATAATAAGCATACTTAGAAACGAAGAAGTTTATTATCCGTTATTCGTAGGCTACGTACCTACTGGTTAGGGCATGGTTAAGTCAGTGTGAATGTATGTATACAACTAAATATAATATATATATATATATGTATATATGCTTTTGTCTAGCCTTAATGCACAATCCTTACGATTTTGTGCATCTTGTGATTGGGCAAGTATATGAAGGTCTTGAAAGTTTTAGTTCTTCACGGTTGCAAAACTAATAATACATTCTGCTATCTATGCGACCATGGCAACAAATTGATGGAAAATGTTATCGTAGCTTTTTTTAAGTACAGCAATTTACTTTTACTATCTGAAAGATCCATCAATGAGTACGATTGTGATTATCTGAAGCGATCCTAAGAAATACACTTCAAATCACAACCTATTAGAAATGTTTTTCTCTCTCTCCTCTTTCTCTCTCCCTCTCTTTCTCTCTCTCTTTCTCTCTCTCTCTCCCTCTCTCTCTCTCTCTCTCTCTCTCCTTTTCGATCACCCTCCCTCTGTCGATATAGTTGTGTGTTATGCCATTTGTAAATTTTATATACTATGAATTAAAAAACCGGTTGTAAAGCACTTGACTCGTATTCGGTTAGTAGAACTAATGTGGGGCCGTTGCGACCGATGAAAGCAAATTCAGGGGCATCCCAATTTGCTACGTTTATTATTGCTAGATTATTTTTCTATCAAATGAGAGGTATTATTTAATACGGAAATTTCACTAAAATTATACATTAACTTGATCATATATGAATACTCAAATTATTGCTTATAGTCAATGATATACATATATTTACTTACCTAGTGTTTTCCTCTTTTGATTAATTTTATATAAATATTTATTTTATTTCTTTTTCTAATGTCTCAAGATATAAAATTTTCCATCGGGTTTCGTATTTGTTTTCGATAGTTTTAAGCTTTTAAACCTCTCTTTCGAAACTCTCCTATGCGATGTCAATTAGGATTCTTTCTTTTGATTTTTTTCACAACAGCTTTTTGATTTTCACATGATTTGCATAGCGTTTTTTAATTTTCAGCATAATTGATCATGCAAAATCAATTGAATCATTGGATCCAGAGACACGAATCAAGGCAATAAAACTGCTAGCAGTCGCGTGATTGATCTAAGCGATGTCTCATGGAAATGAAAAATCCCCTTCTATATGTATTATGTACTCTACACACTACATAGTATATACGTATTTGGGCGTTGAACTTGACATTGCATGAGGAACTGCGTTTGGGGCCGGCAAACCAAGCGGTTTTGACTTAAACTGTTTTGTTTTTTATGATGCAAGTGCCCGCAGTATATTTTTGTATTTTCTTACAGTTCAAATGAGTGTTTCGCTCAGTCATTGACGTGCTAATCCGGTTCAGATTCAGATTTAGCTCTTACAGTCAATTAGCAGAAAATGTGTCTGTTGGTAACAGTTACTTATCGATTGGTTTTACCAAAAGACTTATTTTATTATTTTAAATCTATTTTTTATTGTAAATAGTATATTGTGTAATAAGTGTTCATCTTCATCAAAATCAGCGCACACAATTATTATAACAATAATAATTATTTATATTAATATTTTTACTAAAATAATATAGAATAATATTAATCTTTACAGCAGAAATTAAAAATGCTATTGGAGTTTAATTTCTTGATCATTGTAGACTTTTATGTAGAAATTTCCACATCCACATGTGTGCGAATTTAGAAATATATTTACTTAGTTGGAGTCAGCTTATATCGAGGTGTTTATATGTAAAGTAAATATCAGAAAATACCACTTTTCATAATATTGTTTGACAATTAGCAGATTTTGATAGCTTTCAAAAGGTACTCATAAAGTTTAGCTAACTCTATTGATTGTACTCGTATATCTTACTAACCATATGGTGCTTGTACATGTACATATGTTTATTTGCATACACTGATAATAAACGCATGATGTGCGTAAGCAAAACACAATTTTCACTAGAGTGGACGTCAATATAGAATTTTCTCCCTCCCTAATTTTTTCTGAATCTCCCCATTTCTCCTTCCCCGAATTTTATTGTCCAGGAAAAATCAAACTCCATCTATGAGTAAGCAAATCATGTTGTACTACCTTTAAGCGATATTGTATGATTTTTAGAACCACACATACGCACTAGCACAAATACAAATGCATAACACATATGTGCTCGCCATATTGGTCAGAAACGACCGAATGCTGATCCAGTACATTAGTATTAATTTGAAGAGAGCCCCCAGCTGCCGGAGAACATTCGCTTGTAGTATTTATAAGTGAGGGCAATGGTTGTAGATGTGCCAGTTATATTTTATATGTGAGAGTGGATAGTCAGCTATGAGACTTTGTGGTAGTCCTTATGGTGTGATGTTATAGAAAAATAATAAATATCGGTATTCCTTAATATCGTATACTACAACGTTCTGTGTGTTTTACCCAATCTAACTTTATTTTATGCTTTCTTAATTCGAACAATTGAAGTACAACTTGGCGGCTGGATATAATAAATTTGTTAGTCTGGTAATATTTTACTTAATATAATAAGATAATTAAAATGATTAAATAGAATAACTAAGCTTTATTATGTTCCGACTTCTAGAACAGCAGAAGTAGTTGTTGCCTGCGGCAAATTTTATCAAGCAGAACCAGAATGTCTTATACCCTGTGCCAAAGCCAAATACAGTATAAAATGTATTTAATTATTTTACAAATAATTTAATTTATTTATATTTTTTGTGGTTATTAACCGATTTCAATGCGCTTTTCGAGATAGTTAAATACAATAAAAAAAAATATAATTATATAAAGCTGTCATACAAAACTTAGCCGCAATACTTGTTCTTCTTATTGTGTTATGTGCACCAGCTTTAACGGCCGCGCTGCTAGAGTGCGAGCGAGCTGCCGCCTGCAATATTGTTTCGCTAATAACTCCTGTGTTTATTAACCGATTTCAATGCGCTTTTCGAGATAGTTAAATACAATTAAAACCAGAATGGGCGGAGCAGATCAGTCGGACGGGCCCGACTGTCTTATACCCTGTGCCCTATATTTTTTTTAAAGTTGTATAAAACTATCTTACGCAGCGTAGCAGCAATGCTTTCTCTGCTACGTTTCCTATATGTGCCGCTTAATTGGCCGCGCTGCTAGTGAGCGAGCGTGCAACGCCTGCAATATTGTTTCGCCTATAACTCCTGTGTTTATTGATCGATTTTAATGCGCTTCTCAGGAAAGTTTAATATAATAGAAGAGAGTATATATATCGAATAACAACGTTCTAAGTTCAATAATACGCTTGTTATTCAGTTTTTATGAATTAGGGCGTAAAAGGGGCGTGGCATCCAAAATTTGAAAAAACCCTATCTGCGCCTAATATAGACCTACAAATAACTGAAAACAGAATTTATATAACTCGATCTGTGTCTCTTAAATTGGCGAATGAATTCTTTTTATGCTCGTTGTGGGCGGAAGGGGAGTGGCATCCAAGATTTGAACTAAACTTGATCTGCGTATTGTAAACACCTTTCAGAAATGACCAAAACGGATTTTCTAGCTATTATAGTTGCTGAGATCGACGCGTTCAAACAGACGGACAGACGGACAGACGCACAGACGGACAGACGGACAGACAGACGGACATGGCTATATCGACTCAGCTCGTCATCCTGATCAAGAATATATATACTTTGTGGGGTCTGCCACGCCTCCTTCTGGCTGTTACATACATTCGCACAAAGTTATTAACCCTGTTTTTCCCATTTTTCAAATGGGCACAGGGTATAAAAATATAATTATATAAAGCTGTCATACAAAACTTAGCCGCAATACTCGTTCTTCTTATTGTGTTATGTGCACCAGCTTTAACGGCCGCGCTGCTATAGGGCGAGCGAGTTGCCGCCTGCAATATTGTTTCGCTAATAACTCCTGTGTTTATTAACCGATTTCAATGCGCTTTTCAGGATAGTTAAATATAATACAAGAGAGAGTATATTCTCCAAAAAACAACATTCTATTTTCAATATTACGCTTGTTATTCAGTTTTTATCGATTAAGGCGTAAATGGGGCGTGGCATCCAAAATTTGAACAAAGCCTCATCTGCGTATGGCATAACCTATAAACTACTGAAGACAGAATTTATGTAAATAGCTTAGTGTCTCTTAAATTGGCGAATGTATTTTATTTCATTCATTGTAGGCGAAAGGGGCGTGGCATCCAAAATTTGAAATAAACTTGATCTGCGTTTGGTACACACCTTTCAAAAGAGACCAAAACGGCTTCTCTAGCTTCTATAGTTTAGAAAATCTCAGCGTTCATACAGACAGACAGACAGACAGGGCATAATCGACTCAGCTCGTCTCCCTGATCCAGAATATATATAGTTTGTGGGGACTGCCACGCCTCCTTCTGCCTGTTACATACATTCGCACAAAGTTATTAACCCTGTTTTTCCCATTTTTAGACCCTTTACTTTAAAAAAGTAAAAAGGGTCTATTAGTTTAGTGTAAAGAGGAAATGTATGTAACACCCAGAAGGAGGCGTGGCAGACCCCACAAAGTATATATATTCTTGATCAGGACGACAAACCGAGTCGATATAGCCATGTCCGTCTGTCTGTCTGTCCGTCTGTCTGTCTGTCTGTATGAACACCTAGATCTCAGCAACCATAAGAGCTACAGACACCATATTCGGGATTCAGGTTCCCCTATTCAGTAAGCAGCACGAGTTTGTTTTAGATTTTGGATACCTCCCCCCCTTTCCCCGCAAACCGCAAAAAGCTGCTTTAGCCACATTTTTAAAGCTATTGATTTGTAATTTGGTATTTAACTAGATTATGACATTATCTATCGACGCTGTGAATTTTGTATCGATCGGATAAGAAACAGCGAGCAAATGCCACAGACAATTTGTCGTACTAGGCAGAGGGGGGGTGGTGTGCCTTGCATACGCGGGTAGCTTAGTGTGTGTGCGTCTGATTGTGTTTGTATGTACATATACTCAAAGTAAAGGGTCTCCTACGGTCGGTCCTACTGTCTGTCTGTCCGTCTGTCTGTCTGTATGAACACCTAGATCTCAGCAACTATGAGAGCTAGAGACACCATATTCGGGATTTAGGTTCCCCTAATCGGTAAGCAGCACGAGTTTGTTTGAGATTTTGGATACCTCCCCCCCTTCCCCCGCAAACCGCGAAAAGCTGCTGTAGCCACAGTTTTAAATCTATTTATTTGTAATTTGGTATTTAACTAGTTTATGATATTATCTATTGATTCTGTGAATTTCGTTACGATCGGATAAGACACAGCGAAAACATGGAAAAGACAATGGGCAGAGGGGGGGTATGTCGCACGCACTCGCATACGTAGCTTGCCTCTATGTGTGGGTGTGTGCATGTGCAAGTGAGTGAGTGATACGTGTGTGTGTGAACATTTTAAACAAAGTACAGGGTCTCCTACTGTCGGTTACGTCCGACTGTAGCCTCCGTCCCTCTGATTTTCGACTTATAATACTTCGCCAACTTTCTGCGCAAAAATCCATAGACATAATTTGTAATGCTCGTAGCTCATGGCATTCTCTATCGACGCTGTGAATTGCGATTGAATAAGAAACAGTGAAGATATGCCAAATAATGTGTGTGTGATTCGGATTTTGTTTATAACTGCTTATGCACAAAATCGGTTACGACTGATTGTTAACTCAGCTCTACTGACCTGCCCTGTACGAATTTTTTTATTTAATTACAATAATTTGCTAATATATGTAGATAACATACCCATCACATACATACGAAATTATCGAAATTAGTTGCTGTTATTTATTAATTATAATAGTGTAATATCCGCACACAAGGATATTTTATAATAAAAGAATTACTGTGAATATTGTACGTTTACAATAGCAATTTTATTTTAATCTTGAACTTGAACTTGAACTTACTTATAGCTATTGACGCTAGTCTCTCGGCAGTGCAAATTCAATGTTGCTCGTTTGACATCGAATTTGTTGCTGTCAAGATCCGTTTTAGTAGTCTTAATCTTTATGTAACTTGTTCGTATATTCCTCCTTCTTCTGATATTTCTGTTTACCTAAATCACCTTTCTGCTATTAGGACAATTACATCCTCTCTTACGGATAATGATATCCTTATCGTTCTTGGTGATTTTAATATTGCTGGGTTATCTTGGCTATCTTCTGCTGACTCCAATGGTTTGACATCGACGATCTCTCATGACTTTGTTGAGGGTCTGTTCGGATTATCACTGTCTCAAGTGAATGATATCCCGAATTCGTTAAATAGAATGCTTGATTTGATCTTTATTTCAGATTCTTATTCTATTTCTGTATCCCGTACTGAACCTATTTCTATCCCTGAGGATATATACCACCCATCTTTGGAGGTGTCGATCGGCCTACCAGTTTCTTCTTCTGGCTTGATTAATATATCAAGGAAGTGTGCCCGTTGCTTTCGGAAGTCCGATTTTGCTAAACTATCACAGCTTCTATCCCAAACTGATTGGTCTCGTCTTTTTGCGTGCGGTGACATGAATAGTGCAGTTGAGATTTGTTATTCGACATTGAACTCTATTTTCGATGTTTGTATTCCATCTGGTTTACCACAGAGGTCGCAGACCAATATGGTTTACTAGGAAACTAGCTAGTTTGAAAAACAGAAAGTCGAGACTGTATAAGAAGTTTAAAGAGAGTGGCTCTTCTTCTGACTTATCTCTTTATGTCGTTGCACATTCCAACTTTCTGATAGCAAATAATACTTGCTATCAGGAATATTTGGAAAGATGTAGAATTTAGTTTAATAGGGATCCGAAAAGTTTCTATGATTTCGTCAACTCGAAACGTAGGATATCGACATTTCCGAACCTGGTTGTGTTTGAGAATAGGTCGGCTACAGGGGATGAAGCTATCGCTGATCTCTTTGCCGACTTTTTTCAAACAACTTATTCCCCTCGCAATTTTTTTGATGGGCAGACTTATCCTTATAAGTTGAATGCATCCAATTGTGTATTCCATCCCTTAATTACGGAAATTTTACTTTTAGGTGAGTTGATGGCTACCAAGCCTGTATTCTCACCTGGACCCGATGGAGTGCCTGGCTGTGTGCTACGGCATTGCGCTGATGGTCTTTGTAAACCTTTGTTAAAGTTGTTAAATTTGTCCGTTGAGTCTTGCTCCTTTCCACAGATCTGGAAGGAGTCTTACATAATTTCCCTCCTTAAAAAAGAAAACAAGTCTGATGCAAATAATTATAGAGGTATATCTAAGTTGTCTGCTATTCCTAAAATGTTTGAGAAGTTGATAACTTCTCAAATTCAACATTTATGTAAATATTCTGGGCGTTGACATACTACCGGCAGCATGTTCAAGTGGTCCAGCGACACCAAGCATGTGCTTGTTAACGCGCGAACCCAAGCCAATACGCAGCCCACCACCCGCCCATCCGACCGAGGGGCGCACCGCGCATCGAGCGGAAAAAAAATACGATAGATCGCGGAATAAAGCTACAAACAATATACAAATTAAAACAAAACTAAGTATTATCTACGCGAAAGGTGTTGCAGAAGCGTCCATCTTAGTAGAGGCACAGAGGTGGCACTAGAAATAGTGTTAAAAAGGCTATTGTACTCACTACAAAGAACTCTAAATGGGTTATGAATAGAATAATTAGTACTACAGCGAGAAAGAGATAAGGGAATAAAGTTTCTAGTATTTCTAACCGGAACAGTAAATCTAATTTGGGATATCAACTCTGGAGAGTCGACATCACCATTAATTAACTTGTGCATAAACATGACACCAAGCATTGTTCTACGGTCAGAAAGAGAAGGCAGATTAATTAACAGAAGTCTACTTTTATACGGAGGAAGGCGAGTCTTAGTATCCCAATTAAGATTACGCAATGCAAAAAGAAGAAACTGTTTCTGCACCGATTCAATTCTATCCTGATGGACTTTGTACTGGGGACCCCAAACACAGCATCCATATTCCAGAATAGGGCGAACTAGAGCAGTATACAGGGTTTTAGTAGTATACGGATCGTTGAACTCCTTTGACCAGCGTGAAAAGTATATCTACAACCACTAACTTATTGGCATTCACTTCTCTCGTAATTAAGGGATTTGAAAATAAAATGCGAACGGATGTAATTTATACTGATTTTAGTAAAGCGTTTGATTCGGTCAACCATGCGCTTCTCCTACACAAACTTGACCTTTTAGGGTTTCCTAAAAATTTAACTTTATGGATTTCTGACTACCTTTTAAGTCGTTTCCAAAAAGTATATTTTAAGGGCTCTGTCTCTAAGCCAGTTATTGTAACTTCTGGTGTACCTCAAGGTAGTCATCTTGGTCCCTTACTATTTACATTATTTATAAATGATTTGCCCTCAATTTTTAAATACTCTTCGGTTCTTATGTACGCTGATGATGTAAAAATTTTTCTATCCTATTGCGACTCCGAGGCGAGCTGCTTTTTGCAAAATGATTTGGATAATTTCCACTTGTGGTGCTCCACAAACCTGCTAAATTTAAATTGTAGTAAATGTAAATTAACCCTCTAACGGGTAAGACCGTCTACAGACGGTCTCCAGTTTTTGGCGTCCAGCGATCAAACTATGGACTTTTTCGAATCAAAATAAATTGATATATCTATAAAATTAAATTTCCATTCTTTTAAGGTATATTTAACCACATTACACCCACGCGTTCAATTACAATCATCGTCTGAACTTGAAAATTTGAAAAAAAAAAACTCAGAAAAAAATACCCCTTGACAAAAGTGGTTTTTGCACAAAAAAACAAAATATTTAAACTTGTCCAATCTAATTCGGATTTTGTTTGCTGATAGCTCAGACAATATATTTATTGAAATAAATTATTTTGTAATGCGTAAATGAATATAAATGTTGATTTGCACAAAAAATTCATTGTTGAAAAAAATCTTGCGCGCTCGACCTAATACCCTGTACCACAGCTCGCGCTGCGCGCTCGCCCGTACAGTATATAATTTAAAATATTTTGAACTATTAAACGATATTAAAAATGTTATAATTTAGCGGCAAATTGCGCGCAAACACACACACACACATACGCAAGTCTTATTACTACACTCTAATTTATATTAAAACGCACGAATTACGCAACGTATCACGCCTAAGTATATATATTAACATTCGCAATGATAATTGCGCTTTAGAATGTTAATAACTTTAAACAAACGATAAAAAAACGTATTTGTTGAAAAACTTGCACACGATCGAACGAAGCGCACAAATCGCTCTGACTATCGAATAGACATCGTCTATCGAAAGGTGCTCATTGTGAATGGAAAAATGAGCGCGCAATTGACAAAATTCAAATGTGCATATTTATTATGACTTATAATTATTAATATACATTTTATTTACCATAGTTTATTATTATTAGATATATAAAATGTTTTTCTCCCCGATATATTATTTATAAACATTAGTAATTACTGATAAAGTAATTATTTAGCAAACGTTTGAGTCCAGCGGGCAAGCGTTCTAACGTTCTGGCAACGAAGCACGTATGTATATACAGCTGCGAAAAATTTAATAGCACCACTTGCGCACCCAATTTTGCAATTAGCGTCCAGGTAACTTCCTGTGCGTTTTTAGAACTTCTGAAAACATTTTTAGACCCTTTACTTTAAAAAAGTAAAAAGGGTCTATTAACTTAGTGCAAAGAGGAAATGTGTGTAACACCCAGAAGGAGGCGTGCCACGCCCCATAAAGTATATATATTCTTGATCAGGACGACAAGCCGAGTCGATATAGCCATGTCCGTCCGTCCGTCTGTCTGTCCGTCTGTCCGTCTGTCTGTCCGTCTGTATGAACGCCTAGATCTCAGCAACTATAAGAGCTAGAGACACCATATTTGGGATTTAGATTCTCCTATTTCGCGAGCAGCACGAGTTTGTTTTAGATTTTGGATACCTCCCCCCCTTCCCTAGCAAACCGCAAAAAGCTACTGTAGACAGCTTTAAAGTTATGGACTTGTAATTTGGTACGTAACTAGCTTATGACATTCTCTATTGACCCTGTGAATTTTGTTCCGATCGGATAAGAAACAGCGAAAATATGAAATTAACAATTTGCCGCACTAGGCAGAGGGGGGGGGGGGGGTGGTGTGCCTTGCATACGCGGGTAGCTTAGTGTGAGTGGCTCTGATTGTGTTTGTATGTAGTAAAGTAAAGTAAAGACTTGGTTTATTCGATGCATAGCCGTTATCCTGCGATTATATAGGATAACGGTAATGCTATCAAATACTAAAATTATGCAAAAATTCAAGGTTTAATAGACAATTAAGTTTCAGGAATAAAATTGTAAATTTTCTTAATTTTTTTAATTTTTAGTGATTTTTTTGAAAAGTGGTGCTATTATTTTTTTCGTCGATTTTTTGGTGTTTCCCCAAACTTTGTTGAATATTTTAAAAACGGTTAATAAAATTGTGATCCTTTTTCATTTGTTAGTTTGTGGTGGCTCTCCCAATTCTAAAAATGTTTTCAGAAGTTCTAAAAACGCACAGGAAGTTACCTGGACGCCAATTGCAAAATTGGGTGCGCAAGTGGTGCTATTAAATTTTTCGCAACTGTATGTGAAATTCTGCCATACAAATCTATAAAAAATGTGGAATCCTTTAAATCATCATAATTCTGTTAATAATGGACAGATTTTGATGAAATTCACAGAATTTGTGGGTTGTATTATTATCTACCAACTACTGAAAATTTATGTGTATTGATTGGTATGTCTTTAATTGGCCAATGAATTCTATTTTTGTTAATTATGGGCGGCAGGGGTGTGGCATATAAGATTTGAAATAAACTTGATCTGTGTATGGTATAAACCTTTCAAAAATGACCAAAACGGCTTCTCTAGCTTTTATAATTTAGGAAATCTCAGCGTTCATCCAGACAGACAGACAGACAGACTGACAGACAGACAGACAGGGCTAAATCGCTTTGGCTATTCACCCTGATCAAGAAAATATATAGATTGTGGGGTCTGCCACGCCTCCTTCAGCCTGTTACATACATTCTGACAAAGTTATTAAGAGTTATGAAGAGTGTCATAACTCAAACCAGAATGGGCGGAGCAGATCAGTCGGACGGGCACGACTGTCTTATACCCTGTGCCAAAGCTAGCGCTGCGCGCTCGCAAATACAGTATAAAATATTTTAAAAATAAAAAAATATAAAACTGTCATACAAAATGTAGCAGCAATTCTTCTTTTCTTACTGTGTTATGTGCGCCAGCTTTAACGGTCGCGCTGCTAGAGGGCGAGCGAGTTGCCGTTGTTTCGCTAATAACTCCTGTGTTTATTAACCGATTTCAATGCGCTTTTCCGGATAGTTAAATATAATGAAAGAGAGTATATATTCCAAATAACAATATTCTATGTTAAATTTTACGCTTGTTATTCAGTTTTTATCGATTAAGGCGTAAAGGGGGTGTGGCATCCAAAATTTGAACAAAGCCTCATCTGCGTATGGCATAGACCTACAATCTACTGAAGACAGAATTTATGTAAATAGCTCAGTGTTTCTTAAATTGGCGAATGTATTTTATTTCATTCATTGTAGGCGACAGGGGCGTGGCATCCAAGATTTGAAATAAACTTGATCTGCGTATGCTACACACCTTTCAAAAGAGACCAAAACGGCTGCTCTAGCTTCTTTAGTTTAGAAAATCTCAGCGTTCATACAGACAGACAGACAGACAGACGGACAGACAGACAGACAGGGCTAAATCGACTCAGCTCGTCTCCCTGATCAAGAATACATATAGTTTGTGGGGTCTGCCACGCCTCCTTCTGCCTGTTACATACATTCGCACAAAGTTATTAACCCTGTTTTTCCCATTTTTCAAATGGGCACAGGGTATAAAAATTCATAAATTCATTGTATTTATTTAATAATATAATACTAATCTGTGTTTATATTAATAATTCTAAATGTTTTTCAGATGTCCCAATTCTTAGTAAATGCTATTGATATACTAAATTTGATTGAACCAGCGACTACTATAATCCATAGAAAAAAGCTGAGCTGCTGACATTGAAATATTGCTGATGAGTGGTAATGTTATTTCACTAAGATCCATAGCGAGGGATTGGTGCTATACCGCTACAGCAACATTTTTTTACTACACCTACGTGCACTATCAATAGAATCTTAATATCGATTTACTGACACCGATGTGGAACAAAGTCAATTAATAGTAAATCTTATACTAGAAGAAAAATACCAGCACAGGCTGACGCGAAGCGTACAATGCCCAACGGTACTGAGAATCCAGAGTAAGTATGATTCATTCCATCAAAAGTTTAAGCCAGAAGATAAAATTTCATACAGATATTTAAAAACCACGTACTTTGACAAGTTCAAAAGATGTGATAAATTGGTGCCATTTGAAACCTTACAGTTTTATAAAATTATATTTAAACCAGTAAGGACGGAGCTACAGTCGGACGTAAAACTGTCACACGAAGCGATTAGTAAGTCGGACGTAACCGACTGTAGGAGACCCTGCGTTTTCTTATCCTACCGTAATGTAATTCACAGCATCGATGGAGATTGTCATAGACTAAGTACGTGCCATATGCCAAATCTTTAGTTTTTAAACTGCAAACTGTTGCTAAATTTGTTTTTCGGTTAGCGGGGGAAAGAGAGAAGTTATTAAAAAACCCAAACAAGCTTGATCTGATTGCCGCATGGGAAAACCTAAATACTAAATGGTATTTCTAGCTCTTATAGTCTGCAAGATCTAGGTGGCTTCTTTGTCTGATCTATCTTCGATGTTTCATTTCCGTTCGTAATGTAATTCACAGCATTGATGGATAATGCTATAGGCTGCGTACATGCCAAATCCCAAGTCTATAGATTTTAAACTGTGACTGTAGTGGAGCTTACACATATTTATAAAACCATTTACTGCTGCATAACTTCGCTGTTTTTTCTCTATTTGTAATGTAATTCACAGGATCGATAAATAATTCAATAGGCTATGTACATGCCAAATTACAAGTCTGTAACTCTAATATTGTGGCTGCAGTTGCACATAAATTGATTTTAAAACCAGAATGGGCGGAGCAGATCAGTCGGACGGGCCCGACTGTCTTATACCATGTGCCAAAGCTCGCGCTGCGCGCTCGCAAATACAGTATATAATTTAATTAAATATATTTTAATTTCTTTATATTTTGTGTTCATTAACCGATTTTAATGCGGTTTCCAAGATAGTTAAATATAATAAAAATCATCGGAGGCTACAGTCGGACGTAACCGACAGTAGGAGACCCTGTACTTTGTTTAAAATGTACACACACACACGTATCACTCACTCACTTGCACATACACACACTCACACATAGAGGCAAGCTACGTATGCGAGTGCATGCGACATACCCCCCCTCTGCCCAGTGACGCTTATTGTCTTTTCAATGTTTTCGCTGTGTCTTATCCGATCGTAACGAAATTCACATCAATAGATAATATCATAAACTAGTTAAATATTTACAAATCAATAGATTTAAAACTGTGGCTACAGCAGCTTTTCGCGGTTTGCGGGGGAAGGGGGGGAGGTATCCAAAATCTAAAACAAACTCGTGCTGCTTACCGATTAGGGGAACCTAAATCCCGAATATAGTGTCTCTAGCTCTCATAGTTGCTGAGATCTAGGTGTTCATACAGACAGACAGACGGACAGACAGACAGACAGTCGGACAGACGGACATGGCTATATCGACTCGGCTTGTCGTCCTGATCAAGAATATATATACTTTGTGGGGTCTGCCACGCCTCCTTTTGGGTGTTACACACATTTCCTCTTTGCACTAAGTTAATAGACCCTTTTGTACTTTTTCAAAGTATAGGGTCTAACCAGAATGGGCGGAGCAGATCAGTCGGACGGGCCCGACTGTCTTATACCCTGTGCCACCGCTCGCGCTGCGCGCTCGCAAATACAGTTTATAATTATAATATTTTAAATATAATTTAATTTATTTATAAAGAATAGTATGAGCGCGCTTCGTTTCGTTTATATCTTTTGTGTTTATTAACCGATTTCAATGCGCTTTCAAGATAGTTAAATATAATATAAGAGAGCCAAATAACAACATTCTATGTTCAATATTACGCTTGCTGTTTAACTTTGTATGTTCAAATGTTCTCACAATCGCACAATTGCCCAGCAGCGTGCTTGGTATCGCCATCCCTCTCGCACACTATTCCAAGCGTAATGCTGCTGAACTGCAACGGCGTGTGCATGCAGTATTACGGCGCTTATATCTCCTTTGTTTATTAACCGATTTCAATGCCCTTTTCAGGACAGTTAAATATAATATAAGAGAATATATATTCAACAATAGCAACATTCTATGATTAATATTTCGCTAGTTTCTAAACTTTTAAGTTCAACTATTGTAAAGCTTATATCTCTTGTGTTTCTTAACCGATTTTAATGCGCTTTTCAGGATAGTTAAATAAAATACAAGAGAGCTTATGGTCCAAACAACAACCTTCTATGTTTAATATTACGCTTGTTATTCAACTGCATACGTTATTTATCTACCAAACCCACCAAGAATGACAGCTCTAGCTTATGTAGTTTCCGAAATCTACGCGTTCATACAAACACACAGACGGACAGACAGACAGACAGGGCTAAATCGACTCAGCTCGTCTTCCTGATCAAGAATCCAATTTTCGAAATAAACTTGATCTGCGTAAGATAACTACCTATCTATAGCAACCAAAACGGCATCCCTAGCTTTTGTAGTTGCTGAGATCGACGCGTTCATACAGAAAGACAGGCAGACAGACGGACATCGCTAAATCGACTCAACTCGTCTCCCTGATCAAGAATATATATACTTTGTGGGGTCTGCCACGCCTCCTTCTGCCTGTTACATACATTCTGACAAAGTAATTAACCCTGTTTTTCCCATTTTTCAAATGGGCACAGGGTATAAAAATTTGGACAGGGCAGAACTACTGAAAACAGAATTTATGTAAATAGCTCAGTGTCTCTTAAATTGGCGAATGTATTATATATTTCATTAATTGAAGGCGACAGGGACGTGGCATCAAAGATTTGAAATATACTTGATCTGCGTATGGTACACACCTTTCAAAAGAGAACAAAACGGCTTCTCTAGCTTTTATAGTTTAGGAAATCTCACCGTTCATACATACAGACAGACAGACGGACAGACAGACAGAAAGACTGAAAGACAGACAGACAGGGCTAAATCGCCTCGGCTCTTCACCCTGATCAAGAAAATATATAGATTGTGGGGTCTGCCACGCCTCCTTCTGCCGGTTACATACATTCTGACAAAGTTATTGACCCTGTTTTCCCCATTTTTCAAATGGGCACAGGGTATAAATATATGGATCAGTGGGACGGAGGCTACAGTCGGACGTGACAGTAAGAGACTCTTTACATTGTCTACATGTACTCACACACTATGCGCTTATGCATGGCACACCCTCTGCCTTGTGTGGCTAACTATTTGTGGCATATCTTGACGTTTTCTTATCCGATCGTATCGCAATTCACAGCGTCAATAAAAAATGATATCAACTAGTTAAATATCAAATTACAAATCAATAGCTTGGCTACAGCAGACCTGTTTTTAAAAAAGGAAAAGGTTCTATTAATTTAGTGCAATTGACAGCTGTGTGTAACACCCAAAAGGAAGCGTGGTAGACCCCACAAAGAATATATCGAGCCCTTCCCGCGAAAAAAACGTAACCAACATTTTTTCGATTTTCTGTTTTTGATGCAATTATGTTCATAATCACCCAACTCATCTACACAAAAAATTGCATAATTTTATCTTGCGTATTTACTGAGATATCAGCCTGTCAATTAAGACGTAACCAACACACGAGCTGCGCTGTGCCCCCGAAAAAAACGTAAGTGACGAACAAAACAGCGCAACTAAGAAAGAATTCAAAGGAATACGAAAACGCGCTGCCAGAGGCTAGCAAAGTGAAGCTTGCAATAATGTTTCTCTATTAACTCCTGCGTTTATTAACCGATTTCAATGCGCTTTTCAGGATAGTTATATATAATAGAAAAGAGTATTCTGCATAACAACGTTCTATGTTCAATATTACACTTATTATAAAACATTTTCTGTATAAAAATACGAAGTTATGAGTGCTTTATTAATTTTTTGGCGTAAAGGGGGCGTGGCATCCAAGATTTTAAATAAACCTGATCTGCGTATTGAATACATCTACCAATGGCAAAAAAACAGTATTCCTAAACCATTAATTGAGCCTTCAAAATTCAAAAACAGTCAAACCGAAACTGACGAAAATGAAGACTAAAACTAATAATTAAAAAAAATAAAATAAATGATATAAAACAGTTGAATACAAGAATTAAGTATTGAATTTGAAAATAAATAATTTATTTATTTAATTTAAATTCGTTTTGATAAAAAATATTGTTAAAACGACTTACGTTTAATAAAACAATTTAATTTACATTGTAATTAAAGTTAAAAACAAGAAAAAGGGCTTAATTTTGAAAAATAAACGAATTTATAATTATTTTGAAATACTTTATTGTCAGAAACTTTTTTTTGGTATTTACGTTTCATAAACAAATCGAATTTACAATTATAAAACCTTCACTTGTAATATTAGATTTTGTTGGTTACGTTCTTTTCGCGGGAAAAGCTCGCGGTAAACAGGCTCCGCGAGTGCCCGCGAAAACAACGTAAGTGACAAAAATCATAGAATGGCTTGAAATAAAAT
>JAWNNJ010000477.1:0-21055 GCA_035045125.1 Hypselothyrea guttata | reverse complement strand
CCGTGCAGTAACAGCCTCTCATGCTCTTAACGAAGAGCACATGGATCACTTGATTCGCCATGATGAGGACTATAGGGTTCTGAAGGGTATTCGCACGTCTCCTGTTCTTTGGGAAGCAGAGAAGAAGGTTATGGCCATGATGCGTCTTTGGTCTGCCTACTTTCTTCATAACATTATCAGCAGCGGAAAGTAAATGGTTAGAGCTACTTGTGTTGCTGAAAAATAATGTGGACAAGCAACAAGTTACGGAAGATGAAGCTTCAAGCTTGCCTTCAAGTGAGAAAGTACGCCTCATACGTACCGATCCAGTAACTTGTGCTAGGTATTTTGATTATCGGTATATGCAACTTTTAAAAGTAATGAAGATGCAGGGGAGTATTTTCGAAGAGCATTTCTTTATTAAATACTATTGGCGTGTAGAATTTCAGCAGCGAGGCTCGCCTCGTATCCACGGTATGTTTTGGCTGAAAGATGCCCCAGAAGTGGATTTGGACAATGGGACAATAGGACTCTATTAGATCCGTAGTCGATTTTATTGATCAGTTTGTCACAACTGATGTGACAAATACAGACCTATCTGAGTATCTACAATACCAAAAGCACAAGCACAGACATTCTTGCACCCGTGAAGTGAGAAAAAATTATTTTTGTCGCTTTGGTATTCCCTATTTTCCCTTGCCTCAAACGGAAATTCTCAGACCACTGCCTGAAGAATTTCATCCAATTTCTCTTCAGGAAAACCTAAAAAAAGTTCAAAGTGTTTATAATTTTCCTTTCGATGCAGACAGCATCAATCATTTAAACACTTTTGAAAACTTTCTTTCTCGCCAAGAAGCGAATCTCAGCTACGATAACTATATCTTTAGGTCATTAGGCCATTAGGTCTGGTTTGAAGAAACCCAAAATATTGCTGAAGCTTTGTAGCCATTAGTTTGAATGTGTATAATCAACACATTCTCGGAATGCAGAGGGCCAATATATAGTAGATATCCAATTCATATTGGATCCTTACGCATGCTGTAGTTATATTATAAACTATATTAATAAATCGCAAAGGGGCATATCTAAGCTGATGCGGGATGCAGTGAACGAGATTCACACAGGCAACCTTAGCATCAAACAAAAACTACAGTATATAGGGAATAAATTCATCTCAGGCACCGAGATTTCTGCTCAAGAAGTCGTTTATTGTTGTTTGGGTTTGAGTTTGTCTGAGACTTCCAACGGAGAAGTATCTATGAATACTCCATTGCCAGAGCATCGTGTTAAGATGCTCAAATCAAGAAAACATAAAAATATGCCTCAGGACTCTACTGACATATTTGTAGTAAGTCTTCTCGATCACTACGCACAGCGACCCCATAGTCTTGAACGCTTGTGCCTGGCAGATTTTGCTGCCAAGTATTCGTACACAAAATCCACAAGACCCGCTCGTCAAAATAGCGACAACGAAGATGTCTATGAGAATGAAGAGATACGTGGCTTCCCACGTATCACGACCACAAAAGGGTCTAATAATTTAGTGCAAAGAGGAAATATGTGTACCACCCAGAAGGAGGCGTGGCAGACCCCACAAAGTATATATATTCTTGATCAGGAGGACGAGCCGAGTTGATTTAGCCCTGTCTGTCAGTCTGTCCGTCTGTATGAACGAGTCGATCTCAGCAACTATAAGAGCTAGAGCAGCCATTTTGGTTATTTTTGAAAGGTGTATACACTACGCAGAATAAGTTTATTTTAATTTTTGGATGCCATAATTCTACCGCGAATAATGGGCATAAATATAATTGATTGACAAATTTAAGACATATATCTAAATTAATTCTTTCTTCTACAAACTGTGGAGATGATTAATATCTACCAATTTTGGAAATTTCAATTATATCGTTCCATTATTAAAAGAATTATGTTTAATTAAAGATATTTGTTTGTATACCCTGTTTTTTTAGACCCTTTACTTTGAAAAAGGAAAAAGGGTCTATTAGTTTAGTGCAAAGAGGAAATGTGTGTAACACCCAGAAGGAGGCGTGGCAGACCCCACAAAGTATATATATTCTTGATCAGGACGACAAGCCGAGTCGATATAGCCATGTCCGTCTGTTGTCCGTCTGTATGAACACCTAGATCTCAGCAACTATAAGAGCTAGAGACACCATATTCGGGATTCAGGTTCTCCTATTCAGTAAGCAGCACGAGTTTGTTTTAGATTTTGGATACCTCCCCCCTTCCCCCACAAACCGCAAAAAACTGCTGTAGCCACAGTTTTAAAGCTATTTATTTGTAATTTGGTATTTAACTAGTTTACGACATTCTCTATCGACGCTGTTTCGATCGGATAAGAAACAGCGAACATATGCCACAGACAATTTGCCGCACTAGGCAGAGGGGGGATAGTGTGCCTTGCATACGCGGGTGTGTGTGCGTCTGATTGTGTTAGTATGTACATATACTTACAGTAAAGGGTCTCCTACGGTCGGTTACGTCCGACTGTAGCCTCCGTCTCACTGACCTGTCCCGTCCCTATATTTTTTTATACCCTGTGCCCATTTGAAAAATGGGAAAAACAGGGTTAATAACTTTGTGCGAATGTATGTAACAGGCAGAGGGAGGCGTGGCAGACCCCACAAACTATATACATATATTCTTGATCAGGGAGACGAGCTGAGTCGATATAGCCCTGTCTGTCTGTCTGTCTGTTTGGATGAACGGTTCGATCTCAGCAACTACAAAAGCTAGAGATGCCGTTTTGGTTGCAATAGATGGGTAGTTATCTTACGCAGATCAAGTTTGTTTCGAAAATTGGATGTCACGCCCCCTTTATGACCAAAAATCGATAAAACTCACACAACCTCGTGTTTTTGAACATAAAAAGTTGAATAACAAGCGTAATATTAAACATAGAAGATTGTTATTTGAAACATAAGTTCTCTTATATTATATTTAACTGTCCTGAAAAGCGCATTGAAATCTGTTTATAAACAAAGAAGATATAAGCTTCCTAATATTGCATGTGTCACACCCAAGCGCAGCCGCTATACGTGTGGGAATAGCGTGCGAGAGGGATGGCAATACCAAGCATGGCACTTGCACTGTGCGTGTGTGAACATATAAAGTTAAATAGCAAGCGTAATATTGAACATAGAATGTTGTTATTTGGAACATAAACTCTCTTCTATTATATTTAACTATCTTGAAATCGCATTGAAATCGGTTAATAAAAACAAAAAATAAATAAATTAAATTATATGTAAAATATTTAAATACATTTTTACTGTATTTGCGAGCGCGCAGCGCGAGCTTTGGCACATGGTATAAGACAGTCGGGCCCGTCCGAATGATCTGCTCCGCCCATTCTGGTTTTAATTTAATTTTGATGTACAGTCCCGATAATTCGTATTGGCAAGGGATCACTTTTTTTACGAATTAGACGGGAATTCGATTTATCGAGATTTCTATTTAACGGGGCTCAAAAATGAAAAAGTCGAATAAACGGGGTTTTTACATTTCACATCATGTTTACATATTTATTTTACTTTATTCAAATTAAACAAACATTATAAGTATGTACATTCATTTTTACGTTTTTGAAATTGAAGGAAAATTAAACAATAACATAAAATTATAATAACAAAAAATTAACGAAATTAACGATGTTATTCTCAGAACGATGTTACTCTCAAAAAAAAATCAGCAAACTAAACAAAAACAGCAAGAGAAACACAAAATTCATAATGCATAGCGACATAAAGGCGGCATAGCTGTCTGCAAAATCTAACGGTGCTTTAACTACAAAAAATTTCGCATCGCTTTACGATTTATAAGAGGTTACGCAACAAAATTACGATTTATAAGAGGTTCAACATTCTTTGCGTTGCCCCAAATACTACGAATTAACGAGAGGACCAAAATGTATGGAATTATAACGAATTAACGAGTTTTTTTCAAGGGGACAGAATTTTTTACGAATTATCGCGACTTTCGATTTAGCGGGGTACGAATTATCGAGATTCGACTGTATATGTAAGTAGTAGTAGGCTATGCTACATATAATAATATCCCGATATACCATTGGCATCCTCGTGTTGTTCCCTGGGTATCGATTATATTTATTAATCGTTAGCTGATTCGAGCGGCGAAATAATATAAATAAAATATTTTTATTCAACATAGAAAGTTGGTATTCGGAATATAAATTGAATTAGATTCAAAATATATTTTAAATAGAATACTGTACTAGCAAGGCTGATCTTTGGTACAGGGTATAAGACAGTCGGGCTAGCCCGACTGTCATGTCTCGCGTGCGATAGCCCGCGAGATTTTTTTACACTAAAGATTACTACACTAAATATTATTACACTAACAATTATGACACTGAATATTATTACAATTGAAACTATTTCACCAAATATTATTATACTGAATACTGGGTACGAGTTCAATTTCCGCCGCTGGCATAAGTTAAAATATAGGGACGGGGCAGATCAGTGGGACGGAGGCTACAGTCGGACGTAACCGACCGTAGGAGACCTTTTACTTACATACAAACACAATCAGACGCACACACACTAAGCTACCCGCGTATACAAGGCACACCACCCCCCCTCTGCCCAGTGCGGCAAATTGTCTGTGGCATATGTTCGCTGTTTCTTATCCGATCGAAACAAAATTCACAGCGTCGATAGATAATGTCATAAACTAGTTTAATACCAAATTACAAATCAATAGCTGTAAAACTGCGGCTACAGCAGCTTTTTGCGGTTTGCGTGGGAAGGGGGGGAGGTATCCCAAATCTTAAACAAACTCGTGCTGCTTACCGAATAGGGGAACCTGAATCCCGAATATAGTGGTCCTAGCTCTTATAGTTGCTGAGATCTAGGTGTTCATACAGACGGACGGACAGACAGACAGACGGACAGACGGACATGGCTATATCGACTCGGCTTGTCGTCCTGATCAAGAATATATATACTTTATGGGGTCTGCCACGCCTCCTTTTGGGTGTTACACACATTTCCTCTTTGCACTAAACTAATAGACGCTTTTTACTTTTTTAAAGTAAAGGGTCTAAAAAATAATTATGAGTTAAAAAAAAAAATACACCAATAATTTACTGTTTACCCTATTGAATAGGACAAATATATGTACATTTGTATTTAAATAATGTAAATAATTACATAAACCATATGGTATAAGTTGCTGCAAAACAGTAACTGTAAAACCATAAAATTAATTTAAATAACTACATATTATTACACTAAAAACTATAACCACTTAGCATTCAATTCCTTTATTTAAGTAGCAGCGGAGTTATGACACTCTTAAAGTAAATGAGCGATATGGAAAACGGAGAGAGCTTAGCTTCGTGATTCTCAAGCATCGCTGAGCATCGAAACAAAAAACTGAAATGAGAGTCGAAATCGCTGGCCAGCATTGGAAACTAGCAAGAGCGCAGGGGACGGAGAGCGCGAGTAAGTCCGTGCTCTCAGTTCGAAAGTCTGTAGCCGACTGACGTGCGTTGGAATTGCGTTCGTAGCGAACTCGCTTGCAACCATTTCTATAGAGCGTCAGCAGCTGTTTGGTTGGAGTTCGACGCGCACAAGTTGCATGTTGCTAGAACTCGATCGTCGAGGTGTTTGTTAAACCACTTTTTGGCAGTGTGACGCCTCTATGTATTGAGTGTTTAGCGATAGTATACATTAAAACGTTAGAAGAAGAAGCTGATTGGCTTTGTACGACAGGTTTATAAAATTATATTGAAAAATCTGGACGATTGCTTCCCAGCAACATGCAACTTGTGCGAGTCGAACACGCAACCGAACAGCCGCCATTAAGCTGTATAAAATTGGTTGCGAGCGAGCTCGCTACGAACGCACTTGAAACGCACGTCGGCGACCGACATTTGAACTGAGAGTACGTATGTATGCATGTACATCAGTGTTGCCAATTTAGCAGTTTTCCTGACAGATCTGTCAGGTTTTCATCGGCTTCAGCAGAAAAAATTGAAAACAGATGCTATCAGGAAATCTGTCAGGTTTTTGTGAATCCCAGCATTTTTTTTGTCAGGTTTTTGAATGTGCTAAAATTGTTAAAGTATGCTCAAAACTTTCATTAAATTTAGTATTTCTTTTAATATTAATGATACAAGCAATGTTTATCGCACTTAGAGGTTAGAATCGCTATCGATAATCGATAAATCGTGCACATAAAGTGTATACGATATTGTATCGATAGGGTTTTTGATTGCGTTGCCCTTCAATTGCGAGCCGATGGCTGATTAAAGAGACACTGAAATACAGCGCTTCAGATTATAATTTACAATGCCTAATACCGTTTTTGCACTGAGCAGAATATTCTAAAAGTGATGCAAGTGTATACACCAAAAATCGCATCACGCGATCAGCTGTTCGGCCACCGAAAACATAAACAAACAAGAAAACGCGCCATTTTAAACGTAAACAAACAAGAGAACACGCCAAATTATGTGAATCCAGAGAACAAGCGAGGAAAAACTGCGATATTGCTAGGTTATTATCTTTTGTGATTTGAATGCGCTTTGCAGGATGGTTAAAAATTGTAAAATAAAATATATAGTGTTAACCATTTTTATTGGGTACATGGCATATAAACTAGTAACAACATTTAAAATCGTGCATTTGGAATTAATGTTGCATCGGCCCATATATTATTTTGCTCTTTTAATTCATTTCGCTTATTTTTTTCAGTTATTTAGGTTTTGCGGGCGTTTTTAGACTCTGTACTTTAAAAAAGTAAAAGAGTCTATTAGTTTAGTGCAACTGACAGATGTATGTAACAGGCAGAAGGAAGCGTGGTAGACCCCACAAAGTATATATATTCTGACTCAGGACGACGAGCTGAGTTGATATAGCCATGTCCGTCTGTCCGTCCGTATGAACACCTAGATCTCAGCAACTAAAAGAGATAGAGACACCACCTTTCCGGATTTAGGTAGTCGGCTAATGCAAGCAGATCAAGTTTGTTTCAAACTTTTGATATCTCGCCTCCTTCATCCGCGAATCATCAAAAATCTACACCTACCTCAAAAATCTCGAAAACTATAAACGCCACAACAGCCACAATAATAGCGCTACAGACTTGTCATTTGGCATATACGTAGCCTAAGGTATTCTTCACCGATGATATTAATTTATTTATGATTTGAATTGGAAATAGCGAAGATATGCAAGAGACAATTTTTTTTAAAATGCATGTATGTGCCACTGCAGCCACAATAATAAAGCTACAGACTTGTGATTTGAAATGTACGTAGCCTATTGAATTATCCATCGATGCTGTAAATTACATTACAAACGGAGAAGAAACAGCGAAGTTATGCACCAATGAATTGTTTTATAAATGTATGTAAGCGCCACTACAGCCACAGTTTGAAGGCTATCGACTTGGGATTTGGCATGTACGCAGCCTATGGCATTATCCATCAACGCTGTGAATTATATTACCAACGGAAAAGAAACAGCGAAGATAGCGCAGACAGAGAAGCCGCCTAGATCTTGCAAACTATAAGAGCTAGAAATACCATTTTTTGGTATTTATGTCCTCCTATGCAATCCATCAGATCAAGTTAGTATGGGTTTTTTGATAACTCCTCTCATTCCTCCGCTAACCGAAAAACCAATTTAGGAACAGTTTGCAGTTTTAAAGCTCAAGTTTTAAAGCTAAAGATTTGGGATGTGGCATGTACGTAGACTATGACAATTCCCATCGATGATGTGAATTACATTACGATGGAATAAGAAACAGCGAAGAAAACACAAAGTACAGAGTCTCCTACAGTCGGTTGCGTCCGACTGTAGCTCCGTCCTTACTGGTTTTAATTTATTAACTGTAGTAAACAGCTGTTTGCATAATAGTCGCATCTTCGATTATGCTGCTCTTCTTCTACCCTCAGAGGGCTTATGGCTGAATATTCCATTTCGTGATGCATCCTTAGTATAAGCACGGTATAAAGAAGCTTATTAGCAAAAATTTCGGGATATTGGGGTGAAATAGCCAGATTTTGAAAAATGGTTTGGTCTACGGCGGCAAGATGCCTGTTGCCATAACTATGAGATACCTGAAAAGTATCTAAAATGGATTCAGTCAAACGAATCCTATGATTAATTTAATGTGAATCAAAACGAAAAATTTATTGATAATATAATCAGAGAATTAGAATGTAATGATTAATAAATTGTCCATAAAATAAACAAAAACTTTTTTGTCATGTTTTCTGTCATTTTCTGCGAAATTTTAGCAGTTTTCTGTCAGTTTTTTAAGAACGGTCTGTCAGCTCTTTGCACGCAGCTCCTGGCAACACTGCTGGCCAGCATTGGAAACTAGCAAGAGCGCAAGGGACGGAGAGCGCGAGTAAGTCCGTGCTCTCAGTTCGAAAGTCTGTAGCCGACTGACGTGCGTTGGAATTGCGTTCGTAGCGAACTCGCTTGCAACCATTTCTATAGAGCGTCAGCAGCTGTTTGGTTGGAGCTCGACGCGCACAAGTTGCATGTTGCTAGAACTCGATCGTCGAGGTTTTTGTGAAACTACTTTTTGGCTGTGTATTGAGTGCTTAGTGTTGGTAGTACCAACTTGGTACATATTAAAAAGTTAGAAGAAGAAGCTGATTGGCTTTGTATGACAGGTATAAAATTATATTGAAAAATCTCGACGATTGCTTCCCAGCAACATGCAACTTGTGCGAGTCGAACACGCAACCGAACAGCCGCCATTAAGCTGTATAGAATTGGTTGCGAGCGAGCTCGCTACGAACGCACTTGAAACGCACGTCGGCGACCGACATTTGAACTGAGAGTACGTACATATGTATGCATGTACATACCAGAGAGCTGCATCGGGTATGTTCGAGCATGCTCGATCAGACTTTGCGCAAACCATGATGCAATAATACAAAGTGGTACACTCGGCAAACTCGTAGTCCCTTATTATAAGTGCGAGTGAAACAGCGTTGAGTAGTGAGTGCGAGTGAACAGCTATACAGTGCGTCGATTAACCCTAGAACAGTGCATGGGGCTTAAAGTTGCTTTGGTTAAGACATGAGTTGTTGTGTTTATAATTTTATTTTTATTAATTTTGCTTTTGACGTAAGTTTTTGTTTTTGTTGCCTTGTTCATATGTTTGTATGTATGTATGTGCAAGTGTGCATATACACATACATACACACACATACACAAGTAGGCCAAAGTATTTGGACATACAATTTTTTTGTTTTAAATATCGTTTATTTTTTATTTTAAGTAAAAATGTTAGGTTTTTTAATTTTATTGGCTAGATACATTGTATTTGTACATAAAAATACCAATTTGAAAATTTTAGAAATTCGTTTTTTAATTTTTTTTTTGGTTATACTTGAAATTATCGCTTTCAAGAATAGCATAAGTATTTGAACTAAAACATTTACTTAACATTTTATGTCCAAATACTTTGACGCCTTTATGTATTAGGGGCTTGTGGTTCAATGCTCAATATTACCACTAAGCACTCAATACATAGAGGCGTCAAACAGCCAAAAAAGTGGTTTCACAAAAATCTCGACGATCGCGTCCCAGCAACATGCAACCTGTGCGAGTCGAACACGCAACCGAACAGCCGCCTTGAAATTGTATAGGAATGGTTGCAAGCGAGCTCGCTACGAACCAGTGTTGCCAACTTCTCACCATATAAAAAGGACAGATGAACCCGAAAAACAGGACAGAAAACGGACAGATTTAAAAAAAAAGGACAAAAAAACAGGACAAACTATGTTAAATATAATATAGGGAAATAAGTTGGCTAAAAATTGTTAATCTAGTCAATAAATAGCAACATTTACATAATACAAATATTAATCAAATTAAATCAAGAACGCCAACAAATTTTTTTATTTTTATAGACCCCACAAAATATATATTTTCTTGATCAGGGAGACAAGTCGATTTAGCTAGAGCAGAGCAGCCATTTTAGCTGCTGTCGGTAGATGTAATTATACACTGGTCGGCATGATTATTTTGACGAAAAATGACATTTTTTCAATGGCGGGTATTTCAGATTCTAAGTGAAAACAGTTGGTTGTTTTAATTTTTCTAGATAGATATATTGTAGTTGTTTATAAAAATTACAATTTGAAAATTTTCAAAACATTTTTTCTGTTTATTTTATTTTGTTAAACTAAAATATTGCATTTCCAAAGCCACACAAGTATTTTGACCAAAATATTTATATCAAATTCTAATGGGAAATTTTGATTTCTAATGCAATTTAAGCCTAAAATTAATCAATTTTATATTTTTCTTTGCATTTAAGCTGTTTTGGAATTGATTTGAAACTCCATCGCCCAAGGATTTGACCAAATCCTTTGAAATCCTGTTCCATGCAGATTTTATCGAATATTTGGTCTAATTCTTTGTTCTTGGCGAATCCAAGGATTGGATTCGCTTTATAAGTGCCTTACAATATTAAAAACATTAAAAATTTGTAATTTTGGGTTGAAAAACTTAGTTTTCGAACGACAATTCTACTCAAAAACGCAAGAAAATTGTTATATTGGCTTGCAACACCATGCTTCCTTTAAGCCCAATATCAATAAAACCTACACAACCTCGTATATTTGATCATAATTAGTTGAATAATAAGCGTAATATTAAACATAGAATATTTTTATTCGAAATATATACTATTTTCTATTGTATTCAACTGTACTGAAAAGTGTCCTTAAAATCGGTTAAAAAAAACAGGAAATATTAACGAAACAATATTGCGGGCTTTGCCTTGCTCACTCTCTATAAGCGCAGGCATTAAACTGGCACAAAATCTGTTTGTAGAATTTGGAATATTAATATAAAACTGATCTATGTAGATTTAAATGATATTTTCCATGCGCGATTTATACAAATAAAAAAAGGATGAAAAAAGGACAGATTGAAATAAAAAAGGCATTTTTTCCGGATAGGGGACGTTTTAAAATTTTTGCGGATAGATCGGTTTAAAAAAAGACAGATCTGTCCTGAAAAAGGACAAAATGGCAACACTGCTACGAACGCACGTCAGTCGGCTGCCGACATTTGAACTGAGAGCACGGACTTATTCGTGTTCTCCGTCCCTTGCGCTCGTGTCAGTTTGCTATGCTGGCCAGCGATTTAGTTTTTGATTCTCGTTTCAGTTTTCTGTTTGGATGCTGAGCATCGGCGCTCAGCGCATATTAAGAGTCGCGATGTTTATACTCTCTCTAATTTGCATATATTCCGCTGTCTCTAGAATTAAGCAATTACATGAATAGGGTATCAACTTGCGACGTTCGTTGACGTTTGGGCTTCGTCAAAGTTGTTGTTGGGAATTTCTGTTTCGCTTGTGTTTGTATAAAGAGTTCGGCTGTGGCTCGGCCTTTGAGTGATGTTGCTGTCTTTGTCGGCTTTGCTTGCTGTTGGAAAGTTCTCACGGTAGTTCGTAGTTTTGCATTCGCACAGTGGATTCCTTTTCCGTGCTGGGCGCACCTGTTCGATGCTATTGTGTTTTTTATTTTATCTATATATATATAGATAAAATAAAATATATTTTATTTATATATATAATATATATATAATTATATACATAATATATATATAAATATAATATACAAATATAATTATTAAATTGCTTGCCGCTTGCTTTAGCTAATTATTTATTTATAAATATATGCTGTAAAATATATATATTTATTCACTATTTCATAATATAATATGATTTTTGCTATTTAAAGATAGCTGTAAAAATAAAAATTTTGAGTTTTATTGATTTTTGGGGGTGAAGAAGGCGTGGCATCAACGATTTGAAATAAACTTGATCTGCGTATTGAATACACCTACCTACATATAGCAACCAAAACGGCTTCTCTAGCTTTTATAGTTTAGGAAATCTCAGCGTACATTCAGGCAGACAGACAGACAGGGCTAAATCGACTCAGCTTGTCTCCCTGACCAAGAATATATATATTTTGTGGGGTCTGCCACGCCCCCTTCTGCGTGTTACATACTTATTTGCCCCGTCCAATATTTAAATAAATATAATAATAAATTCAATTTCAATACAAGTTTTTATTTAATATGCATTATGCATTGATTATTTATTTAATTATTTAACATTATTGAACATTTGCGCAATTCGCTTGCGTTTGGCGGTGATGTTTTTGCCTGCGCGGCCACCGCCTCGATGGCCACCGCCGCGATATCCACCTCCGCGTCCAGCATCCACAGCGGAGTTGAACCCCGCGAAGAGCATATTGTTGTTAATAAAAATTTGCTGGAAATAAAATAATATAAAAATAAAATACCTATAAAATATAAAAAATTCTCTCGGGCTAGCGCCCGCAAGACATGACAGTCGGGCAAGCCCGACTGTCTTATACCCTGTACCAAAGATCAGCCTTGCTAATACAGTATTCTATTTAAAATATATTTTGAATCTATTTCAATTTATATTCCGAATACCAACTTTCAAACATGACCAAAACGGCTGCTCTAGCTATTATAGTTGCTAAGATCGGAGCGTAAAAAAAAATAATTATATATATATATATATATCTTTCATTAATCATAATTCTTTTAATAATGGACCGATTTAATTGAAATTTGCAGAATTGGTAGATATTAATCATCTCCACAGTTCGTAGAAGAAAGAATTTATTTAGATAGATTTATATGTCATAAATTGGTCAATGTATTATATTTATGGCCATTGCTCGCGGTAGAGGCGTGGCATCCAAAATTTGGAATAAACTTGTTCTGCGTATGGTATACTCCTTTCTAAAATGACCAAAACGGCTGCTCTAGCTCTTTTAGTTGCTGAGATCGACGCGTTCATACAGACGGACAGACGGACAGACAGACAGACAGACAGACAGGGCTAAATCAACTCATCTCGTCCTCCTGATCAAGAATATATATACTTTGTGGGGTCTACCACGCCTCCTTCTGCCTGTTACATACATTCTGACAAAGTTAATAACCCTGTATTTCCCATTTTTCAATGGGTACAGGGTATAAATATATGGCGCAGCAAAATACCAACCTGATATATTGGCGGCATTATGAAACTAAAGAAAGCCTCGTCGAAATTGCCACCTAGTCGCAATTTCGCCAACAGTGTGGCCGTGGTACGCAAATGTACCGGCCTGAATGTTGGCTGGCCAGGGCTGGGACGCCAGCATGTGCCGGCCTTTCAATGCTGATTTTCTCAAAATCTGTTCCTACGTCATACAAATAATTATATGTGCATTTTTGCTTTCGTTAAATTTTCATGTTTATAGTTAATTAATTGTATTTTGTTGAATGCAGAATTATTCAGTAATATGTTGCAGATGCTAAGTGACAAAAATTCTTTCATTCTCATCTCTTTCGTTATACCGTTACATCAAATATGTGTTGGTGGGTTGGGCCTTGCGTAGTAAATATTTATATGTGCAAAATGAGCATTTCTGATCTTTTAAACCGATAGTGATGTTGCAACATCTTAATTTGTTAAAATGCACCCCCGTGTCGGTCGGACGCGGTCTCACAGAGTCAACGTTGCTACCCAAGTGTAGCAGGTGGACCTTGAGGCGACCGCGGATCCGACGGAGGGAAAGAGGGCGGCCACGAAAGCTTCCAAGGCGATGACAGAGCTGGGTTGTGATAGAGGAGTGAAGCTGTAGCGGACCCATACTTAAGCGGTGTTGTTAACAAAGCGTATGAGGCGGAGACGAAGCCGCTCTTCATGGAGTCGGCGCTCATGTCCGACAGTGATCTGTAGATGCTCCAGTTGACGCAGCTGCATGAGGCGTTGATGCGCCAAATGGGATTGCTGGCCAACTAGTTGTAGGCGTAGGCTGTCAGCCTCCTGTCGGGCGAGTTCCGCTTGCTCGCGAGCAAGCTCCATTGGCGGCGAGTGGTAAGGAGGCACGTGCCACAGGTCAACATCAACATCATGCTGCTGGTGGAATTCTTGATGTTGTTGTTGTAGTTGTGGCGAATAGTGCGAATAGGTTGCGTGTAATTCGCGGCCTGCCAACAACCAACGCATGCTATGTTCATTAGCTCACAGTTGTAGTTTTATAGTTTCCGAAATCGACGGTGGTGTGGCTCAATAGACCCAACAAATAACCGCCAGAGGCCTGGTGTAAAACCTCGATGGACAAAGCCGAAGCTTTCTTACAACACCTTGAATCTAGATTCACTCTAGTACAACTTTGGCTGTGATGGCTTACATACATTTTTCAAAAATTGTCTGTTACATAACTTCGCTGTTTCTTGTCCGTTTGTAATGTTATTCACAACATCGACAGATAAATCTATAGGCTACGTACATTTCAAATTACAGTCTGTATAGTCTATTGCTTTATTATTGAGGCTGTAGTGGCACATAAATTCATTTAAAAAAAAATTGTCGCTTTCATATCTGTACTATTTTTAATTCAAATCAGAAAGAGCTTCAACTGTGCGATTCTCAAAGTGCGCTGAGCGCCAATACTTAGCACCGAAACACAAAACTGATATGGAAATCAAAATTGAAGTCGCTGGCCAGCATTGAAAACTGACAAGAGCGCATGGGACGGAGAACGCGAATAAGTATGTATGTACATGCATACATATGTACGTACTCTCAGTTCAAATGTCGGTCGCTGACGTGCGTTTCAAGTGCGTTCGTAGCGAGCTCGCTTGCAACCAATTCTATACAGCTTCATGGCAGATGTTCGGTTGCGTGTTCGACTCGCACAAGTTGCATGTTGCTGGGAAGCAATCGTCCAGATTTTTCAATATAATTTTATACCTGTCATACAAAGCCAATCAGCTTCTTCTTCTAACTTTTTAATATGTGCCAACCAGTGTTGCCAGGTACTGAGGCTTTAAATAGGCTAGATTTTGCGAAAAATTGGCTAAAATAGGCCAAAAATAAAAAAAAATATGCTAAAAAACAAGCTATATATTAAAATGCACGAAAATGTACCAAATTATACGAATTTTAATGCCTTTATTCAATTAAACAGGTTACAAAATTGTCTTTTCTATTAAGACAGATATTTTAGTTGTATTAGTCCCAAGTTGTTGACAAATTTTCTGCATCTTTTGGGACGAGGAATTAGCCTATCAATTTTGGGATACCAAATTCTTGGAAAATTTCATTATAACAGCAAGACTCTTCTTCACAATTGTGAAACGCCGCGGCTCGCCGTCCACTACCCATTTTGGAGTTATTAAATCAATTTTATAATATACCTAAATAATTTAACAATATTTAAGTGAAAATGCCACGAAAATTGGAATCAGATGCCCCTATTAAAAAGTATGGCCAAGTCAAATGAGCTCTCTCGAAAAAAATAAATAAAAAACGGTAAACATAACATAAAAGTAATATTTGTGAATGATATAAAATACAAGACTTATCATTTAACACCAGTTATGATCGGACAAAGTTGTCAATTTTAAGTGTGCTATTTCTATGGCAATGGCTGTATATAGTTTGTGGGGTCTGGCACGTCTCCTTCACCCTGTTAAATACATTATGACAAAGTTATTAACCCTGTTTTTCCCATTTTTCAATGGGTACAGGGTAAAAAAATATGCTACAATATTTTTAAAAATATGCTAGATTTATGGCTATAGGCTGTTTACAAAATTTATAGGCTAGATCACTTAAAAATAGGCTAGATCTAGCCTGAAATAGGCTAAACTGGCAACACTGGTACCAACACTAAGCACTCAATACACAGCCAAAAAGTAGTTTCACAAAAACCTCGACGATCGAGTTCTAGCAACATGCAACTTGTGCGCGTCGAACTCCAACCAAACAGCTGCTGACGCTCTATAGAAATGGTTGCAAGCGAGTTCGCTACGAACGCAATTCCAACGCACGTCAGTCGGCTACAGACTTTCGAACTGAGAGCACGGACTTACTCGCGCTCTCCGTCCCTTGCGCTCTTGCTAGTTTCCAATGCTGGCCAGCGACTTCGACTCTCATTTCAGTTTTTTGTTTCGATGCTCAGCGATGCTTGAGAATCACGAAGCTAAGCTCTCTCCGTTTTCCATATCGCTCATTTACTTTAAGAGTGTCATAACTCCGCTGCTACTTAAATAAAGGAATTGAATGCTGAGTGGTTATAGTTTTTAGTGTAATAATATGTAGCTATTTAAATTAATTTTTTTTTATGGTTTTACCACTAAGCACTCAATACATAAAGCCGTCAAACTGCCAAAAAAGTGGTTTCACAAAAATCTCGACGATCGCGTCCCAGCAACATGCAACCTGTGCGAGTCGAACACGCAACCGAACAGCCGCCTTGAAATTGTATAGGAATGGTTGCAAGCGAGCTCGCTACGAACGCGCTTCAAACGCACGTCAGTCGACTGCCGACTTTTGAACTGAGAGCACGGACTTATTCGTGTTCTCCGCAAAATGCGCATTGTCAGTTCTCAATGATGAGTCATCGATTGCTACTTTGATTCTAATTTCAGTTTTGTGTTTCGAAGCTGGGCATTGGCGCTCAGCGCACATTAAGAGTCGCGATGTTGATACCCTCTCTAATTTGCATATATTCCGCTGCCGCTAGAATTTAGCAATTGAATGAATAGGGTATCAACTTGCGACGTTCATTGACGTTTGGGCTTCGTCAAAGTTGTTGGGAATTTCTGTTTCGCTTGTGTTTGTATGAAGAGTTCGGCTGTGGCTCGGCCTTTGAGTGATGTTGCTGTCTTTGTCGGTTTTGCTTGCTGTGGGGAAGTTCCCACGGTAGTTCGTAGTTTTGTGTTTGCACAGTGGATCCCTTTTCCGTGTTGAGCGCACCTGTTCGATGGTATTGTGTTTTTTTTTTTATTTTATGTATACATATATTGTAAATAATAAATATGAACATATTATATTCATTTTTCAGCATATTTTATAGTTAACAATGTATAGAATTATTAAATGTATTTTTATTTTTTACAACAGTGTGTGCAGTAGTGCATATTACAAATTTTTATTTTTGTTACAGCAATTTTTAAATAGCAAAATTCATAATATACTAATTAATGAATAAATATATCGAGCCCTTCCCGCGAAAAAAAACCTAACCAACAAAAGCAAATTTTACAGGAGAACGTTTTTTTCGCGAGAACGCGTCTGAAATTCGCAGGCTGATATCTCAGTAAATACGCAAGATAAAATTATGAAATTTTTTGTGTAGATGAGTTGGGTGATTATGAACATAATTGCATCAAAAACCGAAAATCGAAAAAATGTTGGTTACGTCTTTTTCGCGGGAAGGGCTCGATATATATCGTACAGCATATATTTAGAACTACCAAAATTCATAATTACTAATAAGAAATAGCCAAAGCAAGCGGCATATACATATATATATTACGTCTGTTGTTGCGGTTTGTGTCCCATTCGATGTAGGGATCGGGGTTTGGTGGTTCTGCCACTGTTACACACATCCAGTTCTCTCTCGGTGCGGATTTGTATAACTGGTAGCAACAGTAGACAGCTGCTCCATAACTGCTCGCTTTCTCTTTAAGCAGTGACTGTGGAGTGTGTTCAGCTTTGAGGTCTATTGTTGATCCATCTGCTGTGGTGATGATGGATTGGTGGGGCATTCCTACTTCCGTTAAACTGTGGAAACTAACACTGGTAGTTTTGAAAGTCTTCGTGTTAGCCAGGTAATCAGATACTGCATTAACCAGTCCTAGGTTAATGGCAGTGTTCCGCCTCGTTTCGGGAAAAGTAGACGTTGTTATGCCCAGGTCAATAGCTACGTTCTTAGCTTCTTGACGCCTGTATCTAAGTGGATAATATCCAAGTAGATTTGAGTTTACGATGGCTGTTGTCGTGCTTAGCCTGCTGGTGTATGGACCTACACCTGCGTCGCCAATGGAATTGCAGACGGCTTCTGCAAGTACGTTCCTAAGTTGACGTCGTCAGTGCTTATTTGTTGGAATACTAGCCTAGAAATACTCATCATAGCCACGGCAGAGGGAGTGAACTTGATGGTAGGTTTCACTTCTCTGATTGACAAGCCTTTGCCGAATATGCTGTCACTAAAAGGATCACTGTGGATCGCCTTAGAGGTTTGTTGGTTGCTTTTCTTCGCTTTATTCTGATTGGTTTGCTTTTGAGCGGGTTTAGCAACGGCATTAGGATCCTTCTTATTTTCGGGTTTTCCTTGATACACGCGCTTCTCATTAGCATCAGATAAATCTTCGATTTGTTTGGTTGGTTGGTTGGTTGGTTGTTTGGGTAGCTACCCTCCAGCAATTCAAATATAAATTGTTATATTTGTTATAACTATATAATGAACTTTGTAACTTAAAGATTGGTCTACAAAAAATATGTATATATGTATATAGATATATGTATATTTATTTATCTTATAATTTATATATATTATAAATTTTGCTATTTAAAGATTGCTGTACGGGTTGCATGTTGCTGGGACGCGATCGTCGAGATTTTTGTGAAACCACTTTTTTGCCTGTTTGACGCCTCTATGTAGTGAGTGCTTAGTGATATTACGCTTGTTATTTGATTATGGTGTAAATGGGGCGTGGCATCCAAAATTTGAACTAAACTTTATTTGCGTATGGTATAGACTCACTAACTACTGAAAAGAGAATTTTAGTATGTAGATAGTTTTTATGTCTTTAATTGGTGAATGTATTCAATTTATGTTCATAGTATCTAGGATTTGTAATGAACTTGATATGCGTATTTAAAAATGGACCAAAACGGCTTTTCCAGTTTAGGAAATCTTATCGTTGATACAGACAGATATGGTTAAATGACTCAGCTCGTCGTTCTGATCAAGAATGTACATACATATGTATATAGTTTGTGGGGTCTGCCACGCCTCCTGCTCGTTACATATACATTCTGACAAAGTAACTGTCCAAAGCAAATGCGTTTGATGTGCATAACTGTTAATATATTGGGGTACATGGTTTTCAATTATCGTTCTAAACAAATTGTCATATGATTGCAGCTTGACCATCGATGTGCTCGCCATGTTACTGTAAAAGTTCTTAGAATTTTTTGCCGTTGGGTTGGTATTCCTGCTCAAGAATGTGCGTAAATAATTTTTTAAGAATTACATTGCCTGCAACTTTTATTCCTGCATTATCCTAGGATGTCAGTTAAAGTGTGCAACACCTTTTTTTCTCGCTTCGCTCTTCCTGTTTTCAAATGCTTTTCTTATCCATCTCACTCTTGTGGTTTCTCATCACCCGCCGGGCATTTTGGCTGCCTTATTAAGTTGGCGCCTTGACGCGCAGCTGAAACCTGTCCCAACCTGCGTACTCACAGTTGGGTAAAAACTTTTTTGCATGCCAATGATATTACGTATTTTTTTGTTTCTATTCTGTCTTTACTAAATTTTTCTTCTACTCTTCGCTGATGGAATTTCGCTTCGTCATCTCCATTGCAACTCCTTTGTCAAAGTTGTGGCAGTTTGTGAGAGTCGCAGGGAAGTGCATAAGATATTCACAAAAGGGAAAATTAACCCAATACCGAAAGGAAAAACTGAATTTCACTTCACTCCGTTTAACTTGTTTCGGCTATGGCCCTATAATTTTAGCGCTAATTATAAGTAAATAGATATCGTAGAAGCACTAGCGATGGTTTAAGGTTTGGGAAAGTGCCCCTATCTTAATATACATATTGAAATAATAATAAATCCCCACGCTTACCATATTATTATTACATATTAATATAATTGCTATCAAATAGTTTTGACATTAAAGGTACATATATGTAATATTGTTTATGTGTTTATTATATGTTTATTAATATAATGGATATGATGGTTCCAAGTCGCCGCCACAGACATCTTGTTGTTGGTTTTTGCAATTATTTTGGCTGGCCACGTCGGATGACCTCTAAGTTTGGCGAACACCAAGTCCCCAACGCTGAAAGGTTTTCCACCGTTTTCTTTGCCCATCGTACTGCCGTTTTTTCTCATACGAGCATAAGGTCATACGATCCGCAATTATAACAACAAGGCGTCTTCTTATTGTTGTTATTGTAAATACATATTGAAATAATAATAAATCCCCACGCTTACCATATTATTATTACATATTAATATAATTGCTATCAAATAGTTTTGACATTAAAGGTACATATATGTAATATTGTTTATGTGTTTATTATATGTTTATTAATATAATGGATATGATGGTTCCAAGTCGCCGCCACAGACATCTTGTTGTTGGTTTTTGCAATTATTTTGGCTGGCCACGTCGGATGACCTCTAAGTTTGGCGAACACCAAGTCCCCAACGCTGAAAGGTTTTCCACCGTTTTCTTTGCCCATCGTACTGCCGTTTTTTCTCATACGAGCATAAGGTCATACGATCCGCAATTATAACAACAAGGCGTCTTCTTATTGTTGTTATTGTAAATACATATTGAAATAATAATAAATCCCCACGCTTACCATATTATTATTACATATTAATATAATTGCTATCAAATAGTTTTGACATTAAAGGTACATATATGTAATATTGTTTATGAAATGTTTATTAATATAATGGATATGATGGTTCCAAGTCGCCGCCACAGACATTATACTTCTTGTTGTTGGTTTTTGTAATTATTTTGGCTGGCCACGTCGGATGACCTCTTAGTTTGGCGAACACCAAGTCCCCAACGCTGAAAGGTTTTCCACCGTTTTCCTTGCCCATCGTGCTGCCGTTTTTTCTCATACGAGCATAAGGTCATACGATCCGCAATTATAACAACAAGGCGTCTTCTTATTGTTGTTATTGTAAATATATTCATTTTGCTCCTAATTGTCTAGGGTACTGCGTCTTATATAACTTCAGTTGCGCCGTCTTTGCGTCGTCTTGAGTGCGTCTTCACTCGTCGCCCGTCGTAACTCGACTCTGCCGCGTTCGGCTTCTCTTTGTTGCTCGTCGTATCGTTCTCCTCGTCTTGCTGATCGTCGTCTCGATCATGTTGCTTTCATACTCGTCGTCTCATTCATGTTGCTTTCATACTCGTCGTATTGTTTCTCGTCATATCGTATCAGAAACATATCGAGCCCTTCCCGCGAAAAAAAC
>JAWNNJ010000476.1:0-12243 GCA_035045125.1 Hypselothyrea guttata | reverse complement strand
TTGTAGTTGCTGAGATCGACGCGTTCATACAGACAGACAGACAGACGGACAGACGGACAGACGGACAGACGGACAGACAGACGGACATCGCTAAATCGACTCAGCTCGTCTCCCTGATCAAGAATATATATACTTTGTGGGGTCTGCCACGCCTCCTTCTGCCTGTTACATACATTCTGACAAAGTTATTAACCCTGTTTTCCCATTTTTCAATGGGCACAGGGTATAAAAATATATGGACGGGCCAGATCAGTGGGACGGAGGCTACAGTCGGACGTAACCGACTGCGGCGAATTGTCAGTGGTATATCCTCACTGTTTCTTATCCGATTGTAACGTCAATAGAGAATGCCATAAACTAGTCACATACCAAATTACAAATCAATAGCTTTAAAACTGTGGGTACAGTAGCTTTTTGCAGTTTGCGTGGGAAGGGGGGAGGTATCAAAAATCTAAAACAAATTTGATCTGCTTACTGAATAGGTGAACCTAAATCCCGAATCTAGCTCTTATAGTTGCTGAGATCTAGGTGTTCATATAGACGGCCGGCCAGATAGGAGGACAGACGGACGGACAGACGAACTTGGCCATATCGACTCGGCTTGTCGTCCTGATCAGAAATATTTATAGTTTGTGGTGTCTGCCACGCCTTCTTCTGGGTGTTACACACATTTCCTTTTTGCACTAAGTTGATAAACCCTATTTACTTTTTTAAAGTAAAGGGTGTAAATATAGGGCACAGGGTGTAAAGGAAACAAGGTATTCACAGGATATTCTACAGTCGGGCCCGTCCGACTGATCTGCTCCGCCCAATTATGTTTAACATATTTTGGGCGTTGCTATAGTACCGCTCAGTGACACCAAGCGTGCGCTTGTTAACGGGCGAACCCATAGATTACCATAGATAAATTAACCTACATATGGGCAATTCTCCCAAAAAGGGGCCACTTAAAATTGAAAAGTTATCGAATCTTATCGGCATTGATATATGTTATAGCCCTAGCGAAACTAAAAATTTTGATATGGCGTTTGGGGGGGTGGGGGGCGTGGCTCCCACGTTATAGGGTGTCAAAGTTTTGGGTAGTATAATTTTCAAATGTTAATAACTCTTACAAGGCTAAACCGATTTGAACATACTATATGTCGATTTCATATAGAATTGTCTAAACTTCATTACTTCATTACCTAAGTACCTGCCAAGTTTCGTTTTGGGACAGCCAGAAACATGGACGCTACAGGTGATTTTGTAACGCACGGTCAATGAAAATCGTGTCTCCTATACGGTGTGTAAGGTACTGATTTTGATAACACTGGCCGACAAATTTTTCGAAAGTCGAGACCTTTAAAATTTTATTTTCGATCCCGAAGCGTTTTGGAGCGCTGATTTCAAAAATCGACACCAAAAAATTATTTACCTACTCGTTCTCCAGATATCGGGCGATATATATTTGGTCGATGGTAGGTGCATATAAACTAGCATAAAATCAAAACGACCAAACCGATTACCGTTATGTTGGTTTTAAATGAAAGATTAAAGTTGCCCATACATATTCTTAGTACATTAAAAGAAGATTGGACGCATAGTTTCCTTCCTACATGAAAACTACCGCACTTGCAATCAGATTTCTTGAACATTTTTCAATTTCGGACGCAAATTTTCTGGTAACCTTAAAAAAAAAATTTTTTTTTTTTCAATATCATAAGATATATAAATTTTACGTCATTTGGTATATCCCTCGTTAATATTGGCCTTTTAGTTTTTGTGTTATAAGCGAAAAACGAAAAACACCCGAGTTACGCTGCATGTATTTTGGTTACAGAATGGAATGCCGCAGAATGTCGCAGAATTTTAACCGCTAGTGCGCCTAACCAAAATACATGCAGCGTAACTCGGGTGTTTTTCGTTTTTCGCTTATAACACAAAAACTAAAAGGCCAATATTAACGAGGGATATACCAAATGACGTAAAATTTATATATCTTATGATATTGAAAAAAAAAAATTTTTTTTTTAAGGTTAGGGAGGAAACTATGCGTCCAATCTTCTTATAATGTACTAAGAATATGTGTGGGCAACTTTAATCTTTCATTTAAAACCAACATAACGGTAATCGGTTTGGCCGTTTTGATTTTATGCTAGTTTATATGCACCTACCATCGACCAAATATATATCGCCCGATATCTGGAGAACGAGTAGGTAAATAATTTTTTGATGTCGATTTTTGAAATCAGCGCTCCAAAACGCTTCGGGATCGAAAATAAAATTTTAAAGGTCTCGACTTTCGAAAAATTTGTCGGCCAGTGTTATCAAAATCAGTACCTTACACACCGTATAGGAGACACGATTTTCATTGACCGTGCGTTACAAAATCACCTGTAGCGTCCATGTTTCTGGCTGTCCCAAAACGAAACTTGGCAGGTACTTAGGTAATGAAGTAAGGATCATTTTGAGATATTTTAGAAAAAAATCGAAGGGGGCATTCAGGGTTCAAAATTAAAAAAAAAATTTTAATTTTAATTTTAAATATAAAAAATTAATTTAAAAAAAAAAAATATTTTTTTATGAAAATTTAGACAATTCTATATGAAATCGACATATAGTATGTTCAAATCGGTTTAGCCTTGTAAGAGTTATTAACATTTGAAAATTATACTACCCAAAACTTTGACACCCTATAACGTGGGAGCCACGCCCCCCACCCCCCCAAACGCCATATCAAAATTTTTAGTTTCGCTAGGGCTATAACATATATCAATGCCGAAAAGATTCGATGACTTTTCAATTTTAGGTGGCCCCTTTTTGGGAGAATTGCCCATATGTATAAGTATAAGATTGGTAAATACAGTATAATTTGCTTAGCTGCCTCGAGTACTTTGCACGCAACTTCGAGGCAGCTATCTTAAAAATGCAGCTATCTTAATTTTAATTTTTGAACAAAAAAAATGTTTACCTATATTTAGCACTTTCTTTTTGTCGACTTTGTCTTTAACAGCTGCTATAATTTGCAGCTTTTCTTTGATTGTTAAACCAGTTACGCGCTTTGATTTTAACATCTTGTTAAATTTGTACAATTGAAAATGTTTGTATAGAACGAAAGTCACGATCAAAACAATAAGGAAAAAACGAACATGCGCAGAAATTCAAATTGCACGAGTTGCCATACTGCATCAGTGTTGCCAGTTTAGCTTATTATAGGCTAGATTTAGCATATTTTGAAATGGAAAAGCTTGAAAATTTTCAATCTAGCTTATAGCTTTAAATTTAGCATATTCTCGAGTTCATTCTAGCTTTAAATATATATTCCAAATTTTTTTTTTTTTTGTGAAAATATAAAAATTTATTTACTTTATTTTATGGTATACTATTACTGTTATGTGTAGTAATTTATACCATAGTGATGTGTAATATTTCAATTTATATATACAATTGTATATATTTACTCCTAAAAAATAGGGTTTTTACAAATATTAAGTTATAGTTATATTCGTCTGTTTGGTAAGTCAGTTGGGTGTATTCTTTTCAGTCTTCTCCTCATCGTTATGCCGTGGTTTCTTCTCGCTCGCAGGAGTCTTTTTGCTAGCTGGTTAGGGTGGTTTAAAAGTTTAATCCGATATGCAGTAGCTTGCCGATTGATAATATCTCCAACCAATGGTACTCGGAGTTCCTTTGCAATATCTCTATTTCTTATATACCACGCCGCACGAGATATTCTGCGCAAGATTTTAGATTGCATTATACAAATTTTACTTAGATTGGATTTCGCTGCTATGCCATACACTTGTATCCCATATCTCCAAATGGGTGCCAGAATCACTTTGTAAATTTTGACTTTGTTTCTGAGCGATAATTTACTCCTGTCATTTAGAAGCCAAGCCATGCTACTCGCTTTAGTTTTAAGCCGCTTAACTACATCTGTTTTGTGACGCTGGAAATTTAGCCGTTTATCTAGAGTAACTCCGAGATATTTGTGAGCATCCTTCTGTTCCAACAGTTCGCCATGTAAAAATACTCTAGGAGAGGTTTCTTTTCTAAGAGTATATGTAACTGATACACATTTGTTTGTATTTATAGCAATATTCCATCTGCAGGCCCAGTTCTCAAACCTTTTTAAATACATTTGAAGAAGATCTGTAGCAGTGTAAACACACTTATCCCTGGCAAGAATAGCAGTGTCATCTGCAAAGGTGGCAACAAGCAAATTATTCGGGTCCGAAATCGGAATGTTCCGAACTGAGGGCATGTCATGCGTGTACAGACTGTAAAGCGATGGGCCTAATACACTACCTTGCGGTACACCAGCTCTGATAATTTTTTGTTGGGAGGATAAGCCATCCTGAACAACTTTAAAAGTTCGCTCATGAAGAAAACTTTTAATTATCAAGTATAGTTGAGGGTTATGCAGGAGACCTTCATGCCACACTCTGTCAAACGCCTGTTGAATATCCAGATAGGCTCCTACTACATACTCCTTACCATGGAAACCTTCAAGTGCAAAGTTTACAACTCGGTGCAGTTGCTCAGGCGTGCCGTGTCTGAGTCTAAAGCCAAACTGAAACTTTGGAATAGCCTTTTTGACCTCCCTGGTATCTAGAAGTCTTCTTAAAATGCATCTCTCCAATATTTTGCCAAAAGCTGGCAGAAGGCTTATCGGACGATACGAGTCCAGTTCATCTGCTGGCTTACCGTTTTTAGACCCTGTACTTTAAAAAAGTAAAAGGGTCTATTAATTTAGTGCAAATGACAGCTGTGTGTAACAGGCAGAAGGAAGCGTGGTAGACCCCACAAAGTATATAGTATATTCTGACTCAGGGCGACGAGCTGAGTTGATATAGCCATGTCCGTCTGTCCGTCTGTCCGTCTGTCTGTCTGTCCGTCTGTCCGTCTGTCTGGTGTCCGTATGAACACCTAGATCTTAGTAACTAAAAGAGCAAGAGTCGCCGCTTTTCGGTATTCAGGTTGTCCGATGTCTTACGCAGATCAAGTTTGCTTTAGATGTTTAATATTTCGCCTTTTTCCTCCGCGAATTATAAAAACACTACACCCCTCTCAAAAATTTTAATAACTAAAAGCGCCATAGCAGCCGCAATAACAAAGATATAGACTTGAAATTTGGCATGAACGTGGTCTATGGTATTCTCCACCGATGCTATAACTTTATTTTTGATTTGAATTGGAAATAGCGAAGATATGCCAAAAACAATTTTTTCCAAAATGCGTGTATGTGACACTGCAGCCACAATATAAAACCTAGAGACTTGCAATTTGAAATATACGTGGCCTATAGATTTATCCGACGATGTTGTAAATTACATTACAATCGGACAAGAAACAGCGAAGTTATGTAACAAACAATTTTTTTATTAATGTATGTAAGTGCCACAACAGCCACAGTTTAAAAGCTACAAACTTGTGATTTGGTATGTTCGTAGCCTATGGCATTCTCCATCAATGCTGTGAATTACATTGCCAACGGAAAAGAAACAGCGAAGATAGCGCAGACAGAGAAGCCGCCTAGATCTTGCAAACTATAAGAGCTAGAAATACCATTTTTTGGTATTTATGTTCTCCTATGCAACCATCAGATCAAGTTAGTATGGGTTTTTTGATAACTCCTCTCATTCTTCCGCTAACCGAAAAACCAATTTAGCAACAGTTTGCAGTTTTAAAGCTCAAGTTTTAAAGCTAAAGATTTGGGATGTGGCATGTACGTAGTCTATGACAATTCCCATCGATGCTGTGAATTACATTACGATCGGATAAGAAACAGCGGAGAAAACACAAAGTGCAGGGTCTCCTACAGTCGGTTGCGTCCGACTGTAGCTCCGTCCTTACTGGTTGTGAATCATTATGATATTAGCTTTCTTCCAAGCGATTGGAAAATGTCCGAGTCGTAAAGCAGCGTTAAAAATCAGCACAAGGAATAGCAAAGCTTTGCAAGGGAGTAGCTTGATAGAGCGATTATCAAACTGATCCTCACCTGGAGCCTTGTTGTTGCGAAGGGCTTTGATCTCCTTTTGTACTTCAGGAAGAGTGATAGGGGCAACAGGAAGGGACATCTGCAAAGGGGCTTCCAAGGACTCAGTAACTAGTTGAATTCTTCTTGGGGAAGCTGTATCAAACGGTTGAAACCTTTCCTCTAGGTTATTTGCAAACGCTTCAGCTCTGTCCTGTGGGGATCGTGCCCAAGAGCCATCAGGGTTTCGAACTGGAATTTTCGGCGCCACTTGCCTCTTGAACTTACTAGTGAGCTTCCAAACCGCAAAATTTGAACTTTTATCAGTAGTAGCATTCTCCAGGAAGTCATTTAAAGCTTCTCTTTTTTAAATAGCTAGTACTTTTCTCACCCTGTTAGAGATTCTTGTATACAGTCTACCGATTGCTGCATCATTAGTTCTGATAAACTCGCGTCTAAGACGCTTTTTAAGAGTTAGAAGACCTACTGCTTCAGGGGAGAGAGTAAGGTTATTACGCACATAGCTACGGAGAGTTTCACTAGGTGGCGCTGCAATTCGTGCTGCGTCTTTAGTTTTTGTAATAAAAGTTTCGACAGCTTTTCTATATCCTCCTTCGTGTTAATTTTAGTATTAAGGTTAAAAGCATTATTTAGTTGCAGTCTCAATTGTGATCTCGAGGTGAACAGTCGTCTTCTGTGCGAAAGTTACACAAACAGATTATTGTTCTTATCTACACTCACAATCTCTTTTCATCTACAACCGTTATCGATCAACCGAACAAAAACAAATAAGTTCATAAAAGAAACGAGCCAAAACATATTAAGCTGCGCGATGGGTGAGCGGGGCCCCCCCGATCGCCAAAAACCCATGTGGACAAATTTGCTGTCGCAAAAACACTGCACACTTTCAACAACAGCTAAATATATTGTTATATCGAGAAATAGTGACACGGAAAAACAATTTAAACTATCCCCATTTGCAATTAAAAAAATTATTGACTATACTTGCGGAGGTGAAGTTTTAGTTAAAACTAAAAACACCATGCAAGCAGAAAAACTGCTCAAGATGACAAACTTTACCAATGACATCCCAGTTACAGTAACCGAGCATCACACTCTCAACACCTGCAAAGGCGTCATATACTCTAACAGCCTACGAGGTATATCCGAAGAAATCATCCAAGCCGAACTTAAACCCCAACACGTCTCCTGCGTTAAAAAAATAATGCGCAAAATTGATGTACACTATTAGAAACTGGTCTACACATCCTAACTTTCCAATCTACAATTCTTCCGGACCACATCATGATTGGGTACGAAAGGGCATCCATTCGTCCATACATTCCAACTCCTCTTCGATGCAACAACTGCCACCGCTTCGGACATTCTTTCAAGATCTGTAAAAATGACAAAATCTGTTCCAAATGCGGAGACAAACACCATGTGAATGAAGATACAAAAGAAACTTGCAAGAACGAGAACAGTTGTGTCAATTGTAAATTTAATAAGCTAACCCACAACACACACACCTCAACCGACAAAAAATGTCCAATATATATAAAACAACAAGAAATAATAGCGATTAAAATTAACTTACAAGTAGACAATAAGACAGCATACGATATATACAAATAAAACCATTCAACTGAACGCCCTACATATTCTGATACAGTAAAAACCACACATCAAAAAGAAACACCTTCGACCTCTAGTAATACTCGACCATCCAACATAATTGATTATAGCGACTTGAATGACCTTGTCTCTATGAATCCCAGCACATCTAAATCAATTAAATTATTAAACTCTATGAAACCTAATGTTCAAATCTTACCGCGAACAACATCTAAAAAAACACTAAAAATATTAAAATCGCAAAACAAATTTGAAAAAAACATTAAAACAGATCTCTGACGAGAATTCTTTAGACAGCTCCGATAACATGGAGTGTCTTTAAACCCCCATCTTGTAGCAGTGTTCCCGGCTGGCTAACTGGAGAACTCAAAATAAACAATTCTGTTTAAACTTGGGTTCCTTAGTTAGTCAACCGGGAACACTTCATAACACATACACACGCAAAATCACTGTAAAACATTACATCGAACACACAATACACAAGTACTCTTTTCTTTCAATATTTTTTTACAATGTCTCTAAATGTAATCCAATGGAATATTCGTGGATATATTAACAATTACAGTGAACTTCAAATAATTATAAAAAAATATATGGACGGGGCAGATCAGTGGGACGGAGGCTACAGTCGGACGTAACCGACAGTAGGAGACCCTTTACTTTAACTTTATGCCTTAACAAACACAGTCAAAGGCACGCACACTAACCTACCCGCGTATGCAAGGCACACCACCCCCCCTCTGCCTAGTGCGGCAAATTGTCTGTGGCATATGTTCGCTGTTTCTTATCCGATCGAAACGAAATTCACAGGGTTAATAGAGAATATCATAAGCTAGTTACGTACTAAATTACAAGTCAATAACTTCAAAGCTGTGGCTGCAGTAGCTTTTTGCGGTTTGCGGGGGAAGGGGGGGAGGTATCCAAAATCTAAAACAAACTCGTGCTGCTCGCGAAATAGGAGAATCTGAATCCCGAATATGGTGTCTCTAGCTCTTATAGTTGCTGAGATCTAGGTGTTCATACGGACGGACAGACAGACGGACAGACGGACAGACAGACAGACGGACAGACGGACATGGCTATATCGACTCGTCTTGTCGTCCTGATCAAGAATATATATACTTTATGGGGTGTGCCACGCCTCCTTCTGGGTGTTACACACATTTCCTCTTTGCACTAAACTAATAGACCCTTTTTACTTTTTTAAAGTAAAGGGTCTAAATATCACCCACAAATTATAGCATTACAGGAAACTCATCTACACTCCTTAAACAAAATACCCATCCCAATTAACTATAAAATAATATCGAACAACTACTCTCCCTCTTATGGAGGCACAGCCATATTAATACATAACTCCATACAATACAACACAATTAATCTAACAAACGATTTTGACTCTTCAGGAATTGTTGCATATTCTATTATAAAACTAAAAATTATCTCTGCATATATATCTCCCAACAAAACATTCACAGAATCTAATTTACAAAATGTTATTGACTCTCAACAAAACTCACTAATCTTAGGAGACTTTAACAGCTGGAGCTCCCTATGGGGCTCGCAAAAAAAATAATCAAAGGGGCAATACCTTAACCAAATTCATAAATGACTCAAACTTTACTGTACTGAACAACAAATCTCCCACCCATTTGTCCACACACAATACATTTACTCACATAGACGTTTCATTCTGCTCACCTAACTTATATCCTTTTATACACTGGCAAATATTGAATGATCTACATGGAAGCGATCACTTCCCCATCCTTATTAATCTATCCACCCCCAATTTACACCCAAATCCCTCCAAATCCAAACCCATTTTCAAGACTAACCAGAATGGGCGGAGCAGATCAGTCGGACGGGCCCGACTGTCTTATACCCTGTGCCACAGCTCGCGCTGCACGCTCGCAAATACAGTTTATAATTTAAATATTTTAAATATAATTTTATTTATTTATAAAGAATAGTATGGGCGCGCTTCGTTTCGTTTATATCTTGTGTGTTTATTAACCAATTTCAATGCGCTTTTCAAGATAGTTAAATATAATAGAAGAGAGCTTATGTTTCAAATATCATCATTCTATGTTCAATATTACGCTTGCTGTTTAACTTTGTATATTCAAATGTTCTCACAATAGCACAATTGCCCAGCAGCGTGCTTGGTATCGCCATCTCGCTCGCACACTATTTCCAAGCGTAAGACGGCTTAGCTGCAACGGCGTGTGCATGCAGTATTACGTCGCTTATATCTCCTTTGTTTATTAACCGATTTTAATGCGCTTTTCAGGACAGTTAAATATAATACAAGAGAATATATAATCAACAATAACAACATTCTATGATTAATATTACGCTTGTTTCTGAACTTCTAAGTTCAACTATTGTGAAGCTTATATCTCCTGTGTTTCTTAACCGATTTCAATGCGCTTTTCATGATAGTTAAATATCATACAAGAGAGCTTATGTTCCAAATAACAACGTTCTATGTTTAATATTACGCTTGTTATTCAACTTTTTATGTTAAAAAACACGAGGTTGTTTGGGTTTTATTGATTTTTGGGCGTCAAGAGGGCGTGGCATCCAATTTTCGAAGTAAACTTGATCTGCGTAAGATAACTACCTATCTATAGCAACCAAGACGGCATCTCTAGCTTTTGTAGTTGCTGAGATCGACGCGTTCATACAGACAGACAGACAGACGGACAGACGGACAGACAGACGGACATCGCTAAATCGACTCAGCTCGTCTCCCTGATCAAGAATATATATACTTTGTGGGGTCTGCCACGCCTCCTTCTGCCTGTTACATACATTCTGACAAAGTTATTAACCCTGTTTTCCCATTTTTCAATGGGCACAGGGTATAAAAACAATTTACCCAATCACAAATTCATATACACAGACGGTTCAAAATCCCTGAATTCAACCTCATTTTCCATCACAACCGAGGACCAAATTATAAAAACGGGTCTACTACCAAACTTCTCTTCAGTTTTTTCTGCAGAGATCATAGCAATTTTTGAAGCAACTCAAATTTTCAAAGTAAAACCTGGAAAATACGTAATTTGTTCAGACTCCCTATCAGCACTTCACGCCATCGGCAACACCGACAACTCCTCTTACTACCCCGCTTCAATGAGAACGACCATAATGAAATTTTTCCCAAAATTTGTACTACTCTGGATACCGGGACACAAAAACATTAAAGGAAATGAACTCGCCGACAAACAAGCCAAATTAGCACCTCTATTCCCACTTATTCTCACACATAATTTTAACATTAAAGACATCAATAAAATCATAAAAACTAACCTTCTCCATTATAAACTAAACAAACTCAATCAAACATCTACATGGTACCAACATATAAACAACAACACTTACAACGATAATCATTATATAAGAAACATAGATCACGCATCAATCCCTAGAAACATTCAAATAAACTACATCAGACTTAGACTCGGACACACCCAAACAACTCACGAACACTACCTTAACCCCAATACCAACAACTTATGCAGACTTTGCCAAAATAACACAACAATAACCATAAAACATATCCTTACAGACTGCACATCCCCTACCTTAGTTAACCTACGCCTCAAATTCTTTAGACATTTATCTCCCTACACCCTCCTTTCCAACCCAACCAACTCGAATATCATTACAATAACACAATTTTTTAAAGAAGCCAAAATTAATATATAAGCTATACCAAATAATAATAACAATGTACCATCATAACGTAAAAATGTAAATAGTATTACCTTATAAGCACAATTGTCACAAAACCCCTATACTTTAAGATATAATCTACAAATGTACATAGCCGAAGGCCCTAGTAGCCAGTGCTATTCATAACCCCAGTTGGCTATAAATTATATTTATAACCCTCCTGTACAATAAATAAATAAATAATTATTTAGTTGATCTTGAAAGAGACTAATGTTGGCACCAGGAGAAATAAGCCTTGACATTGGAATTATGCGTTGAGGTGATATTGAAAGTAAAGCAACTAAAGGTAGATGATCAGATGTAAGTTCATACTCTTCATTCACCGTGAGCAGTCTGCTTGCTATTCCCTTGTACATGAAAAAGTCAATGCACGTGGTTTCGCTGCATAAAAATATCAGAACTTTTTCTTTATGGCTTCCATTTCTATAAATTAAGTTTTTATACCCTGTATCCATTGAAAAATGAAAAAACATGGGTAATAACTTTGTCAGAATGTATAAACGCTGAGATATCCTAAGCTATAAAAGCTAGAGAAGCCGTTTTGGTAATTTTTGAAAGGTGTACACCATACGCAGATCAAGTTTAATTTGAATATTGGCTGACATGCCCCTTCCGCCCACAATGAACATAATTAGAATACACTTACCAACTTAAGAGACACAAATCTTTTTATAAAAATATATCAGAGTTGTTAGGTCTATATATTACGCAAATGAAGTTTGTTTCAAATTTTTGATGCCATCCCCCATTTACGCCCTAATTGATAAAATCAGAATAACAAGCGTTGTTTTAAAAATAGAACGTATAATTTATATTTAAAATATAAGGTACGAGGTACTCGACAGTCGGACCCGTCCGACTGAACTTCTGTACGTTTTTGAACATTCAGTAGCAAATTATATGTTTTCTTT